>CM050432.1:1583054-2183054 GCA_027564155.1 Gymnocypris eckloni scoliostomus
ATCTGTGGAGCAGTTACTGCGGTATGCAAATTGTAGTGGGTCCAGTGAAGCAGGCAGCACAGAGCAGATGTAGTCTCTGACAAGCTTCTCAAAACACTTGCTGAAGATGGGGGTCAGAGCAACGGGCCTCCAGTCATTCAAGCATGTGATTTTATTTTTCTTTGGTATGGGCACAATGATGGATTTTTGAAGCACGAGGGAACCACAGACAGAGAGGGACAGATTGAAAATGTCTGTAAAACCCCAGCTAGCTGGAAAGCGCATGCTTTGAGCACACGGCCTGGTATACCATCTGGGCCTCGGCTTTACGGATGTTCACCCGTTTGAAGGATCGGGTTACATGTCCGCGACAGAAAGCGTGGTGGACTGACCTCTTCTGCGGCAGCTGCAGCGCGCAGCGCTCTCTGTGTGCGGTGTTATCAGCCTCGAACCGAGCATAAAGGTGTTGAGCTCGCCCGGTGAGGCGGCAATGTTCACAGTAGCTGGTTTATTCCTTTAAAGCCTGTGATGTTGTTGATGCCCTGCCACATGCTTCTTGGGTTATTGTTGTTGAAGTGTTCTTCAACTTTGTTTTATATGTTCGTTTGGCTGCTTTGATGGATCTCCTGAGATCGTAACTGGCTTGTTTCCGATCGTCAGTGTTTCCGGATTTAAAGGCAGATGTCCGCTGACAAGGCTGATCGAACATCGCTGTTAATCCACGGTTTTGGTTGGGGTAGATACGGATTGTTTTGGTCGGAACTACGTCATCTATACACTTCCTGATGAAACACATGACCGTATCTGAATACGCCTCTATGTCGTCGTCAGGCGCTGCCCGGAACATGTCCCAGTCCACGTGATCAAAACAGTCCTGTAGTATAGCGTCCAATTGGTCCGACCAACACTGGACTGAGGGCGGGTGCTTCACGTTTCAGTTTCTGCCTATAAGCAGGCAGGAGCAGACGGAAGAGTGATCCGATTTGCGAAAGGTGGGCGGGGAGGGACTTGTATGCGTCCCGGAAGGGGGTAACAATGGTCGAGTGTACGATCTCCGCGCGTGTTGATGGTGACGTGTTGAAAGTATTTTGGAGCTATTGTTCTGAAGTTGGCTTTATTAAAGTCCCCTGTGACAACAAAAGCTGCATCTGGGTGCGCGGTTTCCTGCTCACTTATATTCCTGTACAGTTCCTTGAGTGCCTGGTCTGTGTTGGCTTGGGGGGATATAAACAGCCGTGATTATGATGGCTGTAAATTCCTCGGTAGCCAGAACGGTCGACACAGAAGCATATGAAATTCCAGATCAGGGGAGCAGAAGGATTTAATAGTGTATGTTCCTTTCATCACACCACAAGTTGTTAATATAGAAACAAACTCCTCCTCTGCTTTTCCCTGTGAGCTCTTTTTCTGTCCGAGCGGTGCGGAGAAGCCCGTGAGCTCGATGGCTGAGTCTGGAACCATTGCAGACATCCAGGTTTCTGTGAGGCAAATAACACAGCAGTCCCTTGTTTCTTGTTGGTATGAGATGCGCGCCGCAGTTCACAGAGTTTGTTATCCAGTGACTGAAGCGTTGGCCAGTAAAATGGTTGGAAGAGGAGGTCGGAAAGCACGGCGTCTCAGTCTGGCGAGAACGCCAGCTCTTTTCCTCTTTTCAGCGTCTGCGGCGTCTCCTCGATTTCGCAACCCACACAAAGGGCTCTGATGCGGTGTCTGTGAGCAATCCACCGGCATTCAAAAACTCAAAGTCTGGTTTGCGTTGCGCGACGGAGGAACCAATGTGCAAAAGCATGTCTCTATCGTAGACAGTTATACTAACAACATCTAACACGTAAAACAACAAAAAAACAAATAAAACATACGAAAAACTGCAAAGTTTTCCCGGAGCACGCAACACGGCTGCCATCCTCGGCGCCATCTTGGAAGTGATCTTCACTTCCAATCTTCATTCATTCATTCATTCATAAACAAACATAGAAAGTGTACACAGTTTGCATCTAGCGGAAACTCTCAAAAATGGTTCTAAGCTGATGCAGAGGAGACAAATTGTTGAATAAAGTTATTTTTGTTTTCTTTACTTACAAAAAGTTTTCTCGTAGCTTTGTAAAAAAACGGTTTAACCACTGATGGCAGATGGACCATTTAGACAATGTTTTTCATACTTTTCTTGGCCTTTTGACAGTGTTAATTTTTTGGAAGTCAATGGGACCGTCACAAGCCACAGACGATGGCAGCATGTGATTTTTTTTTTCAGGTTCCACTGACGTTTGACTGAATTTGGTCATTTCAGTTCATTTCGCTTCATTTTGTTGCCTGTTCAGAGCCTTCTTTTTCAAAGATGCAATATGTCACATTACACAACCAGTAAATCTGGTGTGTCTATTTGGAAATGTTTCCATGTATGTTTAATGTAGAATAAAACTACATCTAACACTCTTAGTATTTGTTTCTGCTTCCAGACGAATGGACATGGATCTGCAGCAGGGGATTTGGTCTACCAAGAGCGACTCTCTCGCTTGAAAGTGACAAAGAGTGTCTAGTGCTCCAGGTGTGTTTTCAAAACCAAGTTGAGAATTTGTGGGTTGTGGGATTTTCTTGTCATATTTTTAGTTGTGTGCCTCTGCTTTCCTATTAGCTGTCAGTTTGAATGCAGCAATTGTAGTTTCTAAATGTCTCTCATCACACGCCAGTATCCACTCTGATCCCCCAGGTAAGTGTTCTGACAGACCAGGTTGAAGTTCAAGGAGAAAAAATAAGGGACCTAGACTTGAGCCTTGAGGAACATCGCATGAAACTGAATGCTACAGAAGAGTTACTACAGCAGGTTTGTTATCTCTTTTATAAGCTTATGTCCAATAACAGAAGTGCACTGCATTTGACACGTTGTAAGAATGGTCAGTATTAAAGGAATAGATTTCCAAAAAAATTGAAACTATGTAAATTGTGTAGGAGCTGCTTAGCAGAAGTGTTTTAGAGACGGAGAAACTGGAACTGCTGACCGAGATATCAAGTCTGAAACTAAAGCTAGCTGCTGCAGAGGGGGATTGCAGAGAAAGTGAGGTAAGGAGCACATGTTTGCACCATCACCACTGTGAAATTTTATAGGGCACAGAGTCCCACAAGCCTAATAAATTGCAGTCCTACAGTCATTAATCAGAACCTTCAAAGTTCTCTGAATGCAGAACAGAATTAATTGTACTGACAATTTGAACATTTAATGAAATTAAACCTGGCTATTATGGTTTGACCAACCTGTGGTTTCCATAGTGACATTCATTGCTGCTTAAGCCCCCAGTTTTATCCAACAGAGGGTGAGAGCAAAGCACAGAGCACCAGAGCCATTTCCTGTTATAAAGCTTTTTTTTTTTGCCCCGTTCGAGTCCAGACTACACTGAACCCATTCAGCTTTCTCTCACTTGCATGAGCCCAAAGGGAAGCTTCAGAAACCAGAAATCCACAGTGGACCAAAAGAAGGGCTACGTTTCTTCTGTATTAGATACAAATATATATTTAATTTAAGTATAATTTTAAGTTCTCAGTTTCAGTGTTTTTTCCACTTTGTTAGTGTCCTTGAGGTATTGTTTGGCCTACTCGTCCAACAAAACTCAAAGCATTTAGCATTAAGTCACAAAATTATTCTTGACTCTTTGACTAATAGATATCATGTTTTTTCTAGGGTCTTTATCAGGATGTGAAAGACATGCGCCTTCAGTTGAATTCTATGGAGGACGAGAGACAAGAATATGAGAGAAGTCTTAACTCTACCAAAGTACGAGTGCCTCATGGCCAGGTGATATTTACACAACATAAGATTAACAGCAGTGAAGTGTAAGGCAAGCACTTTTCTATGAATCACTTAACTACACAGAAAAGTATTGTGTAGTTCACTAACCTTCATGACTAGCCACTGGAATGTGTCAAGCTAATTAACTTTATCCACATGCTCAAAGAAGGAAAAATTCACATTCAAAAAATCCTGATTCTGCCATTTCTTTCTTGCATACTCTGAAATTGCATTTCCAATTATTTGCTTGATAATGCTATATTGATAAGTAAATTTGGGGTTGGCACATGGTGAGCTTATTTTAGTTCTGGAATGTCCTGGGACCGTTAATTGTGTTTTGTATTGGTCAGGAGGAGCTGATATCACTTCAAAAGCAGTTGGAGGAGAGAGAACGGGAACTTAGAAGACGTCAGGACCAGGCCATGCCAGAAGTCCCAAACACAGAACAGTTACAAAGCAGAGAGAAAGGTACAATATGAACATTCTGCTTTATCAACAACATGCCGAAGTCAATTTAAAATATAACTAGAGGGGATTCACAATCTAATTTAAAATAATGTAATAATGTACAGAAAATAAATAACCGAATCTCTTTTCTTGTATACATATGTGCATTGTGGATTACTTACGTACATGTCAGATTTGATCTGTAAAAAATTAAATTATCAATGTTTCAACTATGTTCATGTGTTTTTGTATTCACCAATATTGTTTACGCTTATTGGCATAAATATGGTGGATGAGTGGAAAACGTGACTAGTCGTATACTTTTGGACTCCACTGTGTACACTCTCTAAAGGGAGTATCGCACGGGCACATTATGCAGCTATTAAATCCACTATTAAATGCATGACATAGGAACAAAAAAATTTGCGTTATAAAGGAGAAACTATCCCAGCACACTGTAAGCTCAAGAAAAACTGTTGGAATGTATGAGGTATATGAAGGTTTGTATTACATGTCTAGACACGCTTTTTGATTGATGGTGACCTGGTTTTGGCTGCAGACTCCCCTTCTCTTATAACTCTGATTTGCTAGATGCGCTTGAATTGTCTCACAATATATATTCTTGACTGCAAATCATCTTTACTTCCAAAATGACGAGTATGCAGTTTCTGGGTGTTTATTTTGGTGATTCCAGACACACAAAAATGTATCAGAGGCCTGTCTTGTTCTGAAATTTTTAGCTGTTGTATGCCATAGGATATCATTTCTGGAGATGTTTTTGTGTGTTCAGACATGGAGGTGCAGAGAATGAGTGCTGTTGAGTCTTTGAAGGCAGCTAATGAAGAGAAGGTAAACAATATGATGTCTTGCTATTTTGCTGTGACGATCACATCAACCACCTGCCAGCACACAATTATATCACAGACTTTGGTTTCTAATTAAACCATCCATAATCTTTCTAATTAAAGAGTCTCTGCCTAGATGTATGCATGTAGATATCATATAGACAGTACCAGTTAAAAGGGTTTTTATATGATCCATTTATTCAGCATGTATGCATAAAATTAACCAAAAGCGTAAAATTGTATTTAAAATAAAAGCTGTTATTTTGGTGCAAATATAATATTTTACCATTTATACCATGTGTGTGTATTTTGTTAAATTATAATATTTGTATCAATAAGTAAAAATTATAATTTAATTATACATTATTATTTCATATGATAATCAATTTTACATAGTTTTAATATGAATCTTTTTTAGGATTTGAAGATAAAAGAGCTGCAGCAGTCTCTGATCCGTTTCAAGCGAGTTCAGGAAATGGTGATGTCCGTGCAGGCATCAAAGGTGAGATGCCCTTGGCACATTTTATGACTTTATTTTATTATTTCCTTTTTGAGAATTTTTTTATTGCAATGGCACACTATAAACAATTACAACAATATATCCTCGACACAAAATTGAAACCTGTTGACTTTCAAAAATCTGAGATTAAGTACGTAAAAGCTTTCCATTTCTATAAGTTCTGCTATAAATATAGAACCACTGATCTTTTAGCAGTTATCTACATTTACAAGTAACATGATTACAGTAATATTTTAAGACATTGCTTTAACCAGTACCACTTGTTTTTTCTGTTGTCTTTATGGCATTTAGGCAAAAGATTATTTTGATCTCAAGAATATTTCCAAGAAAGCTTTTGTCTGAATCTGTCTAATAGCTTGGCTGATTTATCCGGTCTTATGACTTGTGCTGTTTTCCCAGACAAACCCAGGGACGAAGAGACAAGAGAAGGGCTGTGTGACACCGAGATGGTCTCCACAGGAGGCACAGAGAAAACTGATGAAGTATGAAGGGTCTTACACACAGTTTATGTACACAGTATGTTCCTCAGACTTCCTTTTAGACCACCTCCTTGCAGGACTTTCATTGTGATGGTCTGACAGAGAATAACAATTTAACCATAACCTTTTGTTTGATGGGGAACGTCTGTTGTTTTTGTTTGGGAAGCAGCATCCTGTGATTTCGGGTCATTTCAGGCCGGTCACTGCTTGCTCCTACTTTTCTAAAATACTTTTCTCACTGCTGTTCTCTTGCATACTCCCGTCAGTTTTGTTGTTTTTTCTCACACAGCCTCAGCTCATTCCATGTTCAGAACTGCTCCCTGAAGTGACCGCACACAAACCTGCAGCTGAGACCACTGACAGGTCTGTTTACTTTCTGTAGACCTTTATTTAAACCATGTTCATAAAAGATATATTGACGTTCAAGCAGTGTTCACGGTTGGGGAACGAAGTTGATAAAACTGATGATAAAACTGACTATATTCAAAGCTGTACTGATTTTCAGGCACTTTTCATGAATGGTGTACATAATAGGCCTTAAAAAAGTAACAACATTATTACTATTACGTAAATTAAGGTAATTATAAGAATTTTAACATTAACAAATACAATTTTTATCATCATATAAGGGATTTGTGCTTTTGTTTGATTATTTCTATTACAATTTATAAAATTTGTGATCATTTTGATTTCTTCCTTATGCTTTTTCAGTGTATCTGAAGTACAGCAGCCTGAAAGGTCTCCGTTGACAAGCAATTATGAGGTACCAACTTAATCTATATGAGAAATGATGAATTAGATATGTTACTAAGATCCTGTAAAACGGTTAGAGATTAGCATATGTAGGTTTCTGTCACCCCCTGTTGGTTAAAAACTCTGTTCTCTGTCACTGTTCTCATTTAAGCACAATGGCTCTCCCTACAGCATCTCGTATCACCCAAGCCAGCACACTTTACAAGTTCATTGTAAAATTCTATCAACATGAGCCTGACAAAAAGCTCTATTTACAATATAACGACTTCATACATGCACTGGACACATTTTATAAATGATGCTAATAACTAAGCATCTAATTTGTTTTGAATTGGAACTGTTTAGACCCAATCATTTGGCAAAACAAAAACTGAAATATCTTAACCAAAAACTGTCAATTGCTTGTAATATTTTAGGATGAAGCCAGTAAAAATGGAGGTTCTCCATCCATCTCCCTGACTCAGCCCTAGCTCAGGGGGGACTGAGAGTTTTGGCTCTAAAAAAACACGTTCATCTTTTGGACGTGGCTTTTTCAAGATCAGAGGCAACAAGATGACAAGCACCGCTCCCAATCTGAGTGAGTGAGCCCAAACACTTTCTGTAAAACATTTTGTATTTAAAACCTGAAAGTTTGACCTTAATAAACACATGAAATAAAGTAAGCACATTTCTTGGCAGTTTTGGAATCTTGGAAGATTTATCCTATTAATTAATTATTTATTAAATGTTTGCTTGGCAGTTGAAGGAGAGTGTAAGGGGACTGAGCACTTGGATTTAGCCGGAGTGCAAACTCTGAAACCAAAAGCATTAGAGACGCACTCGCCTGAAGCGAAGAAATCAAAGGGGATCATGAAGTTATTTGGAAGGTCTTTTTAATGTGTTTAATATATTAACAATAAACTCCACTGTCTATTAAAATAAAGATATTAACTTTTATAACCCCTGCATCAGAATGAAGAGGAGTCAGTCCACCTCTGACGACATGGATGATTCTCCAGATTCAGAGTTTAGGAGAGGGGGAGTCCGAGCCACAGCGGGACCCAGACTGGGCTGGTCACGTGATCTGCAGCGAAGCAATAACAAGTACATACAGTTTGTTTGTTAAAGAGTTCTTTCGTTTCATTTTTTCCAAGCACTTCGATATGTAATGTTGTAAATGTCTCTCTCTCAGCGAGCTGGACAGCCCATTTTCACGCTGGAGTAAAGAGCAGGTGTGCGAGTGGCTGCAGACCGAGGGACTGGACTTGTATGTAAATCAAGCTCAGCAGTGGATCAGCTCTGGACAGACATTATTGAAGGCATCTCAGCATGATTTGGAAAAGGTTTTCTGAAAAGCCTCACATTTTCAAACATGCTTGCACATACTTTTATTTCTTAATTTGTAAGTTTAGGTTATTCTGTGTGATGTATGACATTTCTGTCTGTGCTTCAGGAAATGGGCATCAGACATCCTCTACACAGAAAGAAACTGCAGCTGGCTCTTCAGTCACTGGGCTCAGAGGAGGAAGATGCCATGAGTAAACTGGACTACAACTGGGTTACTCGTGAGTAACAATCAGGTTTTTATTTATTTTTTTTACTAAAAAGTTTTAAATATATAGTTCGCTCAAAAGTTTAAATTGTCATTAATTACTCGCCCTCGTGTTGTTCCAAACCTGCAAGTCCTTTGTTCATCTCCGGAACACAAATTTAGATATTTTTGATAAAATCTGAAAGCTTTCTGACCTTGTTTAGACAACAACGTTCAAGTCCCAAAAAAGGTAGTATGGACGTTGTTAAAAATGTGACATAATTGGTTCAACTGAGTGTCATAGTACTCTACTGAACGTGTGGCGAAAAATGGCAAGGAAGAGAAGAAATTATTGAATTAATTTATTTTTGTTCGTTTTTTCTGCACATAAGTATTCTCGTAGCTTCATAATATTACGGTTGAACCACTGATGTGACATGGACAATTTTAACAATGTCCTTACTACCTTTCTGGGCCTTGAACGTGTCAGTTGCTTTGCTGTTTATGCAGGGTCAGAAAACTAGCGTATTTCATCAAAAATATCTTAAATTGTGTTCCAAGGATGAACGAAGGTCTTATGGGTTTGGAACAAAGGTCTTACAGGTTTGGAACGACATGAGGGTGAGTCTTCAGAAATCATTCTAACATGCTGTTATGGTGTTCTAGAAATAATACATTATTTATGTTGGTACCAATATTATTGCTGCTTAATTATCTCAAAACGCAATTGGCTGGATGACATCGGTTAGTATAAACCTGTTGGGACTGAAAGTGGGCAGTGTGCTTCACTAACCATCTCAAAGTATTAAGAGGGCCATAATCATAATTGCTAATTTGAATATTCAACCTTTTATTTTAATATATTCAAACTAAACTTATTCCTGTGATAGCAAAGCAATTTTTTAGCAGTAGCACACCCTAGTCTTACACTATCATTCTAACATGCTGTTATTGTTCTAGAAATAATACATTGATTTTTACTGTATTTTTTCTCCTTTGATTAGAATAAACGCCAGCAGAAATCTGGTTAGGATGGACCTGTTGGGACTGAAAGTGGGCAGTGTGCTTCACCATCTCAGTGGATCTAGCAGAATATGCTACCCAACCTGAGAGGAAGCTGGAGTCCACGGAGGACTAATGGTACATGCAGAAGACATCACGCTTTCTCCATTCAAAGTTGTTTTACTTATTAATTTTTTACCTGTGTTTCTCAGGTTTTAGAGCCTCGCTTCAATGTTGAGACAATGGCTCTGCTTCTTAACATCCCACCAAATAAAACTCTGTTGAGACGTCACCTTGCAACCAACTTCCATCTTTTGATTGGTTCAGAGGCACAGAGACTAAAGCAGGAGTATCTCGAAAACCCAGATTACACTGTCCTGACAGCTACAACCAAAGTTAAGGCAAGTAACTGTGTGTAAGGTCACTTATAAGGGGGGTACAACTGTAAACAGCGGTTTATTAACTTAACAGCATGCTGATAAAGTCTTACCTGTCTTTTACCATCATCTCCTCCTTTTAGCCAAGACGTCTGTCGTTTGGAAGTTTCGGGACATTGAGGCGGAAGCGACAGGAGGAGATAGAAGAGTATGTTTGTCCCATGGATGTACAAATGCCTCAGAACAGCAGTTTCAACAAAGGCCTTTGCATATATGAGGATAGCTTGGATCAACTGGAGCAGGTATAGACAATTCTAATGACTAGGATGCAATGCAGCTAAAAGTGTGACTTGTGTGTGATTTTATTGTTTAAATGCTGTTGTGCAGATGGAGGACTCTGAAGGCGCAGTGCAACAGATTGGAGAATTCTCGGAAGGAATCAGCAACCTGACTGTAAGACAGACAACCACACAATATTCCAGCTGTACTGTATCTGCTGTGGTCTCTCTTGTTCTTAACTCAGTTCCTCCTGTGTTCTCCAGAGCATGCTAAAAGAGGGTGAGTTCTTCATGGAAGCATCCTCCCGTTCACCTGAAACCAGCGCTATAGATGACGACTTAGACTGTTTGAACATGACAAGTCTGTAGCTGTGAAATTTGAAAAGTTGAAGATTACTGTGATTTTACAATGAAAGCAATAAGCTCCACTCACAGTGAATCACAAAAAATTACACCGTAAATTCAATAGTATATTAATTCAGTGAAATGCTATTTATTCATTTAGGATCTGCAGAATATACAGTAACTGAAACCGTATTTATAAGTGTTTGCACCAAGCTAAAAACCAAAGACGACAAATCAAAACGGCAGTTAGTTCTTAATGATTTTTGTTTTCTTTTATAATCTAGACTATTCTTATGTGACTGTTTGCTGCATGTTTTTATCCTTCCTTTTCTAGTTGAATGTTTACGTAATTTTATTGGGAACAATTTTGCCAGCAAACTCTTAATATTTTTATACTATAACTATATCAGTGAGTACCATGTACTGTTTTATACGGTTAATTAAAAACTTCTTTTTTCTGAATTCAATCTCTGTTTTTATACAATGTATATTAGTTTGTCTTGGGTTCGTTCAACTGGAATTTTATCATCTATGAATCTATAAAATAATGGCTAATGCAGCTGCTCCCCACCATCCTGCAAAGTGATTAATGTTCATGAAACTGACAAAGTAAAAAAAAAATAAACTCCATTACAAAAAACTAGTGAAACTAACCAGTTGTTGCATGATGCAACAAACAAGAAAATCTCATAGTTTCCATGTAAAAGGCAGAACACTTTGAAAAACAAGTTTCAGGCTTCGTGGCATAAGGTTTTACATGTGGAGCTTTATGATAACATGCAAAGCTGAAACAAGCTGCCATATCTGGAGTAGTACAGAAAAATGTACACAAACCTGTTTAAGTCTTCTATCAGTTCTCCAAACCACTTGACCGGTGTAGGGTCACCTGAGAAAAAAATAATAGTTGCACAGAAAAAGTAGCAACCAGATATCAGAGCTCTAGTTGAAGGTGAGTCCTCAGCAGACAGCAAGCCAAATAAGTTCACTATATTTTCTAATGATTATATGGGCAAACAAACTTGTTAAAGTCATTTTTATAAATGTGCTTTAGACAAAAACATTACTGGTGTCCATCTTGAGACAAAAAGGCATTGATATATTTTAAGATCAATCCATGCAAGTTAATTTGAAACCTCTACGACTTACATTTTAGTCTGGGACTATGCTTAAAGGGATAGTTCGCCTAAAAATAAAAATTCAGTCATTTACCCTCCCTCAAGTAGTTCCAAACCTGTATGAATGTCTTTGTTCTGACAAAGTTTGTAACCAGGCTGTTTTAGGGGACCATTGACTTCCATAGTAGGAAACAAAATACTATGAAAGTCAATGGTGCCCCAGAACTGCTCTGTTTCCCACATTCTTCAGAATATCTTCCTTTCTGTTCAGCAGAACAACGACATTCATACAGATTTGGAAATACTTGAGGGAGGGTAAATGACTGAATTTTCATTTTTAGGTGAACTATCCCTTTAAGCCTTGTCTGTGAAACTGGGGGTTTAGTACATAAAATCATGCAAACAACTGCCTTAAAGCATACTTAGTTGTCAAGTAGCCTATTTAAACAAGATTTTAGGTTAAAAAAAACACCAGTAAGTCTATGCATGTGTAATGCTTTAGACACTATACATTAAACCACATTACATTACAACACATTAAATTCATCATAATATTAATTTAAATAAACTGGCAGCAGAATACTGCTACAACATATCAGAAAAATGACACATCAAAACTTAAATACTATTAAATTAAATAACGTAAGTGCAAGTACTTGTGTAGTTACTTGCAGGTGAATCGTGTGACTCTCGATTCCAGCACTTTATCGTAGCATGTGTTTTGTTTGTTTATGTGCTGGAATATATGATGTTTAGTGACATTAAACAAACTATCACTGAGCTGTCATCTACAGGATCTGTATTTTAAACGCTCTACACATGTCACAACAAGTGTCACGCTGGCACCCAGCGGATGAAAAACTGCACTTCAGTTTCTACAGTTCCAGCAGGCTCGAAGTCATCTTCTCCATCGTGTGGTCAGCAAATGTATAAATGTATACATTAAAACAAGGTGGCTAGTTGGTTCATGTATCTTACAAATTTCATGTATTTTACAACAAATCAAATATTTTGTCACGGCCAGCAGAGAAATATGGATCTGCCAGTTTAGTTAAATACACATGATCAGCTCTCAACTGATGAGGTTAAACTGATCAAATGTGTTGAACTCAAAAACACATTGACAGTTATGAATGTTTTTATATTTGGTTCTGACTGACATCTGGCAGACTTTATGGTTTGTTAATAAATTGCTTGAATACATCTTCTCCTGTAAAATTTCATAACAAATGCAGCCCACGGAGTATGTCTTTCTATAGTACTGATATAAGGCACAAACTCAGAAAGAGTTAATCAAACTGAGATGAGTGTTGACGAAACAAAAAGCTGCATCGCTAGACTACCTTCTTGTACATAAATAAAATCTCGTCAAAAGCACCTAACACTGTCAAATGTAACAGGTTAAAAAAGGTGCTTCCACTTGCTTTTATTTTTATGTGTACATTTTTACATGTGTTACATTTTTACATGTTGTCGCAATTATTACACACAACGCAGATAGAAGCCGTTACAATGGTGCCGTGACCGTGACTCTGGAAGCAGTGTGCTGGAACGACTGATCGGAGGTTTCCGGAGATATTCATACCGTGGGTGACAAAGGCTTTTCGCGGGAGGAGCCGTTTGGTGCAATACCGATATTAACCACAAGGTGGAGTAAAGGACTGTTTCACTGATGACAGGAGCAAAGTTCTGGTACTGAGGCATCAATTTGAATGTGACATTGACAACGATAGCAGTTGCAAATTTGGCTCTGAAGCATTTATTTTATTTATTTTTGACGAAAATAGGGAGAAAGATACATTATTTTTTATGACTGAGATTTATTGAAAAGTTTTATGAAAGAGACTGAAATTTTGCACATACATTTTGATTGTACTTTGAGTGTTATTCTAAAGTTCTGAGACAACATACAATCTTTCATTACAAAAGGGGAGAACACACAAAAAAAAAAGATTATATATTTTTATTTTTATTTTTTTCACCTTTTGCTATTTTCATTGTTGGAAATGGAGTCAGAGAATAGTTTTGGGAGAGGTAGAGGGCTTTTCATATTTTCACCTACACCATCAGTGGGGAGAGGTAGATTATATTCTACTCCTGTCACATCTACTCCCATGTTTGATTTTGAGACTGTACAGGATGTAAACGATCATTTAAGTCCTCCACCACCTCAGTCAAGTAAAGGTGAATTGAAACAAGCAAGTTTGAAGGAAGGCAATGAGTCAATGGAATTCCTAGTGGGCATGGTAGAACGTATGGGACACTCTATTGGGGAGAGCATTGCTTCCTGTTTAGAGTCTAAAGTGTGCGGGCCAAGTAGTCTGGACTCATCTGTCTTAAACAGAGTTCTAAAATCTGAAATCAAAGAACCTGTTTGTTTTAGGGGTGACCGAGCTGATTCATACACCATACATGAGTGGGAAGCCATAGTGCTGTCATATTTGCGCAAGATCGGGACGCCAATTGATGAACAAGCTGATGAAGTCATGGGTAGACTAATGGGGCGGGCACGAGAAGTTGTAAGGGTGGGCTTGCGCAGTAACCCCATCCATTGAATTGTGCAAGGGCCCAAGTCCTATTTTTTATTTGCTGAAACAGCATTTCAGTGACACAGCTTATTCTAGCATGCCATTAGCTGATTTTTATGGCACACTCCCACATGCCAGTGAGGACCCCTTTGATTATTGGCTGAGGCTAAATAGAGCGATGGACATGGCCGAGGACTGTTTAAAGAGACAGAATAAGACGACTGATGATCTGTCCCGTGAGCTCACCGTAATGTTTATCAGACATTGTCCAGAGCCTGAACTTTCCCTTATATTCAAGTGTAGACCTGTGGAGCAATGGACAGCAGCTGATGTCCATGCACGTTTGGAAGAGTATGGTAGAGAGAAACGATGTAGCTCTGTACCTAGAGTGCCCCCAACCCTCACTCTTTTAAGTCAGGAAGTCGCTGTCCAGCCTTCGGAAACAAAGGTTAAGACAGCTGTGATTCCAGAATCTGTGGTACATCAAACTCCACCTAAAGAGCCCATTGAACCAATGGAACGAATCTTAGCAATGTTGGAACGTGTATTGGAGAACGGGCAATCAAGAAATCAGGCCAGTACAGAGCGTCATCTTCCTAAGTCGTACAGAAACAAAGTGCGGCCTACTCTACCATGTGAAGTGTGTGGAGATGTTGCCCACACCACCCATTTTCACTGCAGAGCAAATCATCTATGTTTTCTTTGTTACAAAGCAGGTCATGCACGTGTGGAGTGTCCTAAAGCTAAAGCCTTCTCTGCCAGTATGATACCCGAGTCAGATGCTGTTCCACGTATGGGAAACGAATAGGCCTGCATGTGGAGGGGGTGAGTGTAAGGCCAAATGATAATTCCCCTTCGTTGTTGGATTATGATCTTGAGTCAGTATATAAGAGTGTGTGTGAAGAGTATAGTTCTGAATGTACAGTTGTCTTGCAGAATACACAGAAACTTGAGCCATATGATGATCTGTTCTACACTACAGTGATTATTGGTGGACAAGTTGAGGCAAAAGCAATGCTTGATACTGGGTCAATGGCTTGTACCATGAGCTCCAATATCTTACCACAACTGCTGAGTTCTGGTGTGTTGTCAAGCCTTTCCCTTGCCCCAACAGATGTTGTTTTGGTTGGATGCGGAGGCACCAGAACAAAACCTTTAGGAATGAGTGAGCTGGAGATGACTGTATACGGCTGTCATGTCACTGTTCCGACTTTGGTAGTCGAAGGCCAGGGCGATGATCTAATTCTTGGCAATAATCTCTTGAAGTATTTGATCCATCAGCTGAGAAGTTCTGCTGAGTTACTAACAAGTGTGTCAGGACGAGAGTGTGATAACATTGAATTGAACAAGCTCATTGATCTACTTGCCAATGTGGAGAAATGGAGAAATGCTACTGTCCCTGATTTAGTAGGAACAGTGAAGATCAAAAAGGCAGTGTCACTCGGACCTATGACTGAAAACCTAGTTTGGGGCAGATTGCAAAGCACTCATGACATCTCAGCTGGTAGTGCAATCATTTTGGAGCCCAGCAGAGTAAAATCAAGGCCAAAGTCCGTGCTCATTGGAAAGACAGTAGCTTTGATACGTAGAGATGGATGGGTTCCGCTAAAAGTGATAAATCCTTCTGAGAAAGCAATTACTTTGAAAAGAAATTCTACGCTTGCAGATGCTTTTCCTTGCATGGCGTTGCAGGATTTTGACTGCTCTGAATTTCCTGATGGTTGCTCATTCGACCTTGAACAAAAAGTTCAGAGAACAGCTGATGTGTTAACTGACAGACAGAATGAGATGAGTGTAATAAATGCTCTAAGCTTAATAACCAAGTCTGGACCAAATGACTCATGTGCTGCTGATGGTATGACAATCTTACGTGACTTAGGCTTAGCTGACTTGGATGTGGAGTCTTGCAATGTGTCTGCGGACTGCAAAGCAAAACTTGTTCTACTTATCTCTCAGTACCATTCTATCTTTTCCAGACACAAGTTGGACTGTGGAAAAGCAGCTGGTTTTGTTCATCGCATTCGCCTGAGTGACGACAAGCCCTTTCGGTTGCCGTATCGACGTCTTGCACCAAATCAGTATGAAAGGCTTCGTCAAGCTTTGGATGAGATGGAAGAATGTGAAATCATACGAAAATCTAGTAGCGAGTTTGCATCACCTCTTGTCCTAGTCTGGAAGAAGTCAGGAGATTTGAGGATATGTACGGACTTTCGCTGGATTAACGCTCGAACATTCAAGGATGCGCATCCCCTTCTCCATCAAGCAGACGCTCTTGCTGCGATGGGTGGAAATGCCTATTTTTCTACCATGGACCTCACATCTGGCTAATATAATGTAGAAGTTCATGAAGATGACCGGAAGTACACAGCGTTTACATCACCCTTTGGATTATATGAATATAATCGTTTACCGCAGGGCCTGTGTAACAGTCCGGCCACTTTCATGCGGATGATGTTGACCATATTCGGGGATCAGAATTTCATCAGTCTATTATGTTATCTGGATGACGTCCTGGTGTTTGCACCCAACGAAGAGCTGGCATTAGAGCGTTTGGAAATGGTGTTCAAGCGTTTGAAGACTCATAATCTCAAGCTTGCGCCAAAGAAGTGTCATCTTTTGCGGAGTTCTGTAAAATTCTTGGGCCACATAATCAGTGCGGACGGTATTGCTACTGATCCAGAAAAAATCAAAGCCATTACTTCTGTCACTGTGGAAAATCTTATGGTTGAGGGTACCAATGTCCCCAGTCAACAGAAAATAAGGTCTTTCCTAGGTATGGTAGTGTTTTACCAGCAGTTCATTGAAGACTGCTCGTCTATTACCAAGCCATTGTTCAATCTTACTACTGGAAGAAAAACATCACGTGGAAAGTGGAAGCATCGAATCTGTCAGAGAGAATTGTCCGCTTCAGACTGGACTGAGGAATGCAGTCAAGCATTTCACAAATTGAAGCAGGCTTTGCTTGATCAAGTCTTGTTGGCTCACCCAAATTTTGATGAGCCTTTCTTGCTTTCAGTAGATGCTTCAAGTAATGGGCTCGGGGCCGTTTTGTCCCAAATTCCAACTGGTGGAACAATGGCTAGACCTGTTGCTTTTGCAAGCAAGTCGCTTACTTATGCCCAGTCACGATACCCAGCACATCGATTGGAGTTTTTCGCTATGAAATGGGCTATCTGTGACAAATTCCATCACTGGCTCAGTGGTCAGAAATTTACAGTTTGGACAGACAACAATCCATTAACATATATTTTGTCCAAAGCAAAATTGGATGCTTGTGAACATAGATGGGTTGCTAAACTAGCACCATACCAGTTTGACATTAAGTATGTTCCTGGTCCAAAAAATGTAGTTGCTGACGCCTTGAGTCGAGAGCCCTTCGTGCACCCTAGTTTACTCCATCGTCTCACAAGAGTTCCTTATAATGACTTGTTGGTAGAAGCTGCTGATTTGCGCACAGATCATGTCCAAGATGTCTTTCGTTGGTCTACTCACCCCTTTGACAGTACTCCTGATACTGAGGGCGTGGCCGTTACTTGTCATACTGCTAAAGCGTTCTTACCTGGCACAGTGTCAATGCAGGAAGTGGAAGCAGTTCTGCACTCATGTAGTCATAGTGATACAAACATCAAGTCACATGCCTTGTTGCTGCCTCACCTTCCACAAGCAATAATGCCATCTCAATGGCCTGACATTGATGTGATGTCCCATGACTATCTAATGATGAGACAACAGGAAGACAATGTTTTAAGAAGAGTGATTTGCTTTGTCGAGAGAGGGCGGAGACCTAACAGTAGGGAACGAATAAATTAACCGACAACTGTCTTGAGATTTATGAAACTCTGGAGGAAACTAGTGATGAAGAATGGTGTGTTGTACAGGGTTTCGAAAAATAGTGTCACCAAACGGAAGACCTACCTGTATGTCGTACCCCATGCAGTGAAACCTTTGGTGTTGAAAGGTGTTCATGACCAAGCAGGACATCAAGGTCAGCAACGGACTCTGTACCTTGCAAGGCAAAGAGGTTCTGTTGGCATGGCCTGGAGAAGGATGTAAAGGAGTATGTGAAGTGCTGTCGTCGATGCGTGATCAGCAAGACACCAGAACCAGAGGGTCGTGCACCGTTGGAGAACATCATTACAACGGAGCCCCTTGAACTTGTCTGCATAGACTTTTGGTCAGCAGAGGACTCTGCCAACCGCTCCCTGGATGTACTTGTTTTGACCGACCATTTCACCAAGATGGCCAGTGCATTCTTGTGTCCAAATCAGTCTGCCAAAGCTGTGGCACATCAACTATGGCATAACTACTTCTGTGTTTATGGCTTTCCAGGCCGAATTCACTCGGATAGAGGAGCTAACTTCGAAAGTGCCCTGATTGCTGAACTGTTAAATGTTGCTGGAGTTCAAAAATCAAGAAATACTCCCTATCATCCGATGGGTAATGGAGCATGTGAGAGGATGAACAGGACCCTGGGAAATATGATACGTGCGCTGCCGGCAAAGACTAAACGCAAATGGCCACAAGTACTCAAATCTCTAACTTTTGCTTATAATTGCACTATCCATGAGACTACAGGATATGCTCCTTTCCTGTTGATGTTTGGTAGAGTTCCGCGGCTGCCTGTGGACCTGATATTCAAAACTGTTCTGGACAATCCCGATGTTGTGAACTATGACAGTTATGTCCAAGCTCTTCAGAGAGATATGAAGGAGGCGATGGATATCGCACAGGCATCTGCCATGAAACAGCTGAAGAGGCATGCTGACTTGTAAAATAGGAGGGTCAGAGGTGGATCTATTGATGTTGGTGATCGAATTTTGCTTGCCAACAAGGGAGTACGTGGGAAACGGAAGCTTGCTGACCTTTGGGAAGATACGACGTACACTGTTGTTGAACTTAACAAAGACAGTCATACCTACAGAATTCAGCACAGTCAAACTGGTGTTGTGAAGACTGTGCATCGTAACCTTATAATGCCAGTCAACTTTCTTCCACTTCCTGACGATGACTTGGAAGGTGATACAAACGAAAATCACCTGAGTGACTCAGAGAGTGTGGATTCTGTGGTTGCTGATGAGTCCGAGGATGCTTCTAATTACAGGACACGAGAGTGGGTGTCTCAGCTACCTTCTAAGGGCATGAATGACCCAGACACAGATGATGTTGAAGAAGCTACGGATATTCTTGAGCCTATACAGGCTGTGGACATGGCTCAGTCTACTGAGTTGGAGCATGATGTGATTAACAGCTCTGATACAATCCAGCTGGGACCTGAGGGTCATGGTGATGTCGAGGGTACAGACAGGAGCATACCTGAATCGACTGCAGAGCAAATAGTACGATCTGCACCTGTTCCCTTGGGTGCTGTAATGTCTAATGGTGATCACTTTGATGGAGACAATTCAGTGTCTAATATTAGTGTTTGCAGCATTCCAGCTGAAAGTTCACTAAGTCGTGTAAGATCCAGAGCTGGTAGACTGTTTAAACCAGTTACAAGATTTATTGAAATAATGAACCAGCAAAAAGTTATACAGTAAACGTGAATATGCTGCTTGAGTTTTACATGGTGACTCATTTTTTTTTTTTTTTTTTTAAGATATACTTTGCTGTATTAGTTAATGAATAAGTTACAGCAATGTTTCTATTGTTGTTTTGAATATTTCAAGTAAGTGTAATGTAAGGTAATGACCTGAGACAGGAATGAAGTCTCTTTTCTGGAGAATTTGGGTGTCCAAATGTATGAATTGTCATTGTTTTGCTAACATGTAATGGGCATGTTTGTCTATGAGTGTCCAGGGGATTGGCCACCCTCTTTTCACTTTAATTCCTGAAGGGAATAGTGTTTACACTGAATTAGACTGACAATTTCATGAAGATTTGAACACTTGATGTTTTTTTGTTTTTTTAAGTTAACATTGCTGTATATGGTTGAGTTTATGTACCTGATGTTATGTTGTGGTCAGTGATAGTACTGGCATTCGTGTTTTGTGGGGAAGCAAGTGGAATTCAGTAGGGGGGAGTGTAACATGTTAAAAAAGGTGCTTCCACTTGCTTTTATTTATGTGTTTGGCCCTTTAATTATAATCGACCTGCACTTTCTGTTCATTGGCTCGCACCATGTTGTTCGGTTAAGTCATTAATATTCGCGCCAGTCAAGAGAGTGGTTGTGGTTGGTGAGTGCTCTTGAAAAATGTATTTCTTTTGTTGCTTTTCTGGTTTATCTTTCTTTCTTGTTGCCAAATTATATTGCAATGTTTAATGGGCACCCGTCATTGCAGGACGTCGTGTAAGAATGCTGTGAAACTGATCACTTCATTTGAATGTGTTTTAACAGGTACATGTTTTATTACATATTACTGTATTTTTCAAACTGTGTTGTACATTTACTCTTGAAAAAGTTGGATTAATATTCGCGCCAGTCAAGAGAGTGGTTGTGGTTGGACGTCGTGTAAGAATGCTGTGAAACTGATCACTTCATTTGAATGTGTTTTAACAGAATTAAATGATCCACCCGAGGCGTGATATGGTGTCCGTTGTCGCAATTATTACACACAACGCAGATAGAAGCCGTTACACAAACACCACAGCTCAGAAGATAAAGTGCTGGGCTTCGAACGAGGAGGTCTGAGTTCAAATCCCACTGTAACATGCGTTTAGTTGTTAGTCAGTAATCAAAACTTATCCAAATTGATTGGCTCAAATATTTAATGAAGAATGTAAAACTTTACAAAAACTCTGTGGCTTAGCACATAGTGATATATTTATCATATTCCGTGGTTTACATCCTACAATTGCATTGATGTGATAATTGCTTTTTTTCATCATATTAAACAAAGCTCTTGACTCAGTGGCGCAGAGAGTAAAAACTTTGTGTGTTTTGTCCTGGAGTCCTGAGTTCAAACCCCACCATTGCTGACACTATCATCAGCTAAAACAAAACTCTCAATAACACCTCATCCAAAATAAGATTGTGTTCCACAGACTCAGTGGCTCAAAAGATAGGTCTTTGCATCTTAATATTTGTGTCTTGAGTTCAAATCCCACAATTGCTGAACTCTTTCATCATTAAAACAAAACACTCAATAACACCTCATCCAAAATAAGACTGCAGTCTGTAGACTCAGTGGCACAGAAGTTAAATCTTTGCATTTCACTCTAAGAGACCTGAGTTCAAATCCCACTCTAATGTGTTTAAGTGTTGCTGAAATGTAGCCAAGTTTATTTGTGCATACATTTCATGAAACATTTCAAACTTGACATAAACTATGTGGATCAGTGCATAGTGATTTGTTTCTAAAATTGTTTGGTTTATATCCCACAATTGTATTGATGTAATTGCCTTTCGTCATGTAAACAGATCTCTGCAGACTGAGTAGAGGAGATGATTAAGCATTGTGTTTTAATCATGGCGGTCTGAGTTCAAATCCCACTATTGCTCATGTTATATTGTTAACGATACTGTTGTTAAACTAAACATAAAAAAGACCAACACCTCACCATCACAAACTCTGTGGCTCAGTGAATGAATGCCTGACTGTCATTTATAAAAGTAAGGGTTCAAGTCCCACAACTACTATTGTTCTTCATTATTTTTTTTTTATTAAAATCACATCCATAACACTAATCAATCTGGAGACTCAGTGGCTCAGTGGATAAAGCATTCGTTTTTCATCTTGGAGACCTGAGTTCAAATCCCACTATTGCTTGTGTTAAATTGTTAATGATGCTGTTCAAATAATCATCAAAAAAGATAAATTCCTTATCATCATAAACTGTGTGGCTCAGTTGATGAGTGTTAGCCCATCACTCGCAAAAGTGTGGGTTCTAACCCCACACTTACTGTTGTTCTTTACTATTTTAATTAAAATGATTATTATTATAATCACATTCACAAGCACAGTGGATATTCAGTGGCTCAGTAGATAAAGCATTTGGTTTTCATCTTGGAGACCTGAGTTCAAATCCCACTATTGCTCATTTTAAATTGTTAATGATGCTGTTAAACTAATCATCAAAAAAGATCAATGCCTTACCATCACAAACTGTGTGGCTCAGTGGATGAGTGTTAGCCCATCACTTGCAAAAGCATGGCTTCTAACCCCACACTTACTGTTGTTCTTTACAATTTCAATTAAAATGAGTATTATTATAATCACATTCAAAACACCAAAGCACAGTGGAGACTCGGTTGCGACCTTTATCTTGGAGACCTGAGTTCAAATCCCACTGTTGCTCATGTTAAATTGTTAATGAATGTAAAAACAAAGTTCTCAATCACTAGACTTTGTGGCTCAGGACATAAGGTGTTGGGTTTTCATCTTGGCGACCTGAGTTCGAATTCACCCATTGCTGGTGAACCTTGAACCTTGTTCTTGGCGTAAGCTCCTCCCATTTGCAGGTCTCCGGGCTGCAGCGATAACTACTTGAAGATGCTCGACCGTTTCGAAGCTCAGAACACAGTCACTGGTGATGCCTGCTGGTCAAAGCTGTACATGCAAACTCAACAGAAAAACTCTGACCAAAACATGACTTAAAAAAGCTTTTACAAACCCACTGCAAATATTTGATTTAAAATACAATCTTTGAAATGCAATCAACAAATCATCAAATACCAATAAATATGACATGTCTGTATAATATGTGTTCTTTTATTAATTTTACAGGGTTTGTTTTGTTTTATAGAGGATCAATTATTATTATTATTTTTAAATTACATAATTTTTGTGTTGCTCAGTTGTATATATTTCCCAGCATGCACTGCAACATGAATAAAACATGTAAATGAGTGACGTTTTTTGTTACTGTTTATTGCATTATTTGCACTTAATGTTTTTATTTGTTGTGTTACATGTGAGTTGATGACATTTTCGAGTGAATTTGACACCCTTAATGATGTACTTCTGAGTGTCACCATCATTGTGGTTTGCAGTCAGGATCACCTATCCAGCAAATATGAACTGATTATTTCATTTCACCTTCAATTGTAGAAACATTATAGAGCTGTGAGATATATGAAGTATAGTTGAATATGTCTTTGGTACGGTTTTGTAAGATAAGGGCTGTAGAACTGTTTTGAGTGCAAACTGATGTTAACTTTATGTGGATGATCTTAAATGTAGAAATGTCCGAACATAACTATGGATGTTATTATTTATATGATCAAATATTAGCATTTTAAGTCAAATCTGTTTTAATGAGCAACTGCTTGATGAAGCGTTACCTTTTTTATCTCAGATAATATTTTATCAAAAAATCTTCGAAAAAAGTAAAAAAAAATGTATTTGTCAAAAAAACCTTAATTCTAAAGACACTGTGTTGATTGTATGTTTGCTTCAAAACAAACTCTGTGACAAAAGATAATTGTTTGCCTTTTAACCTGAAAACCTTGGTTTAAATTTCCACATTAAATTATATGATTACATTTTTACTATCATACTAAAAAAATAGAATCACCTTACTATCATGTGCCCCTTCTGGCTCAGTGGCACGTTTTTTGGCTTTCATTCATGAAAGCCTTGATTTGAACCACACAATGATTGTTAGTGTTATATCTTAATACAAGGCTCTCAATGAAACACCGTCTACAAACAATACTTTGTAAAGGATAATTGTTTGACTTTCAACATAAAAAATTGCACTTAGGAGGTAAACATAAAAAACTTTTAAATTGTATGACTACTTTTTACAATTATTCTAAAACAATACCACCTTAATGCTCTAAGCCAGCGTAGCACAGTGGTAAAACACTTACCTTCGATGCGTGAAAGCCTGAGATCAAAGCCAAGGATGCTTTTTCTTCTCATAAAACTGAGATCTCACTATACACTTTCTAAAACCCAACCCAACTCTCCAGCTGCAGTGGCTCAGGTGGTAAGCGTTGCACTAATTAATTATAGAATCCTGAGGTCACATCCCGCTAATGGTTGTTTCATCTAAATTCTCAGATTAAACAGTGAATCCTCTGTGGCGCAGAGGATAATCATTTGCCTTTGAACATGAAAGCCTGGGTTCAAATCCCACAGTTTTAATGTATTTATTTAACTTCATATAATTGTCAAATACACTGCAAGGGATAATTGTTTGACTTTCAACCTGGTTTAAATCCCACAACTTTTCAATTATATGACTACTTTATACAATCATGCTAAGAAAAATACCCCTTGAACACTCCAAACCACTGTTGCTCAGTGGTAAGCAAATTACTTTTGATGCAAGAAAGTCGGAGATCAAATCCCACGATGATGGTTGCTCTTTTTCTTTTTATCATACTGAGATCTAAAACAATTTCTAGTCCTCCAGACTTGGTGGCTTGGTTGGTAACGCATTGCTTTGCAATCATGGAAGCCTGAGTTCAAACCCTGCTTTTGCTAATGTTTCAGTTTTGTTTAATTACCACTTCAACAAAGTGCCCCAAATGCCACCACTCAGCGTAAAAGCCACAGTCGTACAAGTGGTTAAACACATGCTCTGTAAAAAGAGTGTGCAACAGAGACACAAGTTCGAATCCCACAATTGCTTATATTTTATATCTTACAAAAAAAAGCTCTCAATAAAATCTCTCGAAAAACACCCGTTAAGTCACCAGACTTCGTGGCGCAGGTCATAAGGTGTTGGGTTTTAATCTTGACGAACTGGGTTCGAATACACTCATTGCTGACATTTAATTGCTGTAACTTAATATATTATGAACAAAGTGGCCCAAATGTCAGAACTCAGCATGAAAGCCACAGTGGTACAAGTGGTTAAACACATGCTCTGTAAAAAGAGTATGCAACAGACACAAGTTCGAATCCCTCAACTGTTTATTTTTTATATCTTACAAACAGAAGCTCTCAATAAAATCCCCTCCAAAACGCCAGTTAAGTCACCAGACTTTGTGGCGCAGGTCATAAGGTGTTGGGTTTTAATCTTGACGAACTGGGTTCGAATCCACTCATTGCTGACATTTAATTGCTGTAACTTAATATATTCTGAACAAAGTGGCCCAAATGTCAGAACTCAGCGTGAAAGCCACAGTGGTACAAGTGGTTAAACACATGCTCTGTAAAATGAGTGTGCAACAGAGACACAAGTTTGAATCCCACAATTGCTTATATTTTATATCTTACAAAAAAAAGCTCTCAATAAAATCTCTCGAAAAACACCAGTCAAGTCACCAGATTTCGTGGCGCAGGTCATAAGGTGTTGGGCTTTCATCTTGGCGACCTGGGTTCGAATCCACCCATTGCTGATATTTAATTGCTGTAACCTAAAATATTCTGAACAAAGTGCCCCGAATGTCAACACTCAGCGTGAAAGCCACGATGGCACTAGTGGCTAAACACACGTTGGTTGCGGACAAGGTTACGGTAGAGGCAAGGGTTCGAACCCCACCTCAGCAGAGTCGGCTGGCAACCGACTGTGGGCTGGATGGCACAATATCTGGGGCATAACCAAAGAAAGTCGGCTGGCAACCGGCAGTGCCAGGATGGCACGAGAAAAGGGGCGAAAGCAAGAAAATGTCGGCTGGCAACCGACAGTGGTCTGGCAGGGCGTGAAACCAAAGAGAGTCGGCTGGCAACCGACAGTGGTCTGGATGGAAAAAAATCTGGGGCGAAACCAAAGAGAGTCGGATGGCAACCGACAGAGACCTGAGAGGCACAAAACTGGGGCGGTGAACGCGAGCGAAAGACATACCTGGAAGGGAGAGATGGAGGCGGAGCAGGACAGGCTGAGAGATACCGAAAGACGAGAAAAAAATAATTGTAAAAGTTTTTGTGCAATTTTTGGGTTTTTTTTGCAAAAATTCAATAATTCTCACGCCGTCTCCAGCAGGCTTGAACCCCGACCTCCCTCGCCGAGGCCTGTGTACTAACCACTCGCCCACGGCCAGCTCACACTAAGAGATGTACGTTGACAATACTTAACGACAGACTCACAGATGCACTAATAAAAAAAAAGATTATGATTATAAATGCAAAAATACATATTTCTCAATTACTGATCATTAAAATATGAATTAAAACCTTGTGACTACATTTAATTGTATATATTTTTAATTGTAAACAATTTTAACACTAAAAGAATGGTTTATAGCCAATATATACCACTAATTACACATTTCAAAGTAAAAATACTCTTTTAGAAACACATTTATTTATATATATCAAAACAAAATATTGTATAGGACCAAAAACATACAGAAAATAAATAGGTTTGGATCTTACTGCTTGCTATTGATTGCGTTACATTATAGAAAGCATATTAGTATAGAATAACATTATAGAGATGTGTGCTTTCAAGATTTTTGCAACAGCATTAAGAAATGACTAGAATAGGAAACCCATTAATTACAATAAAGTGTCCACATTCATTTGACCTTAGCGTGTATGTGAGGGCTATCATTATAAGAAAACCCCTTAATAATAATACTATAAAACCCCCAAATACATGGACATGGACATAAACATTACCTTGAACTCTGCTTCTGTTGGGTAGACGTGTAGTCCAAAAACATTCTTTAATCTACAGGTTAAACAGACAAATAAAACATGATGTATATGATATTCAGTCTTCATTGAAACACACATTACAAAATAATAAGTATAACCTCCTAAGGCTTAGGTTGCAGCAAACACATAAGTGATGTATAGAATCTTAAACAAATCATAATATTCAATATCATTATTCATGTGCAGTTAATAAAGATAATGCAACAAAGACTGATTATTCTAAAAGTTTGACAAGAGTTCAGCAAGAGAGCATGTAAACAAAGCCTTCAAAGAAAATGTGACTGCCGTTATACACGAAATCAAATAACAAGCACTTTTTATACTTTATAAATCCATCATAAACTCAATGAAAATCCACGAAAGCCTGAAAACACATCCAATCTTATGAATTACTGACAGATGAGCCCAGCTAATGCATATCAGAATGACACATCAAATAAATAAGTAAATACTTAAAAAGAAAACGAGTTGATAGAATACAAATAGAATAGACAGTTCTAGTGTTAGAGGCTCTATTTAAAAACAAACACAGACTGCTGTGTAATGCGCGATAGTAATATTACAATTCAAATGCACTGTATGCAGAAAGTTACTTACCAATGTGTCGCGTTTCACTTGCTTCCCGAAGTTTATCGCAGATTCTTTGCTAACACGTTGTAATATGTGCTGTTGAGAGTCTGTAACCGAGCCGTCATCAGCAGGATCTGTATTTGTATGGCATTAAAACAGTCTGAATGTGTTGTAGTTTGAGCCACTGCTGTCCAGTTATCGTCTGAAGGAGTCACGCTAACCGTGAAGCCGCTTACGCCGCCTAGCGGAGCGGATGAACCCCGCACTTCAGTTTCTACCTACGAGTCATATATTATACTGACAACATGGTCAACATAGTTTCTTTCTTTCTTTCTTTCTTTCTTTCTTTCATGTTTTAACTTCTTCATACTCAAGCCAAAGTCCCTATTAACGCTCTTAAACGTGTATAAGCCAGACAAAGAGCTGACCATCGGCTCCCTCTTGTGGTCAATGAGTGTCTCAGCATCTATAGATTAAATGAACACTGGGAGGATAACGTTAGTCGCACTTCACAGGACAGGACTCAGAGTACAATCTTTCTACATTTCTTTTGAACTAATCTATGATCTTGTCAGAGCTTTGTCCAGCAGAGAAACGTGGATCTACTAGATCGGTAAATAAACACGATCAGCTCTCTATTGATGGGTAATGTTGCATTGAATTGAACTCAAGCACATGCTTCAAAGTGTAAACACACATAACATACGGGATATAAGATCTCCCGAGACTGTTTTAGTTTGATGTATATTAGTTGTATTTATTTAAAATGATGTGTGCCTCGTTTGTTCACAGTTAAACGATGATGTTGGTGTTTTGTGTCTGTGTTTGTGGACTCGAGCAGCATTTATTTTAGTGTTTGGTTTGTTTAATGTAATGTGGGTTGTATTGAATCACGCTCCTGGTGGCAGTATTGGGCGAGTTTTTTGCGATCCGTCGTTAGATGAGTGGAAGAGGTAAGCCTGATGTACAATTTATGTTTGTTTTGTAAAGAGTATTACAAGCTGTGAAAAGTGAATTTTTTGGCGGCGTTTGTACGTTTTCTTAGTACCACACACAGCTTACTAATGTAATGTGCCTGACAATATATTTATTTCCTAGAAACAACTAATTTGCTCTCCAGGTTATGAATACTGAAGACCATAACCAGTTAATGTAATTGCATGGCATTATAATTTTGGTAACGCTTTCTATGAAGGATATTTTAAAGCATTGTAATGAATGCATAATGCATTCTAAAAAACCTTATAATACGTTATATCATCTTATGAATATTCATAACAGTTTTAATGTATTATAATATTTACTTATTAGTGGTTATATCTTTTAAAAGTATGATGATTTATAAGACACAGTGAACATGTTGCATCCACTTAAGTTACAATGGATTAAATTGATCAGTTATAATGTATTATAAGTCTCATAACTTGCCATTTTTCTTATGCTACTTTACTTAAAGCCATCAATGATCACTTATACGTATAGTAATAATAATAATCGTTTTCTCTCAAACAGCTATCAGATTGCTTTGAACTATTTTATGTTAATATCAGTTAGATTATTTTGATGTACCCTTTAGACAACTGTTGTTAAGTGGCTCTGCAACTACGTGTCAACTAGCAGTCATTGGAGTATTATTATTATGTCTTCTAAATATATGTCAACACTTTATTTTGATGGTTCCCACCAGACAAACTGACTGTAAGTAACTTTGCAAATACGTCAACATTCTACCTACCCCCAACCTTAATCTAAGCCTACTAATACTCTAATGAGATTTAGTTGACATGTAGTTGCAAAGTTGCTTACAGTCAATAGACTAAGGGGACATCAAAATAAAATGTAACCTAACATATAAACATTGCATTTTTTCAGTTGAAATGATTAACTATCTCACATCAAAATTAGCCTCAAAGGGAACAAATAACACTCCACACCTAACCACTTACAAGATGTACTGTAGTATGATACTGTGCAGATCTTAAATAATCTCAAGATATATATTCCCATTATCAATGTTAAAGTAGATTTAATATGTGTTCATTGTGTTATAAATAATCATAATCTTAAAAGTTATAAGCACAAATGCGTAAGCATTATAATTGTTATGATTATTTATAAGACAATATAACATATGATAATGTTATTTAAAATACAAAATGCATTCATTATAATGCCTTAAGAATTCCCTTATAATGTATTATAAATATGGGCTTCATAGAAAGTGTTTTTTTATTTTGGACTGCACGGATTTATAAAGTGTAAATGTCTTAAACGTTTGTAAATAGATATCTGTTTTTATACAGTCTATGATAGAAACACTGTGAAAAGTGAACAGTTGGATCAACTTACTTCAAAAATACTTCAATTGGTAACACCTAAAAATACTTTTTTCAACTTAATTTATTACAAATAAAGGTAGTTGATCCAAAAGTTGATCCAACTGTTCACTTTTTACAATGTCATTTTCTAAAGAATAAGGTACATTTTCAAAAGCATTATATGTAGAACACATCTAATCCACAATGTAATATAATTAAAACATGGTTTAAATAACATATTTTTCAATACTAATAATAATAATCAGTTTTGTGTAAATTAATGGTGAATAAACTAGCGTTTGGTCTAGTGATTTTTAAAAGTAATACTTTTAAAAATACTAATAAAGTATAATTTACTTGGCCTAATGTCATCCCTTAAAGTTTCTGGACACCTTTTACTTGCATAGCATAGACCTAGAGCTGAGAAATTATTCTAGAAATGTTTGAACATGTTCAACAAGAGAATAAAGTCATGCATATCTTGGATGGCATGGGGAGAATGTTTTAAATGTGTTAATGCTCATTGTACTTCTTGTGTACTCACCACAGGTTATGTTGGGAAGATCAAGCGAGGCGAGCTCCGTGGAAGTTACTCAGAAGCGGTGCATCCGGGATTTAGCCGTGTCCACTGCATGCAAGTCTATTGTGCTGAATGAATGATTGTACATAATATGATTAATCAGAAATAAAATCATAAAAGTAAAATGTAATATCCAGAAATATGCTTAAATTACTAGTTTAAGGATTTAAAATGACACCACCACGAAGCATGACAAAATGTGTAAAGACCTGCTTTCAATGTTGAGTGAATGTATTGGATAAACATAATTATGCCAAAACTAAGGATTTCAGTTTAAACTACTATGAAAATGCATTATATTTATATAATTTTGAAACTAGGCCTACGATGAAATCCAGCCTACTTGTGCATAAGCTCCTCCCACTTGCTGTTCTTGTCGTAAGCTCCTCCCACTTGCAGGTCTCTGGGCTGCAGCGATAATTACTTGAAGATGCTCGACCCTTTTCTCAGAACACAGTCACTGGTGATGCCTGCTGGTCAAAGCTGTACATGCAAGAAAAACTGACCAAAACATGACTTAGAAAAGCTTTTACAAACCCACTGCAAATATTTGATTTAAAATACAATCTTTGAAATGCCATCAACAAATCATCAAATACCAATAAATATGACGTGTCTGTATAATATGTGTTTTTTATTAATTTGCAGGGTTTTTTTGTTTTATAGAGGACTGTTTCATTGAAAGCACACATCATTAACTCCAATCTGATTAAAAACACCTGAAGCAGATAATCAGGGTCTTTAGGGTTACTAGAAACTTCAAGACAAGTGTGTTTCAGATTCAGAAACATCAAAACTATTCATTTGAATAAACAAATATTTAAGTCAAGTGTTTGTGTTTATCATCTGAGTCTAAAGGTAAATGAATAAAGAAAAGCCTCTGCTTCACAGATTCTGTGGCTCAGAGGATAATTAACTGTTGACGTTGTGGGAGACTCCTAGGTTCAAATCCCACAGTTAACCAAGTTTTTCTACATGTTCAATAAAATCCCATCCAAAACACTCTCGAGTTGACTTCATTAGATAAACTGTTGAGCTTTAATCTTGACGTCTTGAGTTCAAATACCATGAAAGCTTATGTTAAACTGTCATTATAAATTCAACAAAGTATCGCAAACACAAGAGTTTGTTGTGAAAGAAACAATGGGTTAGTGGTTAAACACATGTTTTCAGCTCATAAGGCTTTGATGGAGGCATGGGTTCAAATCCCACCTCAGACAACAATCACCCGACCGAAAGCTTTAAATTATTTATTGTAAAATCACATACAGGTGAATAGTGAAATATAAGTTCCAGCACAAGCTCACAGGTAAGAGCACTGCCTCGCGGTTCAGAGGTTGCTGGTTCAATTCCAGTCAAAGCTTTAACTAGTTTATTGTAAAATCACATGCAGGTGAATAGTGAAATATAAGTTCCAGCGCATGTTTCAGCAAGAGATCTGTAGCTCACAGGTAAGCGCACTGCCTCGCGGTTCAGAGGTTGCTGGCCAGATCTCTGCGATATGAGTGAGTGTTGTGTGGGGATGAGTCGGGTCCCCCCCGAGTCCCAGAGCGATGTCCAGCAGCGGTTATGCTTCTTTTTTTTAATTAAAAAATTAGCTGTATAAAAATTTTGACCTGCCGTACCTTCCCCACCCGTTTAGGTTACCATCATTTGCTTTCTAGAGGAGTGACCTCCAAAAAGAAAATGATGGTAACCTACATGTGTAGTACACAACAAAACACAAGCCTTACCTGTTCACGAGCAGACGTCCCTCATTACAGTCACATCTGTCCACACGTCCCAGAGCTCTGCTTCTGTCTTTAAAGAAAAGACCAAAATAAACAAATATTACTATCTATACATAGTAAACCTAAACCATCTGAATGTACAAGTTAGTTTAAATAAGTCTAAATCTAATATATGTGTGTGTGTGTGTGTGTGTGTGTGTGTATATATATATATATGTGTGTCTGTGTGTGTATATATGTATATATATGCATCACTTACGTAAGTCATTATGTGTTCTTTCCACTGCTGAATGAATGCTGTGGGACTTACATGCTGTTGAAGTCGAGGTTATGGCCTCCAGTCTGTTTCTGTGTTTCAGCTTCTGGTTAATGTGCTGCAGAAAAACTGAGAAAAACAAAATAGATGTGTATCAGGACAATGTCCATTTACAGTTGTAAAGCTGAGATGACTTCCCTTTGCAGTAAATAATAGACTGTAACTATGACGCTTCTTATTAAAAGTAAAAGCACAGCAACTCTATAAAAGCAAGAAGCAGCAGGAACAGAGCTTCACAAACCCAGTGACTCCAATAACAAGAAGAAGTATATTACCTACAGTAACAACAACAACAACAACAACAAAATAAACTGACAGAGCAGCCCTGCTTAACCTTATCAGAAACACAACGACACGCCAATATTTAAACAATTCACAAAACTTAAAACATGACTTAAATGCAAATAATAAGAGCTTAAAAAGGATAATATAAGAAAGCACTGCGTGTGTAACGTCAGAGTTAACGTACCTACAGTAATCACAGTCGCAGGTCACTCGTTTCGTGTATTTTATCGTAGCATGTGTCGATTCTGTTTGTTAATGGGACGGAATATGTAACGTTCAGTTACATTTATAAAACAGCCACTGAGCTGTCATCTCCAGGGTCTGTATTTTAAACGGTCTGCACGCGTTGTAAACAAAGTCACGTTTGTCCAGCATCCTGAACGAGGCGTCAGCTGACCGTGAAGCCGCTTACGCCGCCTAGCGGAGCGGATGGAGAACGACATCAAGCATTAAGTTAATTAAGCGTGGAATGCAGATGAAAATACGTGTTCGTCGGCTCCCTCTTGTTGCCATTATGTGTAATATTAGCATTAATAAATGAAAAACTCGAGGTGGTCAGTCGCAGATGAGATGTGTGCGATTTAAAATGTATTTATTTGAAAACAAATATATGATTTTGTAAGCATCTCTCGCCCAGCGGAGCAACACGCATCTACTGGTCTCGGCATTTGACCCAGATCAGCTCTCAAACGATGGGGTAAGTCGTAGATGAGGGGACTGTGACTGATTTATTCATTTTAAATGTTGTTTATCATGTTTGTTTTGTATTCAATTTCGTCAAATTTGGCGTCGTTGTGTTGGTTTTGCATATTAAAGCAGCATGTATAGTAATTAATCTATCAGTCGGTCAGACTGTGATTTAAAAAGAACTGGGAGTTATATGACCGTGGTTATGTTTGTTTCTACAAACGGATTATTTAATTATTTTATTACAGCAAATGGCTAAAGCCACGTAGGCCCGCAAAAAGCGTTTATTGAGTTCACTGACTCGATGTGGCTCGCATCAGTTTCTTTAATGAGCAAGCAGAAACTAATATCAATAACACGTTTTGTAAATATATGTATGACTATTTTATATGTATTAAATGACATTGTATGAAATATGCAAACATTTTCTGCTAAAAAGACGCATTAAAGTTCGTTTTAGGTTCTAAATGCGTTCGGAAGGGAGCGTCTGAAAATCACCCGACTTTGCTAAAAAATTCGATTTAAGGCTTCAATCAAATGAAAAACCATAAAATCATATTCTCATATTCGACTGACTGTAGTTGGTTAATGTCTGACTGCAACCTGTATGGACATACTACAGCAATTTGAGTGAGAAAATATAATTTTGTGAAACAATCGACTCCTAAAGTGAGCAGTCAAGTTTAGGAGAGAGAGATTTTGTGAAATAATTGCTATTTAGTTTTCAAGAATTTACATACTCCTCTCAGAAGCTGCAAAATATTAATCAATTTAGCTAAATAAGAGGGGTCATAAAAATGACATTTTGTTTTTAAAGCTCTACATTTAATAAGCTATTTCATATAACCTATGATTACATTAGCCATGACCCAGGTCAGAGGTGTATTGTTGATTCATAATGCAGTGTGTCATTACCTGGATGACCCACAATTCAGTTCAGTTGGTTACATTGTTCACTATTCTTGGGTTTCCCAGCATCATCTTCATATTTCAAGGTTCAAGGTTTCTTTATTTGTCACATAATAGTTATACAGGGTATAATTAGAAGTGAAATGTAATCGAATCAGGTCCGCTCAGTGGACAGTGCAAAATAATAAGAATACAAATTATATAAAGTAACATAACACAAGGGCATACCTATGGTAAGAAAAGGAGAAATAAGAGTAAAATGTGCAATGAAATAAAAAAAGTGCAAAACAATAAGATGTGCAAAAAACAATAAGATGTGCAAAAGACAATAAGATGTGCAAAAACAACAAGATGTGCAAAAACAATAAGATGTACAAAAAGAAAAACAATGTACTGGGGCTTAATAAATAGTAATGTGAATAAGAGGGATGTGCAGACGGGTTGTTCAGGGTATTGTACATAGAGCAGCAATGATGAGAGTGTGAGAATATTTACAGTTAACAATGGGTCTTGTAAGTGTTTATGAGACTGAGTTTGAGTTTAGGAGCCTGATGGCCTGAGGGAAGAAGCTCTTCCTCAGTCTTTCAGTCTTTGCCATCATGCTCCTGAAGCGTCTGCCAGATGGCAGTAAACAGAAAAGGTGGTTACCGGGGTGAGTTGAATCTTTGAGGATTTTAGCAGCTCTGCTTTTACAGCGTTTGAGGTAGATGTCCTGCAGAGAGGGGAGAGCAGACCCTGAGATGCGCTCAGCTAAGCACACGACTCTCTGGAGAGCTTTGCAGTCCTGGTTTGTGGCATTATTATACCACACTGAGATGCACTGAGTCAGTACACTTTCTATGGCCCCTGAATAGAAAGTTTTCAGGATAGCTGGTGAGACCCTGAATTTCCTCAGCTGTCGCAGATGGTACAGTCTTTGCCTGGCTTTCTTAACCTGAGTTTGAATGTGTGTAGTCCATGTCAGGTCCTCGGAGATGTTTACACCGAGGTACTTGAAGCTACTCGCCCTCTCCACAGGGGTCCCACTGATCATAAGAGGAGTGTAGGGCCGCTGCTGTCTCTTCCTGAAGTCCACGATCAGCTCCTTAGTTTTGCTCACGTTCAGAGAGAGACAGTTGTCCTGGCACCATGATGTAAGTCTCTCCACCTCATCCAAGTATGCGGCCTCGTCATCGTTGTTAATGAGGCCCAGGACCACAGTATCGTCCGCAAATTTGACAATAGAGGTGGAGCTGTGAGAGGACACGCAGTCGTGGGTGTATAGAGAGTATAGCAGGGGGCTCAGGACACAGCCCTGTGGGGCTCCTATGTTCAGGGTGATGGAGTTGGAGGTGAACTGGCCGACTTTCACCACTTGTGGTCTGGTGGTGAGGAAATCTTGAATCCAGTCACAAAGTGAAGTGTTTAGGCCGAGGTCTGAGAGTTTAACAGCCAGCTTGGTGGGGACTATAGTGTTGAAAGCTGAGCTGTAGTCTATGAATAGCAGCCTGACATAGTTGCCATTTTTGCTGTCGATGTGAGTGAGGGAGGAGTGCAGTACCTGAGAGATGGCATCATCAGTAGACCTATTTGGCCGATAGGCAAACTGAAGAGGGTCCAAAGTAGCAGGGATGGAGGAGCAAATGTGTTTCTTTAAAAGTCTCTCAAAAACCTTCATGACCGTCGATGTGAGGGCAACTGGACGATAGTCATTCAGGCAAGAGGGTTTACTGTTCTTAGGCACAGGGATTATGACAGATTTTTTAAAGGAGGTGGGAACAACAGAGGTAGCAAGGGACTCATTAAAGATGGAAGTAAACAAACCAGCAAGCTGATCAGCACAGGACCTCAGAACGCGGCCAGTAATCCCATCAGGTCCTGCTGCTTTCCTTACGTTCACTCTCTTTAGTTCCCTCCGAACGTCGTCCTCTGAAAAGGTGATTACATGATCACTGCTCTGTCTGCTGCTTCTGACGCGCCGCCATTGCAGTCAAAGCGACCGTAGAAGGTGTTTAGCTCTTCGGCCAGCAGCGGGTCTGCTCTCACCTCTGCGGAGGAGTTATTTCCAGAGGAACAGATGGTCTTCAGTCCCTGCCACATGCGTCGAGAGTCATTGAGCTGGAAATGTGACTCAATTTTCTCACTGTACCGGCACTTAGCGGTTCGTATTGCCGGAGGCGTATACGATGTTTATACTCGCTCATGTTTCCTGACAACAGACCGGCATTGTATGCGGCAGTGCGATGGTTAACCGCATCACGGATTGATCTGTCCACCCACGGTTTCTGATTAGTAAATTTGAACCCTTTAGCGACTTTACAAACGGGCACAAACATTCACGGATCCTCAAGAAGGAAAATAATGCATTGAGACCATGCTTTTAACATAAACCTTTGGAAAGAAGGTGTGGTTTTCTTATATTGCTAATAACAATCTTATTTTTCCCATTAGTACTGCCGTTCAGAAGCTACAGAAATATGGTGCTTGCATATTACATAGAAGATCAAATGAGCTAAATTTGCCCTGAGAAAGTGTTCACCCCCAGCTCGAATATTTTCACCTTTTGTAACATTGTGTATGAGTCCCAAATTGTCCTCAGTGTGAAAGAGATAGATATAAAAATCATACAGCCAGTGCTGGAATGTGTTCAGTTATGCAGATAATGCTGGAAAACCAAAGATTGTGCAGGACCTGGAGGATTTTTCTGAAGAACAACGGACAGTTTAACTGCTTCGGACAAACAAGGGACTTATGAACAATTATCATTCAGATATTGACACAGTATTAAGACTCGAGTGTCAAATTTTGAACTGTTTTTATAAAATCAGATATTTTGTGTAGTGGATGAAGGATCTAACGATTCTCAATAGCAACCAGTGTTTATTTTCTGTTGTGTGTTATTAATTTAAAAATAAACACTTATTTAATTATTCAATTGAATTTATTTGTATTTCATTACTTATTTTCCTGGCTCCTGCTTGTTGTTTAATCTTCTTTCAAAGGATATTTGTCTTCATGAGTAAGACATAAGAGAATGTCTCCATTTAAAGGTTTGTAACGTCACAGAATAATGTTGTAAAGCAGTCATTGTATAATAACACTTGTTGGATTGATGCTGTCGGACGAGGTACAGAACAAAGTCCGGACAAAGTAGGGATGAAGCATTGAAACGTATCATACTAATAAACCCTGCTCGTTTTTTCTCATCACTTCATCTTCTGCTAGTTCACCATTTTGAGTATTAGATGTGTTTGTATTTAAAATTGAAATAGTTTATTAAGGAAAATACTCTTTTTTTTTAAATGCAATTTTTAAGTTTATCTTATTTTGTTTATATTATTAACATTTAGCAGATTCTGCAATGTGTATGACAACATTGTATTGTTATAAAGGGAAATGAGGTACCTGTAGTAAGTGCGACACCGCTGTAATGATTTCATATGGTACTTTACCGGTCATATCACTAGTTGCACACTTAGTGTTGCTATAGGGTACGTTTTGTTGTGCATTAGCCTTGAAGCCTGCTCTTATTTTTGCATTTGAACTTTAGTTTAGCCATTTTTGCTGTTTTTGTTTTTTTGAATGTTTGCTTTAGTCGTAGTTTGTCCTTTGACGAAAATCTTGAATTTAGTAAATATGCCATGTTATAGCCATGCATTTTAATTTACTTTTTTACTCTGATTAAAATAGCATCTAAAAGTAATTGACAAAAATATATGAATATTTTAGATATTAATGTAAATTTTAAATTCCACCAAAAGCACAAATGCTTTATGACCGTAAAAAAAGTAGTTCCCCTTCATGGGAACTCGAACTGCGTCCCCTAGGGGTCGCTACGCTGAAGGCGTTCCCCGTAGCGACCCCTAGGGGACGCAGTGTCTCGTTCCCCACTCGGGGAACCATGGTTACATACGTAACCTGAGACGTTTCTTTCTGACTGCTGTTTTCAATCATTTATGCAGATACACTTAATCTCTACAGGAGGATGCCGGTGATTTTAGTGCGTCCGACTAGTGCGTTTTTAGCTCTTAGCAGAACAGCATAGTGCACACTGTACAGGTCCCTCAAGGTTCAAGGTTTCTTTATTCGTCACATAATCAATTATACAGGGTATAATCAAAAGTGAAATGTAATCCCTGGAATAACACGTTCTCCCTTTCAACCCCGTTCAACAACATAATTATGTATTAACAAAAAAACTAAAATAATAATTTCATTTTCATATAACTCTATATAGGCTACCCATTTTTTAAAAGAAATCTTATAAAAAAAAAAAAAAAGAAAGTTTACAATTTTGTAGGGATAATGTGGGAAACAGCAGTTCTCGATCATAGTTTTTTTTCCTAATATGGAAGTCAATGGTGCCCCAAAACAGCCTGTTACAAACTTTCTTCAAAATATCTTCCTTTGTGTTCGGCAGAAAAAAGAAATTCATGCAGGTTTGGAACTACTTGAGGATGAGTAAATGATGACAGAATTTTCATTTTTGGGTGAACTATCCCTTTAAGACCTTGATGTATCATCACAGAGCTGCAGGGTTTAAGTTTGTTTTTACTTTTCTTTTCTCTCAAAGCCGTGGGTCCCAGTGACTGTCATTATATGACTGACAGATTGCAACGGTTTGAGTTAAAAATCTTCGTTTGTGTTCTACTGAAGGAGCAAAATCACCCACATCCTGGATGCCCTTGGGGTAAACAGATTGTAATGTTTTGGGAGAACTATCCCTTTAAGAAAGTTTCGAAGCTGTCACTACGTGCAAGAGATCAAAACTAATTTTAGTGCCCTCCTGTGGATGTTAAGTGTATCTGCATTAATGAATGAAAATAGCAGATGGAACGAAGTTACTTTTTTAATTGTCATCATAAAGCATTTGCGCTTTTGGAGGAATGATCCACTTTAACGGTGGTTGTTTCCGACGCTCACATAATTTACATGCATTAATGTAACGTTAAGTTGATTCAAAATGTAATTTACTCACCGTCACGTCCAACCCGATAATGATCATTAAGCGTCAAGCTCCAAGACACAATCGACGTAATCCATATGATTCGTATAACGGTACGTTATTCCAAGCGTCCTGAAGTGATTCGACTGATTTCCGTGCATAAAAACGTTGATATTGTAATGTTTTCATTAATATATTGTTCTTCACATTCGAATCTGCCGCGCACGTGAAAACGTCTGTTCGTTTACTTAAGCGTAGTACGTTGGGTGCGTTCTATACCATATAAGGAGAAAGAGGCGGAGCGGAAGACACTGGACGCAAACCTCATTGGTTTTCACGTCAACGCGGTAGTTTTGAACACGTGACCGAGAATATACAAAATAACTAAATTGTTATTCCATGATGTAGGCGTTAAAATGGTCTTGTAATTCATATGTTTATAATGCATTTGCTTTTTATTTATACAATGAACTGTATTTATTTCATTTCAAAAGTGAAGCCCTGTGTAATTGTGTGGAATCGGGAATGATGTGACATTGGAATGCCACGGGCTTATCAATATTAAAGATAGAGTTTATATGAAAACGAATTACTTTGCTTTATGCAAGTTATTTATTTGTTAGATAGCATGCATTAATTTTATAGGTTGTGTAAAAGTGATGTAGGTGTCCACTTGTTTAGTTACTTGAAAAATGACTGTCCAACTCCTTAGAAGGATCTTAACAGGTGTATCAGTTTTTGGGATCGCTTTGAGCTGCAAATGTCAAGAATAATTACGCTAGCAACAGGAAATTCTTCTGAAGTTTAGCTGCTATCATGAACTAATGTGAAAGGTAGTCAACTTCTACACACTTTTGAGAGCTCTTAAAAAAGAAACTAGTAAAATATTATAAATGTTGCAACCGATTTTAAACTAACTTGGTGCTGTAAAAATGAACCTCAATAGCCAGTAAAGAAAAACAAACCACAACTGTCAGAAGTTTTTTAATTTGTTTATTTTAAAATGAAAATAAATATCAATGCATGTAAAAATCTCTGAGAAAACAAACATTGCTCATGTTTAAATGTGGAATATTACAGCTTGGGCGTGGCGGCGGTGTCGCAACAATATATAGTGATATTCTCAATGTTACTCAGAAAACAGGATACAGGTTTGACTCATTCGAAATACTTATGCTCAGTGTTAAACTGTCAGATAAGCAAAATAAATCTGTCCTATCCCTTGCTCTGGCTACTGTGTATAGACCGCCAGGGCCATATACAGATTTTCTAAAAGAATTTGCAGATTTCCTCTCAGACTTATTGGTTAATGTTGATAAAGCACTAATTGTTGGAGATTTTAACATTCACGTTGATAATACAAATGATGCATTAGGACTTGTGTTTACTGACCTAATAAACTCTTTTGGTGTCAAGCAAAATGTCACCGGGCCGACACATCGTTTTAATCATACGCTAGATTTAATAATATCGCATGGAATTGATCTAACTGATATAGATATCATACCTCAAAGTGATGATGTTACTGACCATTTCCTTGTATCATGCATGCTGCATATTACTGATATTAACTATATGGCTCCGCGTTATCGTCCAGGCAGAATTATTATTCCAGCCACTAAAGACAGATTCACAAATAACCTGCCTGATTTATCTCAACTGCTCTGTGTACCCATAAATACAGATGAACTAGACACAATTACTAGCAACATAGTAACTATCTTCTCTAATACATTAGAAACTGTTGCCCCCATCAAATTAAAAAAGGTTAGAGAAAAAAGTGCTGCGCCATGGTACAACAGTTATACCCATTCTCTCAAGAAAGAAACTCGTATTCTTGAGAGCAAATGGAGAAAAAGCAACTTGGAAGTCTTTAGAATTGCGTGGAAAAACAGTATGTCCAGCTATAGACAGGCTCTAAAAACTGCAAGAACCGAGTATATCCGCAAACTCATAGATAATCACCAAAACAATCCAAGGTTTCTATTTAACACAGTGGCTAGATTAACAAATAAACAGATGTCACCCGATCTAAATATTCCCTCACAGTTTAATAGTAATGACTTTATGAATTTCTTTACTGATAAAATAGATAATATTAGAAATACAATAACAAATGTAGATCCTACAGCGTCTAGTACTTCAGCTTCATTCATCGCACCCAAAGAAAAACTGCAGTGCTTTACAACTATAGGACAGGATGAGCTAAATAAACTTATCACTGCATCTAAACCAACAACATGTTTATTAGATCCTGTACCCACTAAACTATTGAAAGAGTTGTTACCTGTAGCAGAAGAACCGCTTCTCAATATTATTAACTCCTCGTTATCTTTAGGTCACGTCCCAAAACCATTTAAGCTGGCAGTTATTAAGCCTCTTATTAAGAAACCAAAATTAGATCCTTGTGAACTGGCAAATTACAGGCCCATCTCAAATCTTCCGTTTATGTCGAAAATATTAGGAAAAGTAGTGTCTGCTCAACTGTGCTCCTTTTTGCTAAAAAATGATATCTATGAAGAATTTCAGTCAGGTTTTAGGCCCCGCCATAGCACAGAAACTGCACTTGTTAAAATTACAAATGACTTGCTTCTTGTATCAGACCAAGGCTGCATCTCGTTGCTAGTTTTACTTGATCTTAGTGCTGCGTTCGACACTATAGATCATGACATACTCATAGATCGATTACAAAACTATACAGGTATTCAAGGGCATTCTTTAAGATGGTTTAGATCCTCCCTGTCCGATCGCTACCACTTTGTTTATTTAAACGGGGAGTCAGTTTCTGTGGAGCTACTGTGAACGCTGTGTGAAGCACGCACTTAACCTGCATCCATGTGAATAATTAAAGCACATATAATTATTTAATCAAATCATAATGTTTGTGAATTCACAATTATGCTTAATTGTGATTTTTAAATGTGTTTAATATATCATGCAGCCTTGGAAAACAGTCTGATAATATGTTTTATGGATTCTCATCTGTGCGCCACTTCCGGTATTTTGACGGTTAGTCGATTCGAGCAAAATTAAGTAAACGATTTTTAAAAATCGACTAAAAACGACGAATCGCGACATCCCTAAAAAATACCTTAATTATAATAATAATATTATCATCTTGATTATCATCAAGAGAAAATTTGCTCACAGAAAACAGCGCAAATGATCTCAAATGAAAGAAAACGTCTCGGGTTACTCGCGTAACCCTTGTTCTCTGAATAGGGAACGAGACACTGCGTAGCTTAGAACGCTTTGGGAACGCCTCCGCGTGACCGAGTCTTGAACCCATATAGAATCACGCCAATTCATTGGCTGATGGCGCGACGCCGTCTCTGACGCAATGACGTCGTCAGGTCATACTGGCGAACGCGCCATCCACTCCTCAGATTTCTCTGCCGAAAAGAATCCTGTCGGCAGCGTGAGAACTTGGCAGTGACGCGGTGTCTCGTTCCTATTCAGAGAACAAGGGTTACGCGAGTAACCCGAGACGTTCTCTTTCATAGGTAACTCAACACTGCGTAGCTTAGAATGCTTTGGGAACGATATACCAAACACGCCAAGCTGAAAAGCTGCCTATCTGGCCCAAAAATGAACCAACAACATATGGTCGGTTCAAACAGACAGGACCTGAGAACCTGAGCCAGTATCAACGTCCAAGGTTGTAAAACCTGACAAAGGTGTGCGGAGAGGACCATCCTGCCGCAACACAAATATCCTCCAGGGTACCCTCTAAAAAGAGCTTGAGAGGAGGCTACGCCCCTAGTAGAATGCGCCTGAAGACTAAGAGGTGAAGGAAGGTTCCGCACCTCGTAAGCCAGCGAAATGGCATCTCTCACCCAGTGAGAAATTCTCTGCTTTGACGTGGCAAGCCCGCGCGACCAGCACCAAAACAGATCAATAACTGGGAGATTTTCTCCAAACCTTGGAGCGATCCACATACAGCTTCAATGCCCTGACCGGGCAGAGCAAGTGGAGTCTCTCATCCTCACTTGAAGCAAAGGGAGGGGATGGAAAGAGTGAAGAGTGACCACTTGAGAACGGAACGACGTGGACAAGACCTTGGGAATGTAACCCGGCTTAGGCCGCAGGGTAACTTTGACTAGACCCGGGCAAAGTCCATACACGTCTCACTGACAGAAAAAGCCTGCAGATCTCCGACTCTCTTCAGTGACGTGGCGCCAGCAAAGAACAACCTTAAGAGTCAGTATCCGATCCGAAGCTGACTCTAAGGGCTCAAAAGGGGCCGTCACTAGTCCTTCGAGGACGACTGACAAGTCCCAAGAAGGAACTGCAGTGGGGCGAACAGGCCTAAGGCGTCTGGCCCCACGCATGAAAGCGGAGACCAACCGATCCCCTTGCCTCCCCAAGGGGATCTCATCCAGCTCTCTCCGAGCTGCAATGGCCGCTACATAAACCCTAAGGGTGGTAGCAGCCACCCCCGCTGTCAGCCTTTCTTGCAAAAACTCCAGCACTGGAACAACAGGGCAGTTAACTGGGTCGACTGCACGAGTTAAACACCACGATTCAAAGACGCCCCACTTGGAAGAGTATAGCTTCCTGGTAGCGGGGGCTCTGGCACTGGCTATGGTTTCCTGAACTTCGGCAGGCAAACCATCAATCACAGCCCTTGGCCCTGTATGGGCCACACCCACAACTTCCAGAGCTCCGGCTGAGGATGCCAGATCTTGCCTTGAAGCTGGGACAGTAAGTCCCGCCTGATCGGAATCTCCCAAGGAGGCCGATACAAGAGGGGAGTTAGCTCCGAGAACCAGGTCTGGGAGGGCCAGAATGGGGCTATGAGAAGGAGACGGGCACCGCTCACCTTCACTCTGCATAGTACTGCCGGAATCAGCTTTATTGGCGGAAACGCATACAGACTGACATTCGGCCATGAGTGGGCGAACGCATCTATGCCCAGAGTCGTCGGGAAACTTAGGGAGAACCAGAGCGGGCACTGGGATGACTCTTGTTAGAAGCAAAGAGGTCCACCTCCGCTTTGCCAAACAGATCCCAGATCTGGGATACCGTCTGACGGTTCAACATCCATTCCCCGGGCTCGAGCTTCTGTCTCGACAGAAGATCGGCCGCCAGGTTCAGTACTCCCGGAACGTGAACCGCCCTCAAAGAGAGGAACTTGTCTTGGGACCAAAGGAGAAGATGGCGCGCAAGCCTGTCCAGGGTGCGTCTATATTGTCCGTCCTGACTATAATATGATGCCCCCCGAGAACGAGGAGAAAATACTTCAAAGCCAGGAAGACAGCCCTGAGTTCCAGGCAGTTTATATGCCAAAAGAGGAACTCTTCCTTCCACTCTCCACTTGCCGGCCTTCCTTCAAAGACCGCGCCCCAGCCTGTCATTGATGCGTCCGTCGTGATCATATGGCGACGGTGGATCGCACCCATTCTCACCCCGCTCTGGAGAAAGACGGGGTCTCGCCACATTAACAGGTGTCGACAGCAACTGCGCGACACTCTGATAGTAGCTGGTACAGTGGGGTGCAACCTCAGCTCCTTCATCCACCAAAGGAATGGCCTCATGTGAAGCAGCCCTAGGGGCAACACAGGGAGGCTGCTGCCATAAGGCCCAACAGCCTGCAGGTACCTACAGAGACATGATGGCCTAGCTTGAAGCGGGCCAAACATGCTGTAAAAACTGGTATCCGGGCAGGAGCCAAACGGGCCTGCATCTGAACGGAATCCAAACGAACTCCTAGAAATACGGTTTGTTGAGATGGGAGGAGCACACTATTCTTGGCGTTCATCCTGAGGCCAAGAGAATGGATGTGGCCGAGAACGATATCCCTGTGACGACTCACTAGCTCCCTGGAGTGAGCCAGAATGAGCCAGTCGTCCAGATAGTTCAGTACACGGATGCCCTGGAGCCTCAAAGGGGCCAGTGCAGCATCCATGCATTTGGTAAATGTCCTCGGGGCCAAAGCCAGGCCGAAGGGCAGGACCTTGTATTGGTAAGCCTTCCCTCCAAAGGCGAACCGAAGGAATCTCCTGTGTCTTTGAACGACCTGGATGTGAAAATACGCATCCTTCAGGTCGATGGTGACAAACCAGTCTCCCTCCTGGACCTGAGACATGATGGTCCTCATCGTCAGCATCTTGAACTTCCCTTTGTAGAGGGAAAGATTCAAACGCCGTAGATCCAGAATAGGCCTCAAGCCGCCGTCCCTCTTTGGAACGAGGAAGTAGCGGCTGAAGAAACCTTGTTCGACTTCCGACTGCGGTACTTCCTCTATTGCTCCTTTCTGCAGGAGGGAGGAAAGTTCCTGTTGTAGAACAGAAGCCTTGGAGGCGCTGTTTACTACTGTCAGGTGAACCCCGTCGAAACGGTTCGCCTGGGTTCGCAAAAGTTTGCCAGTGATTTCAGCTCAGCGGCAGAGAGCTCATGTATGGTTGCCAGGTTGGCAAGTTTAACTGGGCAGAAAATGCATTGATTGGGGGATTTCAGCACTTTCATCTGGCACCCGCAGCCATGAAAGGAGATTTCTTACCAATGCAAGCTAACGCAAACACCAGATGATAATGCAATGTGTTCTTCGTAAATACCCAGCAGGCAAATATTCGAGTGAAGCATAATGATTTCTCATCGTCCCGCTCTGAACACGATCACTCGTTTCCTCTAGCTGTTAGCACGGAGTCCAACCCCTCACCCTGGACCACAGAGGAGCAGAAGCTGCTGGAGCAGGCGCTGAAGACGTTCCCGGTGAACACACCGGAGCGCTGGGAGAAGATCTCAGACGCCGTGCCCGGACGCTCCAAGAAAGACTGCATGAAGAGATACAAGGTTTGATCTTCATCCCAAACTATAGGGGTTTCACCAAATAAAGGAATAAGCAATAACATTAATCAGGTAGATTTAGAATGAGTTAAGTATATTATACAATAAGAACTTTATATTACTAAATTATTAATACAATTGAAAATAACTATTACACAGAACAAATAATGACAAGAAAAAAAGAAAACATATTAATTTAGAATTAGAACAAGGTGCCAAGTTAACATATTTTTCTAAATAATACAAATTATTATTATTATCTTATTTAAAAATCTAATGTAATATTAAATAAATACTTTTAGCAATTAATATTAGACAATACTTATATATTATACACTTTTAAATCTATTTAAATTATAATAAACATCTTAAATATATAAATTAACATTAAAATGTCTGTAATGCAAATTGATTAATAAGTGCCAAGTAATTCCGATTTGTATTTTATTATAAATATTAAAGATACCGTAATTATACTAATTAATATAATGTCTGTAACACACATTTATTATAATGCAAGCTGATTAATGTAGATTTAGAAGGTGCAATGTAATGAACAAAAAACAGCATCTTTTTAATATGAATAACAATATAGTAAGTGTGTAACACACGCTGCTGATGTAAGCACTGATCTCTCCACAGCTGCTGATGTGTTTCTCTGTCTCTGGTGTTTCTGCAGGAGCTGGTGGAGATGATAAAGGCTAAGAAAGCCGCCCAGGAGCAGGTCACCGCTAAAATCAAGAAATGACAACGTGCCGCAGGGAAAGAAAACACACACAAACTGAACATGGTCTTTTAACTTTGTGTTGTTCTTTATTTTATAATTAAACATGAAAAAGCACACATTAAATTGTCTTGTTTTTGTGACTGTTAATGCCAGACGCTTCACTGCCGTAACCAATGCATGCCGCTGCGGATGCCGTTATAGTCCGGGAGCTGCTCGATCGGACCTGCAGACAGAAGCATTGGTTATCAGTCTCTGCTCTCTTTCAGGTCCTGGGTGATGCGTCTGGTTATGAAGACACTCCAGGACCAGAGCCGAGGAGAATATGAATACTCACCAACGGCTGCTATAGCAGGAGCTTTATTATAGATGTATTTGATGCACACTTCTTTGATGGTCGTGGCGTCTATGGCCTGAGAGGAGAAGCAGAGCCATGTTCACACGCTAATAGAAGGTCATTTCTACATTTACAGGGTGAGTCTGTGGTTTGACTGCTGTCCGAATCCTGAATGTCAGTGTTTCTCCTCCCAATAATAATAATAATGCTATGCAGCAATTTCAAAATAGTATCATATACATTAATATTAGGGCTTGCACAATTTTACCAGTTAAAGTAGTTGAGCCAAATATCTAACTAAATGAAAAAAATATATATATATTTAAAATGACTAATTTTTAGAGATCAAGATGGAAAACCATTTAAATCATAGCATATCAATAGAAGGCAATAGCATATTTTCTGCTAACTTTCATATTTATAAAAGGCAAGACAGAAAACCATTTAAACCATAGCAGGTGAATCGTCAAATATTAATAGGATATTATTGTACTATTGTTCTATTAAATATTATTATACAAGCCATGGGAAACTTTCACCTCACTTATTTCTACTAATTTCCACTTTTTTTTTAATAACATCCATCATTTTAAAAGAGAAGACCATTAAACCAAAGTGTGTAAGTTTTCCTATTTTCAAAAAGTATTTTTTTAATAGAATATAATTTCGCTATTGTTAAATTAAATATTAACTAAGAATTATTTGTCCAAGTAAAAACACATTTTGTTTACCGATCACAAACATGTTTGCAGGATCAGTTCACTAAGAGACCACAGTAAATAAGTCTAATGCGCGAACCGTTACTGTCTGAATAAAGCGCTGGCCGCTGTTGAACACGGGTCAAAGGTCAGCGTGTATGTTCCTCACATCTATTCTGGCCTCCAGCTCGTGCAGAGGAATCCTGCGGCTGTAGCACAGCATCTGTCGGCCGATGTCCTCACAGATGGGAGTGGATCCTACTCCAGAAAACATGCAAGAATCTTCAAGTTAAGTCTTACGTTAGTATAGTTACAAATTCAATTTAGCATCCATTGCAAAGAAAAACTCTTTATCAGTATCTTCCCATGCAAAACATCCTTAACATGATACATTTACTTGAGATGCAAAATGAAGATACCACATTTTTTTATTTAACGAAATTGAGTTTATGCTTAAAAACAAAAACTGTCAATGGGGTAAAAAAACTTGTTTTCGCTTAAGTTTATTTTTCTCACTCCATTTTTTTTTTACAAATTCACTTCATGTTGGTACATTTCCAAGAAAACGACACTTATATCGTTTTTTAAATTTATCTAAGAATTTAAAAATGTTTGCACTATTCTAGAATATTTCCATATTCTAGGTTTTCTGTTTGGTTATGTCTGTAAAATTAAGATCTCTTGGAAGTTGTATTTTCAATTGCTAATACAACTCGTTTTGTTCTCCTTAAACTTCGGTCTTAAAAAGGTCCCGTTTGCCTTCATGACGCGTGTTTATTACCGTCCAGGTGAAGCAGCATGTTGGTCTTCAGCAGGTTTCGGTCACGTTTGTACACAGAGACATCCTAAAGGAAACCGGGGGTTAGTTGCTCATCTTTCAGCTCAACAGAAAGCCCAGTGAACGTGGAGCTCTCACCATTCCAGCTGCATGAAGCGTGTCATGTCGCCGACGGTTCCCGGTTCACACACCATGTAAAGCCCCACAGGCCCGTGTCGGTGTAGCAGGTGTTGAAGGACTGGAAGCTGTGGCACAGGTTCCTGACACGCCATCTGTGCCAGCTTACTGGACAAGTTCTGACGGGAAACAGGTGTGGTTAGATGGCTTTCTTTTTCAGTGTAATGGTTTAGTGAAAGCACCTCGTACCATCCCGCTGCTGAGCGACCGATCCCAGTTCCCGATGAGCGTATTGGCCACCATGAGCGGGATGGTGTCTGGATGCGACCAGCCGACGGCCTCCACCGCGATGGCTATATGAGCCAGAGGCATCTTATCATCTCGCACGCGGATCTGTGAGGAATCGAGAGCAGCACTCCAGGTGAGTCTTTTACAGTGCCTGTTTTATATTACATTTCATTTAGCATGTTTGTGAGCTCCAACAGAAAACTACTGCCTCGTTTGTAGTCCTGCCATTAATAAACATAAATAGTACCCTCTCTGCCACTAAAATAAAACAAGAATTTGAGCCTAGATTTATATAGTGTTCAGATTTGTGTACTGGACATATATGCAAATGATTCAAATGCATTATAACAAATATATAATGTTTCTATATTCAGACATGGCATTTAAAAAAAAAAAACGAATTTACCTGAAGTACATAATTCCCCAAACAAACGCATTTGAGCCTGGTTTTATCCCATGTTCAGATTTATGTTTTGGAAATGTGCATATAATCAAATATTACATTTGAGAACTTGCTCCATATATAAACCATGCATTCTCAACAAGCTGTTAGAAAGCGGGATTATCATTATTAAAAAAAACTATTAAAAACATTTGTTAACTGAATTAAGGCTGAAATAAAATCAATGTTAAATGAAAACTTAATTAGAAATGTTGCCTTGGCAACTAACTGAATTAGGTTTAAGATATTGAAGCACTAAAATTACTAAATGGAAATAAAACTAAAATAATATTGAACAAATCCTTTATTTTGAGCCTGGCTTCCACACTTCGAGTGACTGGGCCAGCTGACCAATCAGAGCAGACTTGGCCTTTCAGAAAGGCGGGGTTTAAAGAGACGAGTGGTGCTGCAGTAATGTACAGTATTAGACAAATAACTTTAAAACATGTAAACGTATGACAATTAATATACATTTGATCATATTTAATTCTATAAAGCCTCTTTTGTACATTTAAACATAACATTTCAAAAAAGCTGTATTACAGAACTAATAAATGCATTTTCAGATGTAAGAAGCAGGGTTATTGTCATTAAAACTATAAAAGCATTTTTATTCATTGAAATAAGGCTAATTATTAGATGACAAATTTCAACTTATTTCAGTTGTTGTTTTTTAAGTTAGTAAAGCACCAAAGTTATTAACTGTAAATAAAAAAAATCAAAAGACAATAATGAACAATCACGAAAACCTCCTCTGAAAACAATTAATGTCAACAAAACCAGGTTTTATCCAACGTTCAGATCTCTGTTCTCACAATACTGACATCTACTAACACTAATTATTAAAACTTAATTAAAACTTAAAATCTTGCCTTGGCAACTAGACAAAAATTTCATTTAAAGCACTGAAATTACTAATGTGAAATAAACTAAAATGACCTTTAATAGTAATATTTCAGTAAAGAAACTAACATCAACAAGAATTGGTAACCTGTCTTTGTTCTGTAAATGTATGCAAATTAGTGCACAGATCATTAGCATATATAAACCTAAGATTTGAGAAAACGTGTAGCACTAAACAGCTGTCCTAATGTACTGAGATTAATCATCTTTGGGTCTTAACTGAGAGTTGGACTAAACGAGTGACACGTACTTGATGTTCTCCGTAGGCCCCAGGATGGTTCTCCCGAGAGGTGTTTCCTGATAGGCTGTAGCGTGCAGGTAATCAAAGACCACTTCCTGCAGGTTGGTCTCCACTTCCTGCATCTCTCGGAGAATGACGCCGCGCTCGCGCTCGATCTCGGCCTCTCCCAGCGTGCTGTTCTGAATGATGTCCGCCAGGATTTCCACTGCTGCCGGCAGAGACGCAGTTACAGCGCACCCACAATGCCTTTCTGCCCGTCATGACCAGTTTGTGTTTGAGGTTTACCTCTGGGCAGATCTTTGGAGAAAGCTTTAGCGTAGTACACCGTCTGCTCTCTGGAGGTGTACGCGTTCAGGTGAGCTCCCATGTTCTCGATCTCCAGCTCCAGGTCCAGCTGCGATCTCTTCCTGGTGCCCTGAGACACAGCTACAGATGTGATGCTTTCTACACTATCGTTTTAATATCCAGACATACTCGTACCTTGAAAGCCATGTGCTCCAGGAAGTGGGCTGTACCATTGTTGTGCTCATTTTCATACCGGCTTCCGGCATCAATCCATAGACCAACCTGCATCATGTGATCAGAATAGGGGACATTTAGGAAAATGGGGCCATTTTTTCCCAGTCAGCTCAATGAAAACAGTGTTTACCTGAATTCTCCAAATTCTGTGATCATTTACTTCCTCTCACAGAACTTTCCCCAATTCAACTTTAATGATATTTTGTTTATTATTTATATATATAATTATGTTTTCATTTCACTGCAGCTTGTATTCTGTAATAAAATGTAAGTGCATCTTGCTATCTTTTTTTCAGGTGCTCTGAAGATAATGCTTTTTCAAATAAAGGAAAATGCATGCATATTATCATAAGCTTAAACTAAAACTATTAAAAAATGTTAATTAAATAAGGATGAAATAAAATTGAGGGAAAAGCTAAGTAAAATTAGAAATGCTGCCAATAAATCAAATATTAAACTAAATATTAAAGTATTAAATAAAGCCTGAATAAAATTATTAAATGAAAAAAAAGGTAAACTAGAAATGTTGCCTTGGATAAATAAGTTAGTTAAAAAATTGAAATAAATATAATAAATAGAAATATTTAACAAACTAATAAAATTAACAACTACTACATGACGACAATGCTAAAATACCACTGGGAAGGAGGTAAAAATTGTTGTTGATTACACATTTTTACAGTCTTTTTATAAAAATGTGATAATGACATTTTAATGTGACGCGTTGTCTTAACTGTAATTTCACCTATATTTACATTTATGCATTTAGCAGACGCTTTTATCCAAAGCGACTTACAGTGCATTCAGGGTATACATTTTTTGTCAGTGTGTGTTTCCTGGGAATCGAACCCACAGCCTTTTGCGCTGCTGACGCAATGCTCTACCACTGAGCCACAGGAACATTTATTTGTTGTTCATTTGATTCTGCACAAAACGACTAAACTCACTTGGCATATTAAGATGTGACTGTATTATGATATGCAATAAAATAAATGCACTATGTATCATTATTTCAGACATGGTCATGAGGAACCTCCCACAAAAATAGTTCACAAGGAGACATTTCCCCAACACAAGTTTGACTTTATTGAAATCGCCACCCTGTACTCAGACTCACCAGCACCTGAGATGAAACTCACCGTGCATGTGGACAGGCCAGAGTCTTCAGATGCCACCCTGAGCCCGTTCTCAAGGGTCGTGACCTTCGTCTCGGGAACATTTAAAACCACCTGACCGACAGCCTGAGTGGATCTGGGCTGAAATACACATGACCGTGACTTACTCCGCAGGACGCCACGTAACCATGATTTACTCCGCGGGATGCCACGTAACCATGATTTACTCAGTAGGATGTCATAGGTAAATATATTATGTTGAGTATTAATAAAATTAAACGTTTTCGCAAAGTCTCGTTATATTGTCATTGTCGTTTTCATCACTGAGACCCAGCAACCACGCTAGTCTCAACCCGACTGTTTTAAATGATTGCCAGGACGTGGTTTTCAATATTTTGGTAATTCTAAATGATATTAATAATGTGTTTGTAATCTCTCACCCTGTTAATGGTTCTTGTGTTCAATAAATTCATTATAAAGTGTCTCCCCGCTGCACCGAAACGCTGCACGGACGCCGCCATGTTGTTTGGATGACGCTGTTGAAAAGACGCGTTCGGATTGGACAGAAGAACGCCTACGTCATGCGTTATTCAACGTGCTTAGGTCACATGACGAATTGGTTCAGCCCATCCACCGCTTGATCTTCTCATGTTTTATGCCGTTTTGTGGCGAAATGTGAAACTGCATGATTCAGTTCACTGATATGACCAGCAGATGGCAGCGCTGGGTCAACGTGCAGGGTGCAGATTAATCCAAAATGATGACTTAATATTTTAATGGAGAAAACACATGGAATATTTGGCAGACATATTCAGAAACGTCAGTGAATAGTCATCATCATTATCGGATGTAAATAATACTAAAATAACGAGATATGTTCACTTATACGACCCCCAGATGGCAGCTCCGAGTAAATAAAACAACTAAAAACATGCGCATTTTTAAAAACAATGTTTGTTGTTTATGCAAATAGTAGCTGAACTGCTATTATAGAAATGTTGCCTTGGCAACTGTTAAAATTAACGGAACAAAATTACTAACCATATATGTGTGTATATATTTGTCTATGTTACTAACTATAAATAAATAGCTAAAGCTGAAAAAAAAATACAATAAATAGCATTAAAAAATCTAATAAAATTAAGAAAAAGCACATAAATGACTAAAATAAAATTGGCATATGTTTCATTATTGTTATTTTATCTTTGTTTTAAAGGACATCTACCTCAAACACTGCAAAAGCAGAGCTGTTAAAATCATCAAGGACTCAAATCATCCTGATAACCGTCTCTTGTTTACTTCTTCTTAAGCTTCTTCCTCAGAACATCAGGCTCCTAAACTCATCCATTAATAATCAGTAAGATATTAATTATTCTCCGTATTGATGATATGTATATACCCTGGACAAGCTGTTTGCACATTCCTGCTTATGGCATTATTTATTAAGTCTACAGTATACTGTCCTGCACATACATTTTTGTATTCTTATTTTTACCATACCTATATTAATGCATATTCTCTTGTGTTTGTGTTGCATATAATTGCACTGTCCATGGAGCGGAGCTGACTGCTGGTTATATTCGGTATAATTGTTTATGAGGAACACAAATCTTGAATCTAATGGGTATTAGTGTATATTGTATTTATTACTCGGAGCTGCTATCTGCTGGTCATATGAGTGAACTAATCTTGTTTTTTAAATATATATATATATCCAACAATGACTGGTCACTAAAGTTTCTAAATTGTGTTTCAAATAAGTAATGTATTTTCTAAATGAAATATAATTCTTATGATTTTTTTAATAAATCATGCCATGCAATATTTAGTGATCAAAATAGGATATAAATAATATTAATATAGCAATATAAGTTCACTTATCTGACCACCAGATGTTAGCTCTGAATAAAAGTTAATAATGGCATAAATATCACTGACGATCATTGAAGCTGTAATTATAATTATTACAGTCGTTATTGTATGTTGCACATTTGTATGGTTCTGCTGGTCTTGCATGTTGATCATGTCTTTGATTACTGTTTTTATCATGTTTATGTAAAGCACTTTGAATTCCCATTGTGTATGAAATGTGCTTTTATAAGTAAACTTGCCTTGCAGATGTCCTTTCTAATCTCGAATGTTTTTGTACTTGTAATAAAAGTTTCATAATCAAACACGAATGTCTCTGGTGGAAGTTACTATGACTTTTCAAAACTTGTTCATATCTGAATAATGCTACAGTGTGACAGAAGTTTGTCACTGTTGCGATAAACACTTTAAATACTTTCTGTACTGCAAGCTTCTGACACAAGACAAACATACTTGGCAATAAAGCTCTTTCTGAGTCTGATTCTCACAAGTATCTCTCAAAGCATTAACAGACAGTATAGCAGCTCGTCTGATGAGGTCTTGATGTATGTGGTAGTTTTGGATTAAACACTCAAAGTTCAGAGTCTCTTGTGGTCTTGGAGGTTTTCTGTCCTCTGCCATGTGTTCAGCTTACCTGATAAAACATGACATTAACAATCTCAAAGTCATGAGTTCAATTCATATATTCAACAAACGTAACATCTCAAGAGTATGTGCTCTAGACCGGTCGAGGACTTTTGCAGACTGGTTGCCAAAGGCTCGCTCATACAAGAATAACAACTCCAGAAAACCAGTAAACATAAAAGCTCCACCCCAAAAAAGACATAAATCCAAAACAAAAGGGTCAGAAAGTAGACGAGACACCGCCCTAGTGGCTCGGTGCTCTGAGAATTGCGTCTTTGCTTGGGAAATGTGGTTTTGACAACTTAAAAAAGACAAAAGCGCAAAAAAAAGCAATGTTAGTGTGAAAGTCCCAGTGGCTCAGCGGTAAGAGCTCAGCCTCCCAGGACGGGAGGTTGCCGGTTCGAGTCCGACGTGGACACTGAAGCGTGGAGGAGGGAGTCGGAGGAGCCGGAGAGGAATCGAGACGCGCCGGGGTCAGGAGGAACCGGAGGAAGATGGCGGTCGAGCAGAATCTGCCAAGACAGAGAAGAAAACAAGAAGAGATTATGCTTCAAATCGAAATATTTACTGTTAAACAACACTTTTTTCTCTTCTTTGTACTTCTCTTACCTTCTTTCACCTTCTTCTTCTCTTTCTCCGGGACTCGCTCCTCTGTCCGGTGACTCCTGTCTTGCCCGCGCACCGTGCTTCAGCGCCCAGGCCGGGATTCGAACCACAGTCTTTCACATGGAAGGCTGTGTCCTTACCACTGAGCCACTGGGACTTTCACACTAACATTGCTTTTTTTTGCGCTCTTGTCTTTTTTAATTCCTAGTGGAGTTTAAAAGCAACAACCGGACCGAGATAAATCCCGAACGGCCCTGGATTGGACCCGGGCTCCTCCAAAAACAAGGACACCGGATCACAAGGACACGGATGAGTCTCATTGAGCCGATGAACTTCATCTCCTGAGCCGAAGGATCCTTCCATGAAGGAGTGGATGAACACTGTGAGAAGACCCAGAAGACCCAGAAGGGTTGAGACAGGTGAAAGGATTTAATATTGCTGAACAGACAGCCAGTTTGTTTCGCTTGGAAATGACTAATGACGAAGTTACACCTACTGCGTAGATGCACAGCTTAAGTACTTGGTAGCACTTCACTCACTGAGACTTCTGGAAACATACTCCGTCATCGTTACATTTAACACACAAACACAAATGTCACACATGACAATTTATTTTCTACATACACAATCAACAGTTCTGAAACATGTCAGTTAAGTGTTGTCTAATGCTAATAATCACAGCAGTATGTCAGCAAACATGCCAAAGCACAAGAGAAAACTAATCTGAATACAAGTATAAGAGACTTCAAGTACAAGAAGCTGATGTTTTATTCAGATGTGATAAACTGACACTTTCCAGCAGTATCACAAAACATATTTTATTGCATTATGGATACAAAACAATCATGCACATATATTTTTGACATACATTTAAGTCAGCATTTACTGTCATTCAACCTTGAGTGTACATGTAGGAATACAATGAAATGCACTTTATCATCCACATAATGAGAAATTAGTCTCGGACATTGGATGGGAAAACAATAAATACAACAATGCATAATACATCAAATACATGCATGAATAAAACAACATTTAATTTGAGTGATGCATAAAAGTGTTTTTTAAATGACTGGTAACCTGTTCCGTCTTCCAGAGGGCAATAACACACACTCATACGGTGCAATACATGCAGAGGAATGGGTCAGCTAATGAATCAAGGACTGATGTACTCTTTGCTCTATGCCTTCATTGATATTTTTACCAGACATATATCCAATTTTTCTCTCTATGACATTTCTTGTCCACTCCATAATTACCAATCTATGTATGCAGAAAATACAATCTCTGCATACATGCATTAATGCATTATCTCCAGCTGACCTGAGGTCTAAGATCATCTACTCATTTAAAATAAGGTAGTTTAATGTGCTATCTGAACTATTGTTTATAATACTATAAATACATTTGGAGTTTTGTTTGATTCTGCTTTGACTTTTGATAAGCAAGTAGTAAATGCGGTAGTTAAATCAAGGTTTTTTTCTGATCAGACTCCTTGCTAAGAGTTCTAGAGAGTTATACGTGCTTTTATCTCATCTTGACTAGACCACAGCAATTCAATGTATATTGGTATTAACCGATCAGATATGAAATCGCCTACAACAAGACTTTTGACTGGCACTCGTAATATATGAACATATTACCCCTGTCCTACTGTCTTTGCACTGGCCTCCAGTCCGTTTCATAGTGTTTAAAATGTGACTTTTTGTGTTTAAGGTGTTAAATGGACTTTGAGTTTACACAGTCCAGCTAGATGTCTGAGGTCATCGAATGAGAAACTGTTATTGTTATCTAGGCTGAAGAAAACAGGTGACTGGGCTTTTGCAATAGAACAAGGTTGAAGCCTATCTCTTAGAGAAGGCTTATGGTGCTTGTTTAAAATGAGTAATTATTTGTCTTGTCTTACCATTTAATGGACTTTGATTTATTTTAAACTACATTGTTCAGCACAATGGTCAACCATTGTTGTGCTTTATAAATAAATGAAATATTGTAAATATAAGTTTCCTAGTCTGAACTTAGACAATTAGTCAGTAAATATGGCTCGTCAAGTCATAAATACAACTGGAAACTCAATAGCCGAGTTTAAACTTTAAACACCGCGAAGAGGAAACATTGCTGTAGACAGTGACTCAAGTTTTATTCATGAGTTTGCATGCATGTGTATATACATATATTACTTTTATAGCACTTTTATTTGACAAACTTCAGAATCAGCAGCAAGGTGTCTAAACAATATTACAAGTAATCTTTATATGAGTGTCGACAAATGAACCCCTCGGGGCTGTCAAATTGGCAGAAAAACTAAATTAGAATTTTTATACTAAAATATTATCAAAATTTGATAAAAGGCATAAATTCAGTTTGGAAAAAAGGCTTCTCTCTCGAGGCCACAGAGACACATCGAGCTAAAATATGACCAAATGCACGTTTCTTCAAAGTAGAACTGGGCAATATGAGCAAAAATTCATATCTGTACTTTTTGGCAGATTTTTGGTATACGGTACATATCTCTTTCGTATTTGGATTAAACAAATAAAGTGAATGTACCCATGTAGGCATATATAATGTGCAAAAAGGGTTGAAATCATATTACATTATAACATTGCGATCTAAAAACTAAAATAATGCTTTCAAAGCAAAGTTAAATTACTAAACTAAAAAAAGCACAGACTAGGCTAATTGAGTAAAAAGGCTATTTTGATTACCCCATTACAGTCACTTTACAGTTAGTGCTATCATACAAATACATGTGTAGGTTTAAAATGTCCAACTATAAACATTTCAGCAAAATGTATATTTTAATCCGAGTTACTGCGCTCATATTTCATGTTTGACGCGCACGTGCGCGTTCAGAATCGCAAAACAAGCAGAAGCTTGTGCATTTAAATGGAAATATTTCCACGGCTTTCTAACATTTACAGACGGAGAATATACCTGTGAAATGTAAGTAATGCGTTTAGGAAAAGAGCACATAGATCAAAACACGTCTCTGTCAGCGGCACACGCAGCGTTTCTATCAGAGCCGCTTTAAACTCAAAGATTCATCATTGCTGATACACCTCATTTCATTAAATGATCGCATGGTTTATGTTCACGCTGTTAGTATACACGTTCGCTAGCAAGCTAGTTTCTTGATCTAGTAATTACATGTACTTTTTAAGTTGAACTTAGATCATGGCTTCGAGCTCTCTCGTGTGAGACGCGAGTGCAACGCTGATAGATGTCCCTCTAGAAAATGCAATGAACATGCGTTCCGTGTGAGCAGTTTTGAGGTAAACCGCATCTTCTCCTCATTGATGTTCTCTTTTAAGCTATATTCTGAATGTGCAGCACCGCATCAGTGGGTTCAGCTGGACAGGCTAAACAAGCATTAAATGCATCGACAGCTCGTCATCGCATCTCGTGTCAAGCTGCCTGACGGACTAGAATTCGACTGCAGCGTTTCGCGTTCGAAGGTGGATTTTTATTTTAAATTCGACGAATATTCGAAATTAGATTTTTTTTGACAGCCCTACATTTTATTACAAATGTATTGAATATTGGCTAATTATCTTAAGTACATTTAGGCTTTAAATGGATAGTTCACCCCAAATGAAAATCTGTTCATTTACTCACCACCAAGCCATCCAAGATGTAGTGAACTTTTCTTCAGTGGGACAGTAAAGATTTTGAGCTAAAACCATGGTCCTTGGTGATTCACAAAATGCAAGTCAGCTGCTTCCAGTTTTTGAAAATAACAAAATAAAAGCATATCAAGGAGCACAAAATTAATAACCGAGACTCCTCCTAAAGATGTACTGAGGTCTTATGAAGCAAAATGATCGGTCTGCACAAGAAACTGTACATTATTGACTACTTTTTCCCTGTAATCCAGAGCCTCGGACAAACCCAGGAGTGATGTTCAGTTCACAAATGATTCATTCCAAAACCAGTTATTTGGTGAACTGAACCGCCTGAAACAGCATCTCCAAAATCTCCAAATACTCAATGATGCATTGAATTGAACTCAAGCACATGCTTCAAAGAGTAAACACACATAACATACGGGATATAAGATCTCCCGAGACTGTTTTAGTTTGATGTATATTAGTTGTATTTATTTAAAATGATGTGTGCCTCGTTTGTTCACAGTTAAACGATGATGTTGGTGTTTTGTGTCTGTGTTTGTGGACTCGAGCAGCATTTATTTTAGTGTTTGGTTTGTTTAATGTAATGTGGGTTGTATTGAATCACGCTCCTGGTGGCAGTATTGGGCGAGTTTTTTGCGATCCGTCGTTAGATGAGTGGAAGAGGTTAGCGTGATGTACAATTTATGTTTGTTTTGTAAAGAGTATTACAAGCTGTGAAAAGTGATTTTTTTGGCGGCGTTTGTACGTTTTCTTAGTACCACACACAGCTTACTAATGTAATGTGCCTGACAATATATTTATTTCCTAGAAACAACTAATTTGCTCTCCAGGTTATGAATACTGAAGACCATAACCAGTTAATGTAATTGCATGGCATTATAATTTTGGTAACGCTTTCTATGAAGGGTATTTTAAAGCATTGTAATGAATGCATAATGCATTCTAAAAAACCTTATAATACGTTATATCATCTTATGAATATTCATAACAGTTTTAATGTATTATAATATTTACTTATTAGTGGTTATATTTTTTAAAAGTATGATGATTTATAAGACACAGTGAACATGTTGCATCCACTTAAGTTACAATGGATTAAATTTATCAGTTATAATGTATTATAAGTCTCATAACTTGCCATTTTTCTTATGCTACTTTACTTAAAGCCATCAATGACCACTTATAAGTATAGTAATAATAATAATCGTTTTCTCTCAAACAGCTATCAGATCAGATTGCTTTGAACTATTTTATGTTAATATCAGTTAGATTATTTTGATGTACCCTTTAGACAGCTGTTGTTAAGTGGCTCTGCAACTACGTGTCAACTAGCAGTCATTGGAGTATTATTATTATGTCTTCTAAATATATGTCAACACTTTATTTTGATGGTTCCCACCAGACAAACTGACTGTAAGTAACTTTGCAACACGTCAACATTCTACCTACCCCCAACCTTAATCTAAGCCTACTAATACTCTAATGAGAGTTAGTTGACATGTAGTTGCAAAGTTGCTTACAGTCAATAGACTAAGGGACATCAAAATAAAATGTAACCTAACATATAAACATTGCATTTTTCAGTTGAAATGATTAACTATCTCACATCAAAATTATCCTCAAAGGGAACAAATAACACTCCACACCTAACCACTTACAAGATGTACTGTAGTATGATACTGTGCAGATCTTAAATAATCTCAAGATATATATTCCCATTATCAATGTTAAAGTAGATTTAATATGTGTTCATTGTGTTATAAATAATCATAATCTTAAAAGTTATAAGCACAAATGCGTAAGCATTATAATTGTTGTTATGATTATTTATAAGACAATATAACATATGATAATGTTTTTTATAATACATAATGCATTCATTATGATGCCTTAAGAATTCCCTTATAATGTATTATAAATATGGGCTTCATAGAAAGTGTTTTTTTATTTTGGACTGCACGGATTTATAAAGTGTAAATGTCTTAAACGTTTGTAAATAGATATCTGTTTTTATACAGTCTATGATAGAAACACTGTGAAAAGTGAACAGTTGGATCAACTTCAAAAATACTTCAATTGGTAACACCTAAAAATACTTTTTCAACTTAATTTATTACAAATAAAGGTAGTTGATCCAAAGTTGATCCAACTGTTCACTTTTACAATGTCATTTTCTAAAGAATAAGGTACATTTTCAAAAGCATTATATGTAGAACACATCTAATCCACAATGTAATATAATTAAAACATGGTTTAAATAACATATTTTTCAATACTAATAATAATAATCAGTTTTGTGTAAATTAATGGTGAATAAACTAGCGTTTGGTCTAGTGATTTTTAAAAGTAATACTTTTAAAAATACTAATAAAGTATAATTTACTTGGCCTAATGTCATCCCTTAAAGTTTCTGGACACCTTTTACTTGCATAGCATAGACCTAGAGCTGAGAAATTATTCTTGAAATGTTTGAACATGTTCAACAAGAGAATAAAGTCATGCATATCTTGGATGGCATGGGGAGAATGTTTTAAATGTGTTAATGCTCATTGTGCTTCTTGTGTACTCACCACAGGTTATGTTGGGAAGATCAAGCGAGGCGAGCTCCGTGGAAGTTACTCAGAAGCGGTGCATCCGGGATTTAGCCGTGTCCACTGCATGCAAGTCTATTGTGCTGAATGAATGATTGTACATAATATGATTAATCAGAAATAAAATCATTTACCCACCCTGAGATTTCAAATGAATACATTTGTAGATGTATTAGATCATAAATAGATTTGTCTGTCATTTGCTGTAATTTGCTACAAATAATATATGCCAAATAAAACATGTGCAGTACAGGCAAATCGTAACTGCATTTTCTTAACAGTACTCAAACTTTTCTTTATGTATCACACATTTACCTCCTAAGTGCAATTGCCTCTCACTTTAATGTTCCTTAGTAGTCTACTGTAGAAGAATTGTAATAGTAAAATGTAATATCCAGAAATATGCTTAAATTACTACAGTTTAAGGATTTAAAATTACACCACCACGAAGCATGGCAAAATGTGTAAAGACCTGCTTTCAATGTTGAGTGAATGTATTGGATAAACATAATTATGCCAAAACTAAGGATTTCAGTTTAAACTACAATGAAAATGCATTATATTTATATAATTTTTTTAACTAGGCCTACGATGAAATCCAGCCTACTTGTGCATAAGCTCCTCCCACTTGCTGTTCTTGGCGTAAGCTCCTCCCACTTGCAGGTCTCTGGGCTGCAGCGATAACTACTTGAAGATGCTCGACTGTTTCGAAGCTCAGAACACAGTCACTGGTGATGCCTGCTGGTCAAAGCTGTACATGCAAGAAAAACTGACCAAAACATGACTTAAAAAAGCTTTTACAAACCCACTGCAAATATTTGATTTAAAATACAATCTTTGAAATGCCATCAACAAATCATCAAATACCAATAAATATGACGTGTCTGTATAATATGTGTTCTTTTATTAATTTTACAGGGTTTGTTTTGTTTTATAGAGGATCAATTATTATTATTATTTTTAAATTACATAATTTTTGTGTTGCTCAGTTGTATATATTTCCCAGCACGCACTGCAACATGAATAAAACATGTAAATGAGTGACGTTTTTTGTTACTGTTTATTGCATTATTTGCACTTAATGTTTTTATTTGTTGTGTTACATGTGAGTTGATGACATTTTAGTGTGAATTTGACACCCTTAATGATGTACTTCTGAGTGTCACCATCATTGTGGTTTGCAGTCAGGATCACCTATCCAGCAAATATGAACTGATTATTTCATTTCACCTTCAATTGTAGAAACATTATAGAGCTGTGAGATATATGAAGTTTAGTTGAATATGTTTTTGGTACGGTTTTGTAAGATAAGGGCTGTAGAACTGTTTTGAGTACAAACTGATGTTAACTTTATGTGGATGATCTTAAATGTAGAAATGTCCGAACATAACTATGGATGTTATTATTTATATTATCAAATATTAGCATTTTAAGTCAAATCTGTTTTAATGAGCAACTGCTTGATGAAGCGTTACCTTTTTTATCTCAGATAATATTATATCAAGAAATCTTCGAAAAAAGTAACTGATTGTCAAACTAATTGTCAAAAAAAAAAAAACTTAATTCTAAAGACACTGTTGATTGTATGTTTGCTTCAAAACAAACTCTGTGACAAAAGATAATTGTTTGCCTTTTAACCTGAAAACCTAGGTTTAAATTTCCACATTAAATTATATGATTACATTTTTACTATCATACTAAAAAAATAGAATCACCTTACTATCATGTGCCCCTTCTGGCTCAGTGGCACGTTTTTTGGCTTTCATTCATGAAAGCCTTGATTTGAACCACACAATGATTGTTAGTGTTATATATTAATACAAGGCTCTCAATAAAACACCGTCTACAAACAATACTTTGTAAAGGATAATTGTTTGACTTTCAACATAAAAAATTGCACTTAGGAGGTAAACATAAAAAACTTTTAAATTGTATGACTACTTTTTACAATTATTCTAAAACAATACCACCTTAATGCTCTAAGCCAGCGTAGCACAGTGGTAAAACACTTACCTTCGATGCGAGAAAGCCTGAGATCAAAGCCAAGGATGCTTTTTCTTCTCATAAAACTGAGATCTCACTATACACTTTCTAAAACCCAACCCAACTCTCCAGCTGCAGTGGCTCAGGTGGTAATCGTTGCACTGATTAATTATAGAATCCTGAGGTCAAATCCCGCTAATGCTTATGTTTCATCTAAATTCTCAGTTTGAACAGTGAAACCTCTGTGGCGCAGAGGATAATCATTTGCCTTTGAATGAGAAAGCCTGGGTTCAAATCCCACAGTTCTAATGTATTTATTTAACTTCATATAATTGTCAAATACACTGCAAGGGATAATTGTTTGACTTTCAACTTGGTTTAAATCCCACAACTTTTAAATTATATGACTACTTTATACAATCATGCTAAGAAAAATACCCCTTGAACACTCCAAACCACTGTTGCTCAGTGGTAAGCAAATTACTTTTGATGCAAGAAAGTCGGAGATCAAATCCCAAAATGACGGTTGCTCTTTTTCTTTTTATCATACTGAGATCTAAAACAATTTCTAGTCCTCCAGACTTGGTGGCTCGGTTGGTAACGCATTGCTTTACAATCATGGAAGCCTGAGTTCAAACCCCGCTTTTGCTAATGTTTCAGTTTTGTTTAATTACCACTTCAACAAAGTGGCCCAAATGCCATCACTCAGCGTAAAGCCACAGTGGTACAAGTGGTTAAACACATGCTCTGTAAAAAGAGTATGCAACAGACACAAGTTCAAATCCCTCAACTGTTTATATTTTATATCTTACAAACAAAAGCTCTCAATAAAAGCCCCTCCAAAACACCTGTTAAGTCACCAGACTTCGTGGCGCAGGTCATAAGGTGTTGGGTTTTAATCTTGACGAACTGGGTTCGAATCCACTCATTGCTGCCATTTAATTGCTGTAACTTAATATATTCTGAACAAAGTGGCCCAAATGTCAGAACTCAGCGTGAAAGCCACAGTGGTACAAGTGGTTAAACACATGCTCTGTAAAAAGAGTGTGCAACAGAGACACAAGTTCGAATCCCGCAATTGCTTATATTTTATATCTTACAAAAAAAAGCTCTCAATAAAATCTCTCGAAAAACACCCGTTAAGTCACCAGACTTCGTGGCGCAGGTCATAAGGTGTTGGGTTTTAATCTTGACGAACTGGGTTCGAATCCACCCATTACTGACATTTAATTGCTGTAACCTAAAATATTCTGAACAAAGTGCCCTGAATGTCAACACTCAGCGTGAAAGCCGCGATGGCACTAGTGGCTAGACACACGTTGGTTGCGGACAAGGTTACGGTAGAGGCAAGGGTTCAAACCCCACCTCAGCAGAGTCGGCTGGCAACCGACTGTGGGCTGGATGGCACAATACCTGGGGCGTAACCAAAGAAAGTCGGCTGGCAACCGACAGTGCCAGGATGGCACGAGAAAAGGGGTAAAAGCAAGAAATTGTCGGCTGGCAACCGACAGTGGTCTGGCAGGGGGCGAAACCAAAGAGAGTCGGCTGGCAACCGACAGTGGTCTGGATGGAAAAAAACCTGGGGCGAAACCAAACTGAGTCGGCTGGCAACCGACTGAGACCTGAGAGGCACAAAACTGGGGCGGTGAACGTGAGCGAAAGACATACCTGGAAGGGAGAGATGGAGGCGGAGCAGGACAGGCTGAGAGACCTGAAGAGAGAAAGACGAGAAAAAAAATTATAGATTTTTTTTTTTGGGGCAAAATTCAATAATTCTCACAACGCTCTCCAGCAGGCTTGAACCCCAACCTCCCTCACCAAGGCCTGTGTACTAAACACTCGACCACGACCAGCTCACACTAAGAGATGTACGTTGACAATACTTAACGACAGACTCACAGATGCAATAATAAAAGAAAAAGATTATGATTATAATGACAAAAATACATATTTCTCATTTACTGATCATTAAAATATGAATTAAAACCTTGTGACTACATTTAATTGTATATATTTATAATTGTAAACAATTTCAACACAAAAAGAAAGGTTTATAGCCAATATATACCACTAATTACACATTTCACAGTAAAAATACTCTTTTAGAAACACATTTATTTATATATATATATATATATATCAAAACAAAATATTGTATATGACCAAAAACATACAGAAAATAAATAGGTTTGCATCTTACAGCTTGCTATTGTTATTGATTGTGTTACATTATAGAAAGCATATTAGTATAGAATAACATTATAGAGATGTGTCCACATATATTTCGCCTTAGAGTGTATGTGAGGGCTATCATTATAAGAAAACCCCTAAATACTAATACTCTAAAAACCTAAATACATGGACATGGACATAAACATTACCTTGAACTCTGCTTCTGTTGGGTAGATGTGTAGTCCAAAAACATGCTTTAATCTACAGGTTAAACAGACAAATAAAACATGATGTATATGATATTCAGTCTTCATTGAAACACACATTACAAAATAATAAGTATAACCTCCTAAGGCTTAGGTTGCAGCAAACACATAAGTGATGTGTAGAATCTTAACAAAATCATAATATTCAATATCATTATTCATGTGCAGTTAATAAAGATAATGCAACAAAGACTGATTATTCTAAAAGTTTGACAAGAGTTCAGCAAGAGAGCATGTAAACAAAGCCTTCAAAGAAAATGTGACTGCCGTTATACACGAAATCAAATAACAAGCACTTTTTATACTTTATAAATCCATCATAAACTCAATGAAAATCCACGAAAGCCTGAAAACACATCCAATCTTATGAATTACTGACAGAAGAGCCCAGCTAATGCATATCAGAATGACACATCAAATAAATAAATACTTAACAAGAAAACGAGTTGATAGAATACAAATAGAATAGACAGTTCTAGTGTTAGAGGCTCTATTTAAAAACAAACACACACTGCTGTGTAATGCGCGATAGTAATATTACAATTCAAATGCACTGTATGCAGAAAGTTACTTACCAATGTGTCGCGTTTCACTTACTTCCCGAAGTTTATCGCAGTTTCTTTGCTAACACGTTGTAATATGTGCTGTTGAGAGTCTGTAACCGAGCCGTCATCAGCAGGATCTGTATTTGTATTGCATTAAAACAGTCTGAATGTGTTGTAGTTTGAGCCACTGCTGTCCAGTTATCGTCTGAAGGAGTCACGCTGACCGTGAAGCCGCTTACGCCGCCTAGCGGAGCGGATGAACCCCGCACTTCAGTTTCCACCTACGAGTCATATATTATACTGACAACATGGTCAACATAGTTTCTTTCTTTTTTCATGTTTTAACTTCTTCATACTCAAGCCAAAGTCCCTATTTACACCCTTAAATGTGTATAAGCCAGACAAAGAGCTGACCATCGGCTCCCTCTTGTGGTCAATGAGTGTCTCAGCATCTATAGATTAAATGAACACTAGGAGGATAACGTTAGTCGAACTTCACAGGACAGGACTCAAGAGTACAATGTTTCTACATTTCTTTTGAACTAATCTATGATCTTGTCAGAGCTTTGTCCAGCAGAGAAACGTGGATCTACTAGATCGGTAAATAAACACGATCAGCTCTCTATTGATGGGTAATGTTGCATTGAATTGAACTCAAGCACATGCTTCAAAGTGTAAACACACATAACATACGGGATATAAGATCTCCCGAGACTGTTTTAGTTTGATGTATATTAGTTGTATTTATTTAAAATGATGTGTGCCTCGTTTGTTCACAGTTAAACGGTGATGTTGGTGTTTTGTGTCTGTGTTTGTGGACTCGAGCAGCATTTATTTTAGTGTTTGGTTTGTTTAATGTAATGTGGGTTGTATTGAATCACGCTCCAGGTGGCAGTATTGGGCGAGTTTTTTGCGATCCGTCGTTAGATGAGTGGAAGAGGTTAGCGTGATGTACAATTTATGTTTGTTTTGTTTTGTAAAAAGTATTACAAGCTGTGAAAAGTGCATTTTTTGGTGGCTTTTGTACAACGTTTTCTTAGTACCACACACAGCTTACAATCTGTAATGTGCCTGACAATATTTTTTTTCTAGAAACAACTAATTTGCTCTCCAGGTTATGGATACTGAAGATAAGCAGGTAATTGCATGGCATTATAATTTTGGTAACACTTTCTATGAAGCCCATACAATACATTATAAGGGTATTTTAAGGCATTGTAATGAATGCATAATGCATTATAAAAAACCTTATAATAAGTTATATTATCTTATGAATATTCATAAGCACAGTTTTAATGTATTATATTATTTACGTATTAGTGGTTATATCTTTTAAGAGTATGATGATTTATAACACACAGTGAACACGTTGCATCCACTTAAGTTACAATTAATTAAATTGATCAGTTATAATGTATTATAAGTCTCATAACTTGCCATTTTTCTTATGCTACTTTACTTAAAGCCATCAATGACCACTTATAAGTATAGTAATAATAATCGTTTTCTCTCAAACAGCTATCAGATTGCTTTGAACTATTTTATGTTAATATCAGTTAGATTATTTTGATGTACCCTTTAGACAGCTGTTGTTAAGTGGCTCTGCAACTACGTGTCAACTAGCAGTCATTGGAGTATTATTATTATGTCTGCTAAATATATGTCAACACTTTATTTTGATGGTTCCCACCAGACAAACTGACTGTAAGTAACTTTGCAAATCGTCAACATTCTACCTACCCAACCTTAATCTAAGCCTACTAATACTCTAATGAGAGTTAGTTGACATGTAGTTGCAAAGTTGCTTACAGTCAATAGACTAAGGGGACATCAAAATAAAATGTAACCTAACATATACACATTGCATTTTTTTCAGTTGAAATTATTGACTAGCTCACATCAAAATTATCCTCAAAGGGAACAAATAACACTCCACACCTAACCACTTACAAGATGTACTGTAGTATGATACTGTGCAGATCTTAAATAATCTCAAGATATATATTCCCATTATCAATGTTAAAGTAGATTTAATATGTGTTCATTGTGTTATAAATAATCATAATCTTAAAAGTTATAAGCACAAATGCGTAAGCATTATAATTGTTGTTATGATTATTTATAAGACAATATAACATATGACTTAATTTATTACAAATAAAGGTAATACATTAAGTTGTAAAAATTGTTTTTGTAGGTGTTACCAATTTTGATCAACTGTCATTTTCTAAAGAATAAGGTACATTTTCAAAAGCATTATATGTAGAACACATCTAATCCACAATGTAATATAATTAAAACATGGTTTAAATAACATATTTTTTTCAATACTAATAATAATAATCAGTTTTGTGTAAATTAATGGTGAATAAACTAGCGTTTTGTCTTGTGATTCTTAAAAGTAATACTTTTAAAAATACTAATAAAGTATAATTTACTTGGCCTAATGTCATCCCTTAAAGTTTCTGGACACCTTTTACTTGCATAGCATAGACCTAGAGCTGAGAAATTATTCTAGAAATGTTTGAACATGTTCAACAAGAGAATAAAGTCATGCATATCTTGGATGGCATGGGAGAATGTTTTAAATGTGTTAATGCTCATTGTACTTCTTGTGTACTCACCACAGGTTATGTTGGGAAGATCAAGCGAGCTCCGTGGAAGTTACTCAGAAGCGGTGCATCCGGGATTTAGCTTTATGTGTCCACTGCATGCAAGTCTATTGTGCTGAATGAATGATTGTACATAATATGATTAATCAGAAATAAAATAATTTACCCACCCTGAGATTTCAAATTAATACATTTGTAGATGTATTAGATCATAAATAGATTTGTCTGTCATTTGCAATGAAAATGCATTATATTTATATAATTTTTTTAACTAGGCCTACCATGAAATCCAGCCTACTTGCGCATAAGCCCCTCCCACTTGCTGTTCTCAAGCCCCTCCCACTTGTTGTTCTTGGCGTAAGCTCCTCCCACTTGCAGGTCTCTGGGCTGCAGCGATAACTACTTGAAGATGCTCGACTGTTTCGAAGCTCAGAACACAGTCACTGGTGATGCCTGCTGGTCAAAGCTGTACATGCAAGAAAAACTGACCAAAACATGACTTAAAAAAGCTTTTACAAACCCACTGCAAATATTTGATTTAAAATACAATCTTTGAAATGCCATCAACAAATCATCAAATACCAATAAATATGACGTGTCTGTATAATATGTGTTTTTTATTAATTTGCAGGGTTTTTTTGTTTTATAGAGGACTGTTTCATTGAAAGCACACATCATTAACTCCAATCTGATTAAAAACACCTGAAGCAGATAATCAGGGTCTTTAGGGTTACTAGAAACTTCAAGACAAGTGTGTTTCAGATTCAGAAACATCAAAACTATTCATTTGAATAAACAAATATTTAAGTCAAGTGTTTGTGTTTATCATCTGAGTCTAAAGGTAAATGAATAAAGAAAAGCCTCTGCTTCTCGTCACAGATTCTGTGGCTCAGAGGATAATTAACTGTTGACGTTGTGGGAGACTCCTAGGTTCAAATCCCACAGTTAACCAAGTTTTTCTACATGTTCAATAAAATCCCATCCAAAACACTCTCGAGTTGACTTCAGTAGATAAACTGTTGAGCTTTAATCTTGACGTCTTGAGTTCAAATACCATGAAAGCTTATGTTAAACTGTCATTATAAATTCAACAAAGTATCGCAAACACAAGAGTTTGTTGTGAAAGCAACAATGGGTTAGTGGTTAAACACATGTTTTCAGCTCATAACGCTTTGATGGAGGCATGGGTTCAAATCCCACCTCAGACAACAATCACCCGACCGAAAGCTTTAAATGATTTATTGTAAAATCACATACAGGTGAATAGTGAAATATAATTTCCAGCGCATGTTTAAACAAGAGATCTGTAGCTCACAGGTAAGAGCGCTGCCGTGCGGTTCAGAGGTTGCTGGTTCAATCCCAGCCAAAGCTTTAACTAGCATATTGTAAAATCACATGCAGGTGAATAGTGAAATATAAGTTCCAGTGCATATTAAAACAAGAGATCTGTAGCTCACAGGTAAGAGTGCTGCCTCGTGGTTCAGAGGTTGCTGGTTCGACCCCAGCCAGATCTCTGCGATATGTGTGAATGAAGGAGTGGGGATGAGTCGGGTCCCCCCCGAGTCCCAGAGCGATGTCCAGCAGCGGTTATGCTTCTTTTTTTAAATTTAAAAAAAAATTAGCTGTATATAAAATTTTGCTCCGTACCTTCCCCACCCGTTTAGGTTACCATCATTTGCTTTCTAGAGGGTGACCTCCAAAAGAAAATGATGGTAACCTCATGTAGTGCACAGCATGAAACATAAGTTAGAAGTCTCACCTGTCCATGAGCAGATGTCCATCATTACAGTCAATGTCTGTCCACACGCCCCAGAGCTCTGCTTCTGTTCAAACACATCCCTTACTCTGCAGGGAAAACACAGGAAAACACAGATCAGCAAAGAATGTCCTTTTATGTAGCATGTACTGTATGAGTTTGTTTAAAAAAATTAGATGTAAAACAAAAATAATAAAACTCTATACATTTTGCAGACGCTTTTATTCAAAGGCTGTGTTCCTGGATTAGAACCCACAACCTTTTGCGCTGCCCACGCAATGCTCTACCACTGAGCCACAGGAGCACTATAGCATAGGCAAAGTATATAGCATAGGCAAAGAATTAAAACCAGAGATTTCAGAGTAACATATGTAGTTGACAAATATTTGACAAGGCATGACAAACATTTCAAGACACTCAAGGCTATTCATATACAGACAATAACTTCAATACAGCTGAAATAAAAATATTTTCTCCTATGGCCACTAAAGTAAAATGTTTAAGTAGTGTCACTGAAAAATTATAATTATTAAAATGAATGGTAGTAATTTAGAACATTGTTTTTAGTTTAGTTATTATGTTTTTATAATATTTACATATGTTGTCTATTGAATAAAAGAAATCGTACATTTGATATATTATGTATATATATATATATATATATATATATATATATATATATTATGAAAAGCAACAGAATTAAGATGCATTTTCAAGATTTCTTGTGAGAAAATAAATACTACAAAGTGGACAAGAAAAATGTCTGGTTGATTTTAGATCAAAGAAAACAGTCTTTCTGCGACCTGTTAATAGTTATCGGACACGCCTTCGCTCTCGTCGACGCTGCTATTGGATAAATAATATGCCCCGCCCTACACAAAATAACCAATCCGGAACGAGCGATGCTGTTCTCCACTTCTATTGGTCCGATTTGTTAATCAATCACACTGTTTGACAGCACGTAAACACACCCACCAAATGCAGCTTTCATCGCTTGACTACAAGATAATTGTTTGTTTTATTCTTTAAATCACTTTACATGTGTACAGTTACAATTTTTCTCCACCTGCCAATACATTTGGATATTTGATCATGTAAGTGTAAAAATGGTGTTTACGATGCTTTCTATTTATAATGTCATAATTATATTTGTGTCAACACTATTAAACGTGTTTGTGGTCGATGAGACATTTACAAACAGCCTCGAGGAACTGCTGCTGTGTCTCGTGGTGGCGCACAGTTCAGTGAAATTACATTTTATAAACGATTAACTGACTCCCTAATAACGTCAAAATGTCACATTTTCGATAAACGTTTGTTGTGTGAAGCCACAGACGCGCGTGTAGTGTTTGTGTTCATGTGAGGATTCAGTGACTCACGTTGATATGAAATGTTGTTTTCTTCCGAAGTTTCTTCGTCTTCTTCGGATCAGTTTCATGTTGTCGAGGATCCGAAGTCTCTGAAAGTACTTCTGCCGCCTCGTGGTGCGGGTGAAAAACTGCACTTCACTTTACTATTACCTGTCGTATTACAGCGCCAACAGACTCACAGATGCTTCAAATCGACTCATTTACTAAATGCCAAAGCGACACATATATTAATATTTCCATACTCAAACTTTTGTTGTGTTAAATGTGAAAAAGTCTTGTAACTGTGATTGTCAGCTCCCTCTTGTGGCCAATTACGTGACCTACAAACCCGAGGTGATCGGCCATAGGTGAGAGAACTTAAGTTTATATTTCATAAATTAAACATAAAAACATAATTTTACAACGTCTCAACCAGTATAACAACATGCATTTAGTAATGTGTGAGGAGCACTGTCATAGAATGAAAGGTCAAAACAAATTAGTTGCATCCCAAATTATGTAATGTGTGCAGTTTGGCAAGGGTTTCGACAAACAATATTTACACAATTTTTAAATAATGTACTCTTACCTCTGAACCTTCTTCAACAGTGTCTCATTCAAATGTATGCTTTTAATTCATTAATTTTTGTATTATTTTTTTTAATTCAGAGTGCACAACTTTTGTCAACAGTGAAAACTGAACACAAAATTGTTTCATTCACTCTCTTTTTACCAATTTGTTAACAGAACATTATTTTCAGGTGCATGTACTTTAAGGTGCTTTGCATAATTAAGCATGTGTCAAATGTGTTAAAGATTGACCCCAAAAGAGATGCATATAATGGATAAATAGAGCTCACAACCTTCACAATTTGTATAATCTCTTTTTCGTTTAATTTGTGCTTTGAGCACGGCAGTTATTTAAAACATTGTATGTTGGACATTTATTAATGCCTGTAGTACAACAGAATTTAGAGACTGCTGATGGTTACCAAAGTTCAAAACATTTACACATTCAAATAATCTCTCATCCAAAAACAAAAAGAACATGCATACACAAGCTCAGTAGATTCAGATTGATTTCTCCGTCTAGTGTTAGTGTTCCTCTGTCCCATCACTGTGACAGAGTTCACCGCGTTCTCTTGTGTTCTCGATGAGAACTGCAGCAGAATGTCCCACTGCTCTGCAACAGAAAGGATTCAAATAAGCCCGTAGTTTATGCCTGATGAGCTGATTTCAGCTGTCCTGGAGGAGGTTATAGGATCCACTGGAAATCACTTGATGCGTGTCTTCTTCCTTTCACAAAAGACAAAACAGATCCACATTAATGTACTTCAATTTGAACACATTAATCCAAAAAAGGGAAGGTTGGTATAATGTAAAATAAGTCTTGTAAGACATAATAAAAATACATCAGCATTTATGCTATCATAACAAGCGTGTACCCAGTTAGCAATTTTTGGTTCACCAAAATGTTTAAATAAAATAATAATAGTAAAAAAACTTCCCTCCAAAATTCTGGGAAGGTTAGTTTCAGGTTACATATATATGTGTGTGTGTGTATATATCAACAATTGGAGAACATTCTGCACTCTTAAAAATAAAGTTTTTTTTATTGGCATTCATGTTCCATGAAGAAACTTGAACATTCATAGAAACTTTCAAATGCAGAAAAGGTTCTTTATAGTGGAAAAGGGTTATTTAGATTTGTTTAATGTTTTTATTTTTAAGAGTGGGTATGGATTATGGATTATAAAAAATAATTTAAAAAGTGTGTATGGAGTGTGGATTAAAAAAATCATCCCTGCAACATTCTGGGAAGGTTAGGTTATTGTTATAAACATAAAATGTAAGATTCTTACAAAAACACATCTGCAATGTTTTGGAAAATGTAGATTATGGTCATAAAATTGTAAGTCGCTTTGGATAAAAGCGTCTACTAAATGACTAAATGTAAATATAAATGTAATAAAAATTAAACCTAAAATAACTTTAGAGAACATTCTTTAAAGGTTGTTCATGGTTATAAAAAATATTATCTAAAAATAATCATTACATAATATTTAGTATAGGTTTTCTTTAGGTTATTACAAAAAAAATCAGGGAAAGTTTGTTTATGTTATAAAAATTAAACCTAAAAATGATAATTCTGTGTAGGTTTTCTTTGGGTTACTACAAAAAAAAATCCTTGGAAGGTTCGTTTTTGGTTAAAGCGAACTTACAGATCTCAAACAGGAAGCATATATTTGGGAATGTCAGGGGAAGGAAGTGTTTGCTGGGTCATAAAGCTGCTTCTCTTACGTTCGACTCGCTGACCGTTGGAGTTTGTTCTTTTGTGGAAGGAAAAGAGTCATATACAGGATTACTGATGTTTGGACTGGATACCGATGGGTTCACATCTTCATCATCCTAACAATATAATACAATGATTATGTATAAACAAACACCACACATAGGCAAAAACAATGTGTATGTAATAGGATTCAAATATTTAATAATTTCACATAATTTCTGTGATTCTTGTATTTGGCAATTTGTGTGCATGACATTCAGTAGAATAATTTTGTTCAACTTTCTCCCTTGGTTTTAATTCAAAAATACATTTTTGATAAATAATTAACTTATATATCCACTAATAGTGAACTTTGACGGCCCTAATATAGAAACATGAACACAAACAAGGATTACCTTGAAATAATGGAACTGGAATGGCTTTGTTTTATGTGTGTAGAAATTGTATCCCACAAATCCAGCTGCTACGATGAGTATGATGAGCCCCAGGACGCCGATGCCCATCCCAGCCTTATGAGCTGCGTGAATGGATGGAGGTGGAGGAGGAGGTGCTTTCAATGGGCCCTGCAGAACATGGATGACCCCATTGGATGCCAAAATGTCTGAGTCAATGACATAGCGGTCGTTGATGTATCCCGAAGAGGTCTATGAAGATGAGTTACAACAAGCAGATTAAACATCGTGACTCAAATGATTTGACATGAATGGAAGTAAGATGGCATCCTCACCATCATTTGATGGTTTTGGAAATCAGGCACGCCGCTGATGGTCAGGCTGTGTCCCAGTCGTGTTCGGACATGAGAGATGTTAATAAGTGCCTGCAGTACTAATGCTCTCCCATCCAGTAGATGGTGCTCTATGTCTCTGCCGCTCAAAGTCTGTTGAACACATGAGAGGCATTAACTAAAGAGGCTAATACAGGGTTTGGCCTCCTTCTGTAAAGTCTAGAAGGGATACAGCTGCGTTTACTGGGCATGTGCACATCAATATAGCGTGATTTCTTCTTCACACTGAACAACAACAGTTACTGTTTTTACATTATTGTAAGGTTTAGGATTGGAGTAGGTGTTGACATTAATAAAACACAATCTAATAGGTAGAAAATGTAATTTACTCATTGGTTAGTTTCCAGCCGTAGCTGTATCCCTTCTAGCCAGAACCGTTTTCAGGATTTTGGGGCCCCCAGGGGCCATACGTGGGTCCGATGTAAATTTGAGAGAAGAAAAATATATATTTATTTTCAAGTTAATGTGTTAACTTACATTATTTATGAAGTGTTTATTAAAATACTTTTAATGTGCTGCTTTGACTTTTGAAAGTGCTTACAAATAAATCTGAATTGATTCAAAAAACATATTTATATGTACTAACGTTCAAAAGTTTGGGGTCAGTTCCTTTTTTTTCTTTAAGAAATTAATACTTGTAATTATTTGCTTAGCAAGAATGCATTAAATTGATCAAAAGTGACAGTAGAGACAAAATTACTGTTTCAAATAAGCGTTTTTCTTTGTACTCCGAGAATACTGACCCAAAAATATTAATAATAAAAATAAATACATGTTTTGGAAAACATTGATAATTATAAACACGTTTCTTCAACACCAACTGAGCATATTGTAATTGTTATTTTAAATTGTAAAAATAGTTTACAGTATTACTGTTTTTACTGTACTTATAATGCAGCCTTGGTGAGCAGAAGAGACTTCTTTAACAAAATATGAAAACATCTTACAGACCACCACAAACTTTAATAGTTGCTAGAAAAAACTGCTGTCAGCTTAATACATTTTTTATATTTTATAAATAATACTTTAATAACATGCTTCAGCATACTGACAGTATAAAATCCAATTATTTAATTCTGACAATAACAAGTTGTCTTTTTAATATCACACTAAATATTTTTCTCTATAAAATATGAGCTCAAACACTTTTAAAATCTGTAGTGCAAGTCGTGCATCAATGGGTTAATGTGAGAATAAATGTGAAATAACATTTTACTTTGAATTCAAACTAATGGCAACACAAACAAAGTATAAAGGTGGATGTGGGAGTCACCTGATTGCTAAAGAGACCATCATTATCAGGTACAAAGAGAGTGGACTGGATAGTAATGTTACTTAGGCGATTCACAAATTCCTTTCCTGCAGCTGAAGTTGAGTAATTCAGGATTTGCTGAGAAAAGACAAAGAGCAGTAACATAAAATCATTTCAATGCTTTAACAAAAAACAAACAATCAAACAAACTAGTTCTACTCACAGACAGGAAGTTAGACAGGGTTGGTCTGGCTGAGAGAACCTGCAGCAAGTTTCCTGTACAGGAGTATCCGTCACCAATGTAGCCAATTTTACATTCACACTTGACATCTGAAACACACACAAACCGTCTAAACCCAAAATCACCCCTGCTTGTATTTACAGCTTCACATATATCCCATGATGACTTTTACCTTTCACTCTATAGCAGAATGTGTCCCACATCTCACTCAGGTTAGTGCGGATGCCATAGTCCACAATCCCCACATGTCCAAAGCCACATTTAGGGTTAGAGAAGCTCATGGGATATGCTACCCTTGCTTTGTCAAGCCAGCCTGCTGCGCACAAATTATAACCAGCCTGCAGGACAAACGCAATAGAAGAGACATCCAATAACCGTCAGACACTCAGAGCTAATGGTATGGCGGCCTAATATTACTGTGTGACTGTAAGAGCGCCACCTGCTGGGCATAGGACAGCTGGGTGTAGGTCGCTATAGTGCCTGCTGCTTCTTTACAGGCCTCCTGGGCCATTGTGTAGTTGAGTTTGTATGTTCCCTTTGAGGAGCGATAATGGAAAACCCCCAGTGTTTTATCTGAAAGAAGAAAAATCATAAGGCATCGTAGGTTACAGCTATTAAAAAAAATGAGACACTTTGTTTTCGCTAATTTCTAAAGCAACACTTTCAAGAAAACAATCGCAGAATGGGATGCGATGAGCAATATGGCTTACAAGAAATATTGATTTTAAATTAATTTTGAATCAAACTGATTCATGCATGATATCTCTTTACTATTTATTAGATTCTATTTTATTTTTGGATTATCGATTATACGGTTAGATTATGCACCCAAATGATTGCGTTTCAATTTTGTTGTACTAGTACAATGACAATAAAGGCATTTGACATGGTTTTATATATACTTAATTTAAAATAATTCTAATTTTATTTTTTTTATTTTTAATAAAATAACATTTAAATACATTTAAAAGGATAAAATTTAATTCAACATTTTTAGAAAAAAATAAAATGTATTTAAGTACATTTTTAACCCTTTAAGAATCCAGCATACCGCCGGCGGGACGCCTAGTGGTGCGACAGGGTAAAGTCGTCAAAAAAAAAAAAAAAAATAAATAATTTTTCATGTCATATATCCACGGAAAGCTGAGATTCTTGTGATTTCAACTATGTAAACCATTTTAAGATACTATAAACACAGCATGTACAATCTGTGTCTTTATCAGACCACGTTTTGTTGACATAATGAAGACATGCATGATAGTACAGACATACATAGGAATAACACAGTAGGGATGCAATATAACACCAATATAAGAAAAAAAACACAAATTAAATAATGTACTATGTACAGAAATAGAAATATAGGGAAAAAAAATATTTAGATTATAAATTATAAATATATATGTAATTTTAAAAGTGTACACATTTTGGATTCTATAAATAAATGTCACTATAATGTGTTCATGCTTCAGTTACTATGTGTCAGCAATTATTGACAGTGAATCTGGATAAGAATATATATATGAGAATTGAATAGCTCTAAGTGTAACCTTTCATTAGAGCCCAAAATGATGACTGTACATTAAAGCATTCAAGAATTACAGCATTGTATGTGTCATTGGTTACAAAGGGTCGCTTGGAGTCTCCCAAGTGTAATTTTTTTGGAAGCGTCTAGACATAAAATTAGATAAACATGTGTAAAACACTAATTTTCTAATATATTGTTTATCAAATGGTAAATTTGGCTTGGTAAGGCTTCATTCTGTGATCCCAATGTATTTTCCAGTTCATACCTCCCAGCTATAGTCATCTGCAGGCTTCTATTTACAAAAAAAATGCAGGCGGAATAATTTGTTTTCTTTTTTACAGTGATTATGACTATTGAGAAACAAACCTCAGAGTGTCACCTTTCAAATGAGACCAACACCATGCATATCATCCAAATGGCTCAAGAACAGCATGCAATTTACTTTGGGTATGCCTTTTTTAGGCTAATTTTACAGGAATCTTAAAGGGTTAAATAAAAAATTCATTGTATTTTTAAACATCCTGTTATTTTAACGTCAGTCTCTTAGTAACATGTAATTTATTTAAGCCATGAAATAAACTTCATTGCACAAAAAGCTTTCAAATATCTCCAGCACATTTTATAATACCCAAAATATTTTGAGATTTTGAGCCATGGCAATAGTGCATATAAAAACATACCCTCGTAGTGCAGGTCCGTGCACTGAGCATCTGAATGGCACTGTCCATTATCTAGTAGACAGCGATTGACTAGCAACTGCTTCACTTCACACTCAATCCCGTCACCAATATAGTTGTCTTTACAATCACACTTCCTCTTTCCCTGGTGACAAATGCACATTACATATGTTAATGGAAGTGCAAAGGTTTATGTATAAAGATCACATTCTCTTAAAAGAGCTATAATTAGAGAAAGTGCTGCTTACAGCTCCAGTCATGGTGCAGGTAGCGTGTTCGTGACACTCGCCGTTTTCACCATCAGCACAGGGGTCGACCGGTGAGCACTCAAAGCCATCGCCAGAGAAACCTTTGAAACACGTGCAGCTCACCTTCTCCCCCTTCTGACTGCATTTAGCATCATTAGAACAGCCTCCATTCCAGAACTTACACATATTGGCCGCTGCCGAAGAGGTAAGAGTGAGTGGATGATTTACTTTTGTTTTATCATCAATTTTGCTATTGAGATCTTCATGTATGTACCTGTGCAGGTGATACCATCTCCTTCATAGAAGGGTTTACAGACACAGGTGTTATTCTCCATGCAGACGCCCTTCTCATGGCAAGTCGGATTGCAGACAGGACCGTCAGCTGAAACATCAGAAATGCATGAAATGGACTAACAGGTATAAAGCAATGCTTGTTTTTTATAGTCTGGTATATAACCCAAAAACAAAATAATAACCAAAAGGTCTGTACCTAGTTTGTTCTCACATTGTGGACCAGTCCAGCCCTGTTCACAAAAACACGAACCGATACCTTTAGGACCCTCATCACAAGATCCATGTTCTGTACAGTTGCAGGCTTAGGAAGAGGAAACATACCAATCTCATAATTATATAATATATAATTTATAATATAGTAAAATTAAATGTATTTTAAAAGGCTCACCTTTGCAATTTGGTCCAAAATGGCCATCCACACACAGCTCACATGCTACACCTGTGAATCCAGCATGGCAAGTGCAGGTGCCATTGCCTAAATGATCCTCGTCACACTTGCCATGGTTACTGCAAGGAGATCCTGGACCCCCAGGACATGCTGGAGAACAGGGAAATGTTATTATCAACTGGCAAAATAACTGCTATGAAAAGTCTACATATCCATAAGTCTACATATGTAATGTAAATGTAAATTGTACATATTCCTGCATAAATTGCAGGTTGAGATACATTTTTAAATGTTTTGAAAAATGTAATGTTTAAGATGTTCTATTTGTACATTTCAAGAGGGGTGTGTATATTTGTAGCCACTGTATTATATTTAACCAGTGTAAGAGCCATAATTTAAATAATTGCAATTTAATACTTTAGTTAGAAGTGCTTGAGTAGATATTATTTTAATATGTTTAGATTTATATGTACATTGGTTAAACCCCCCCATGTTTATTCTGTTATGGTTTGCTCCGTTTATTATTAGACTGTTTTTTAAGCTCATTGAGGGGTGATCGGTTTTAGAAAGAAAGAAAGACGGAGCAACACAGTTTTTTGACCGGAGTTTATTTGTTTCTTTTTCATTGTACGAGAACATTCAGTAAACAGTTGAAATAAGAACGAAGACCCGAGTCAATTCTTTGCCCGAAAAGATTATAGAAGCTAATTGCTACCACATAAAGTCAAAAAACTACTCATTTAAGAAAGTTGAAGGCGGCTCGCGACAAAAGCTGTTCGGCTTCAGGACGTTCCACGAACCTCAGCGAGAATTGCAAAGACGGTACAAAGGATTGAAGGTACTGTGATGGATGTCTTTCCCTGATGGAGTTTGTGAATGTTAGAAGACTGAAAACGACTGTAACAACTCATTCAGCTGCAATGATTTGAGTAAAGATCGGCTTTCTAACTAAGCAGAATGGCGGATGATTCTGTGCATGCGAACGCGCCAGGTAATGGCCATAAGAGGGCGCCAAAGCCTACTGCAAAGGCGGCTGAAGAGAAAATGAATCGACTTAAGAATGAAAGACAAGGGAAATTGGCACAGTTAACACGCAAGACAAATGAAATTGACAGATTAATGGCAGACAATGTAGATGAGAAGACTGTTGAGATGGAACTGAATGTTTTTAGCCAGATTTTATGTCAGTTTAAAGAGTTGAATGCTGAAATGTTACTCATGTTGGCTGACGAAGATGGGAAAAAAGATCAGTTTAACTGGTTTCAACCCAAGATTGAACATTTCGAGCAGTTTATGTTTAATGTGAAAAAAATTGATTTCAACCACAAATAAAGGAAATGGGTCTTATGAGCATGAGCCTCAAGATGAAGATGACGATGGCATTAAACCAAGTGATAGCGTGTCAGAGGTGATGACTCGTCGCGATAGAAGGAAAAGTGAATCTGTGACAAATAGCGTTAGTTCTGTGGCGTCTTCAACAAGTTCTGCTCGTGTCAAGGCGGAGGCCAAACGTGCAGCACTTTTAGCCCGAGCATCAGCTTTAAGAACAAAGCAAGAATTAGAGGCTGAAGAATTGAGATTGAAGGCCAAAAAAGAAGAGCTTGAATTGGATACAGAAATTGCTGCATCAAATGCGGAACTCAAAGTGTTAAAAGAGTATGAAGAAGGTCAAGATGGCATGAATGATTATTACAGGTCACAGGCTGGTGATTCATTCAAAGGACGAAAGGAACGGCAAGTTCAGCCAGTATCTAACCTGTTTAGAAAGTCTGAGCCTATGTCAAGCATCCGGGATCAAAGCTCTATCCAGAGACTATCTCAACAAACCACAGATCATGGTAACGCTCAACAGTCGATTGATGATAGCAGATATCTGTTCAATGTGATGCACCGCCAGAACGAAATAACGGAGTTGTTGGTAAAGCAGCAGAGCTTATCCCAATTACCTCAAAGAGTTGTGCCAGTATTTTCTGGAGATCCTCTTGTCTATATTTCTTTTATAAGGGCATTCGAGCACTCGATTGAAAACAAGACTAATAATCCTCAGGACAGGTTATACTATCTCGAACAGTTCACAAGTGGTGAACCACAAGCTCTTGTTTGTAGCTGCGAACATATGAGTCCAACTAAGGGCTATAAAGAAGCAAAACATCTCCTTCATCTACATTATGGCAATGAGCTGAAGATAGCTACAGCTTACCTTGAGAAAGCTCTAAAATGGCCGCAAATCAAAACCGAGGACAGTAAGGGAATGAAGACTTATACCTTATTCCTTATTGGATGTAGAAATACCATGGCTGATGTTGAATTTATGGATGAGATGAATAAGCCGACAAACATGAGAACAGTCCTTTCAAAACTTCCTTTCAGACTTCAAGAACGTTGGAGAAATACAGCCTTTGATATTCAGCAACGAAATGGACGAAGAGCCACATTTGAAGATTTGGTCAACTTTATTGACTTAAATGCTCAAGTTTTGAATGACCCACTCTTTGGAGATATTCAGGACGTTAAAGTGGAAAGAAAAGGAAAGTCCAGTTTTCCAGAGGAGAAGAATTCTAGGAAGAGTGGTTTCAAAGGTAGTATCTTTGCCACAAATGTCTCGCCATCTGACAAGGACAAAGCAGAATACTCACGACAAAGGAAACAGAACACAGATAAATCTGATTTTGCAGTTCAAAGAGCTTGTTTGTTCTGTAACAAAGAACACTCACTTGATTCCTGTATTAAGCTTAAGAACCAGGAATACAAGGACAGGATTCAGTTTCTTAAAAGTAAAGGTCTGTGCTTTGGCTGTCTAACACAAGGACACATGAGTAAAGATTGTAAGAGGAGAATGTCATGTCCAGATTGCTCACTAAAACATCCAGGTGTCTTACATATCATTAAACAAGAAGATAAGCAAGATGGAAAGTCTGAAGACCACGACTTTGCAGTTTCAAATGCTTTTCTCTCACTGGGTCAGGAAACTTGTGGATATACTGGGGCTGGTGATGGTGAGTGCATCCTCTCTGTTATACCTGTAAAGGTGAAATCAAAGAAGAGTGAAAAATCCGTAGAGACTTATGCTTTCCTAGACCCAGGAAGTACAACCACTTTTTGCACAGAAGATCTCATGCATCAACTGAATATACAGGGCAAGAAGACTGATTTTCTGCTTTGCACGATGGGTCAACAAAAAAATGTGCAAGGATACTTGCTGTCTGACTTGGAAGTGTGTGGTTTAGAAGAGAATACTTATATCGATCTACCCACTGTTTTGACTCAGCGACACTTGCCCGTGAAAGATGGGAACATTCCTAGACAGGAGGATATTGAAAAATGGCCTTACTTGCATGACGTTCGTTTGCCACATATCGAGGCAGCAGTAGGGCTACTTATTGGAGTGAACGCTTATAAGGCCATGGAACCATGGAAGGTGATAAACAGCATAAACAACGGGCCTTATGCAGTGAAGACAATTCTTGGCTGGATAGTCAATGGACCAAAGGAAGAGAGCATTAAGGCAAGAAGATCTGGCATACAGAGCTATACAGTGAATCGCATATCTGTGGAGAAGATTGAAGATTTGCTGGTGAAGCAGTTTAATATGGATTTTCCTGAACGTCGTTATGAAGATAATTCTGAAATGTCACAGGAGGACCGACAATTCATGATGTCTGTAACCAAATCTACTCAGTTCACGGATGGTCATTACAACATGAGGTTACCTTTGAAAGACAACAACATCAAGATGCCGAACAACCGGGATGTAGCGGAGCAGCGTCTAAGGAGCCTCCAGAAAAGGCTCAGAAAGTATCCTGATTTCTATGAGGACTACACTGGATTTATGAACAACATCATTGAAAAAGGATATGCTGAGAAAGTACCTGACGAGAATTTACACCGTAGCGATGGAAACGTCTGGTACATTCCTCACCACGGTGTTTATCATCAGAAGAAGAATAAAATACGTGTTGTCTTCGACTGTAATGCCTCTTACCAAGGATTTTCTTTGAATGGTCAGTTACTTCAAGGGCCTAACCTCACTAACACACTTATAGGGGTGTTGACCAGATTCCGGGAGGAGCCAATTGCAATGATGGCCGACATCGAGTCAATGTTTTATCAGGTTCGAGTACCTAGTGAGGATGCAGATTTTTTGAGGTTCCTCTGGTGGCCGAACGGCAACCTAGATCAAGATGAACAGCAGTACAGGATGCTTGTACACCTATTCGGTGCAACCTCTTCACCGAGTTGCTCTTGTTACGCTCTTCGAAGAACAGCAGAAGATGGAATCAACAGCTCTACTCCAGAAGCAGCTCAGACATTATTGAGGAATTTTTATGTTGACGATTGCCTTAAATCAGTGGCCACTGAAGAACAAGCAGTCATTCTTGCAAGTGACATCGGAGTGCTTTGTAAGCGAGGTGGTTTCCATTTGACAAAAGGACTAGTAATAGCAGAATTGTACTTTCGTCCTTACCTGAAGAAGAATGAGCCACTGACATGAAAAATCTAGATCTGGAGAGTGGATTGCTTCCCATGGAAAGAGCATTGGGAATTCTGTGGTGTACAGAGAATGACAAATTTAATTTTAAGATTGAAATGCAAAATAAACCACTTACACGAAGAGGTATATTGTCGGTTGTTGGGTCTGTTTACGATCCTCTTGGGTTCCTAGCACCGTTTGTACTACCGGCAAAGCTCATTTTGAGGGACCTGTGCAGGGAGAAAATAGCATGGGATGAAGAGATAGTAGGAAAAAAAGCTGAGAGGTGGCTGTCCTGGCTGAAGGATTTACAGAAGCTCACAAACTTCAGTGTGAGTAGATGTATCAAACCTGCAGGGTTCGGGCATGTCAAGACCTTTCAGTTGCACCACTTTGCAGATGCTAGCGAGAACGGATACGGGACTGTCACATACCTCTTGTTGACAAATGACCATGATCAAAAGAGCTGCATATTCGTGTTTGGAAAGTCCAGAGTGGCGCCACTCAAGCAGGTTACTATTCCGAGAATGGAATTGACAGCAGCCACCATTGCAGTTAAAATGGATAAGATGCTGAGACAAGAGCTTCAAATAAATCTTGAGGAGTCTAACTTTTGGACTGACAGCACTACAGTGCTGAGATACATCGAAAATGACTCCACAAGATTCAAGACGTTTGTTGCAAACCGAGTCTCATTAATCAGAGAGGCTTCTAAACCTTCTCAGTGGAGACATGTATGCTCGGCAGATAATCCTGCGGATCAAGCTTCAAGAGGCCTAAATGCGGACGACTTGATCGAAAGCAAAAACTGGATCAAAGGACCTAGTTTCCTGCTGAAGTCACAATGTGAGTGGTCAGTTAGACCTGAGGATTCAGTGTCTTTGTCGGTTGATGACTGTGAGCTCAAAAAGATTTCTATTGTCAACGTAATAGGCACTCAGAACACCAAGGAAGGTCTAGAATGTCTTGTTGATTATTATTCAAACTGGCATCACCTAAAAAAGGCTGTAGTACGACTAGTACATCTCAAAGAAATCCAGCTGGATTTAAGTCGCAAGAGGAAGGAGATACAGACAAGGATCAGTCAAACAGAAACAGACCTCAATATTCAAAACACTCTGATACAGAAAGAAATGGATACCTATAAAAAGAGGTTTGAAAGAAAGAACAACTACCATGGAGGATATGGTAAACGCTGAGCTGGATCTAATTCGGTACAGCCAGAAACCGAAGTTTCAAGAAGAAATAAAAATGCTGCAACAAGGTAAGATGCATGTCAGGGAAAACAGTTGCATATTCCGATTGGATCCTTACCTTGAGGATGGCGTGTTAAGAGTTGGAGGTACATTGAGCAGATCAGCGATGCCTGAAGAATCAAAGCATCCCATCATTTTGCATAAAGACCTCCGTATATGCTCCCTAATTCTTGAACACATTCACCAAGGTGTTGGTCACTTGGGTCGAAACAGTGTCCTGGCAAAGTTAAGGCAGAAATACTGGCTTCCACAAGCAAATTCTGCAGTTAGAAAGATAATTTATGCATGTCTCATCTGCAGACGACTACATGCAAAGACTGGTGTACAAAAGATGGCAGATTTGCCAGAAGATAGGCTGCTTCCTGACAAACCCCCATTCAGTAATACTGGAGTCGATTACTTCGGAACGTTTGAGGTGAGAAGAGGACGCTCTATGGTCAAGAGATATGGTGTGCTCTTTACCTGTCTCACCATTAGAGCTATTCATCTAGAAGTTGCACCTTCTCTGGACACAGATGCATGTGTCAATGCTATACGCCGATTCATTTGTAGAAGAGGTCATGTCTCAGTAGTCCGTTCCGATAATGGAACGAACTTCACGGGAGCTGAAAGGGAGTTGCGTGAAGCCCTGCAGAATTTGAATCAGGCAACGATTCAAGAAGAGATGCTAAAAAGAGGAATTCATTGGATATTTAACACTCCTGGAGCATCTCACCATGGCGGGGCCTGGGAATGTCAGATTCGTTTAATTTCGTAGTTAATTTTAACAGATTCGTATTTAATGGAAAAATCGAATTATAACTTCAAAGACTCTTATTCTGAAGGTTTATGGCTCTAGATAATTTAATTTGGTAATTGATCAACTTTGCCTACCTATACAATTAGGGGCTGGGGATGTAAGAGCCATAATTTAAATCATTGCAATTTAATACTTTAGTTAGAAGTGCTTGAGTAGATATTATTTTAATATGTTTAGATTTATATGTACATTGGTTAAACCCCCCCATGTTTATTCTGTTATGGTTTGCTCCGTTTATTATTAGACTGTTTTTTAAGCTCATTGAGGGGTGATCGGTTTTAGAAAGAAAGAAAGACGGAGCAACACAGTTTTTTGACCGGAGTTTATTTGTTTCTTTTCATTGTACGAGAACATTCAGTAAACAGTTGAAATAAGAACGAAGACCCGAGTCAATTCTTTGCCCGAAAAGATTATAGAAGCTTATTGCTACCACAACCAGCATAGCTCAATAGTTTGAACTGGGGTCTATGTCACCTGTTTACTGTGAATAGTACAGCAAGACACTGCTTACCAAGACAGTCCCTGCCGTAGTACCCAGAACAGCACTTGGGCTTCCATATGACCACTGTACATGTTGACTGACATCCTGAATACCTAGACATCAGCGAATCCGGAAGGACACACTTTTGTTCTGACTAGATGAAAAACACAGCTGAATTAGTGTTCTGTCTTTAATACAGTGTCTAATTAACTAGATTTAAATTAGGCTTTAATACATGGCTGTTATGCTAGTTTACGCATACAAGTTACATGTAAAAGTTTGGTGTCAGATTTTTAAAAGGTTTTTGAAGAAGTCTCTTATGCTTACAAAGGCTGTGTTTATTTGATGAAAAATACAGTAAAAGTTTAATAATATATTAGAATTAAAAACAACTGCTTTCTATTTTATTATATATTTTTAAATGTACAACCCGAATTCCGGAAATGTTGGGACATTTTTGAAATTTGAATAAAATGAAAACTTTCAAATGACTCAAGACAATTTTTAATCACAATAGAACGGTTGGTGGTTTTTGCATTGTTCTGCTGAAATACACGTCATCTGGAGGGGAGCATATGTTGCTCTAAAACCTTTATATACCTTTCAGCATTTATAGTTCCTTCAAAAACATGCAAGCTGCCCATACCATATGCACTTATGCACCCCCATTCCATCAGAGATGCTGGCTTTTGAACTGAATGCTGATAACATGCTGGAAGGTCTCCCTCCTCTTTAGCCCAGAGGATACGGCGTCCCTGATTTCCAACAAGAATGTCAAATTTGGACTCGTCTGACCATAGAACACTTTTCCACTTTGAAACAGTCCATTTTAAATTAGCCTTGGCCCACAGGACATGACAGCGCTTCTGGACCATGTTCACTTATGGCTTCCTTTCTGCATGATAGAGCTTTAGTTGGCATCTGCAGATGGCATTGCAGATTGTGTTTACCAACAGTGGTTTCTGGAAGTATTCCTGGGCCCATTTAGTAATGTCAGTGACAATGAGAGATGCAGTGTCGTCTGAGGGCCGAAGACCACAGGCATCCAACAAAGGTCTTCTGCCTCGTCCCTTAAGAAAAGAGATTTCTCCACTTTCTCTGAAACTTTTGATGATGTTATGCACTGTAGATGATGAGATTTGCAAAGCCTTTGCAATTTGACGTTGAGGTACGTTGTTTTTAAAGTATTGCACAATCTTTTTACGCACTCTTTCACAGATTAGAGAGCATCTTCTTATCTTTACTTCTGAGAGACTCTGCCTCTCTAAGACATTCCTTTTATGTTACAGACCTGATGTGAATGAACTTAAATAGCTGCTAGATGTTCTCCCAACTGAATCGTTTCAAAATCTATTGCTTTTTCAGCCCTTTGTTGACCCCCCCGTGCCAACTTTTTTGAGACCTGTAGCAGGCATCAAATTTGAAAAGAGCTAATTTAGGGGATAAAAGTGTAAAATTTCTCCGTTTAAACATTTGTTATGTTCTCCATGTTCTATTGTGAATAAAATATATGCTCACATGATTTGAAAGACTTTTAGTTTTAATTGTATTCAAATAAAAAAAATGTCCCAACATTTCCGGAATTTGGGTTGTAATTTATTTGTTATTTCCGTGATGAATTTTCAAAAGCCATTACTCCAGTCTAAAGTGTCACATGATCCTTCAGAAATCATACTAATATGCTTATTTGGTGCTATATTATTATTGATGTTGGAAACAGTCACTATTTTTGTTTATATTATCAAAATATTTCATTATCTGTTTTTTCAGGATCCTTTTATGAAAGGTAAATAAACCCACGACAAACTAAATAGAGTGCAAATTTTAAGACATATTTTACTCCATAATATAAAAAAGAATGAAAATAAAAAGTACCTTTGGCTTGCTTCCAAGTGGGCAATCCAAAATAGCACGGCGACAATGCCTGCATGCCAACTATTGCACCAAAAGAAAAAAAAGAAGCAAATTATTTTTCAAGATACCAAAATGAAGAAAGATATATTTGCTCTGATCACTTTAGCATTGATGCAAACTGCACATTGCATACTACACTCATTGTACAATGTACTACAAGTACTTCTAGATATAATTAGTGAAAATACTTTGAACTTCACTTAGACTTACAGTGAAATCAATGGTGTGCTTATAGTCACAGCGCCCCCCGATGCTCGGAGGATTCAGCAGACAGTCAATGCCATAAATCATGCCTCCATTGAAATCAAGGTTTCTCTTTACAATTCTACAGCTTTTATGGTTCACATAAAGCTCTCCCTGAGAGACAAATATACATGATATGATGCACAGTGATTAAAGAAACAGCTATATGAATGAACAAGCCAAATGTTTTTTGTTTGTTTTTTTTCTCCAAAAGTACTCACTATATGCTCTTCCCCCATGCAGGCCACTGACAGATCTGAGCCCTGTTGAGTCTTTAAAGAGCTGGCACGGATGAGCTCAGAGGGCAGGAGCTAGTGGACACAATAAAATGCAATACATTTAAACAATGCACTAGGAAGTCAACACTGAATTTCCTGTCATCATTAATACAGCTATGCTACTTCCAAAAAAAATCAACACACTGGATACAGACCAACCTTGGTGTCACGCACAATGTGGTATTTAAGAAACTCAGCTAGCTGATCACGGTTATGCATCGCATACAGGAAGTCTTTTTGCTCTTGGGCAAGGGCGCTCATTGCAGCATCCGTGGGCAGGAACAGGGTGACAGGCTGATGAATTTGATCCATCACCAACTTCAACGTATCTGTGTCCTTTAAACAAACAAGGTAATATAAGACTTGGATTTCATTAGAAAGTAGAGGGTTCTTCTAAAAATAACACACAACAATCTGAACCCAATACACACCTCCAGAAGCTTGTAGAATGTCTTGAAGCCATGGAGACTGACCACATCTGAGAGGTTACGCTTTCAGAAAAAAAAAGACAATGACAAACAATAAAAACAAAAATCATAATGTAATTTCATAATTTCATGCTTGCGGGGACATACTGGTGTGCTGTCTTGTTCTCTGTCTTTCTGAATCTGAAAACCAGGGGGCACTAGAATGGTGTCAATCTCATGGAAAATCCCGTTGCTACTTTCCAGATCACTGAACACCACTTTGGCTTTGTTATTGATGTATATAGTATCCTGAAAACAAACAATGAGCGTGTCAATATGTATAATACGTATCTTATGCAGTCATCATTTTCTGAATTATCAATGCATCAGGCACACTGTACCTCCAAGTACGTAATGGTGAGGATGTCACCAGTAAGTGTGGTCAGGTTACGAGGCTGCGTGAGGTCCTCTGGGAGGAGGGCACGGCAGGCCACTATGTGGTACCTTAGGATTTTGCCATTTTCCGAATGAGTCCGCTTTATAATGTCCTTCACCTAAACAAAAGCAGTGACAATAACAAAACCTGCCAGCCAGTTATGGTGCAAACTGATAGGTCCTCTACTTGTAATCTGTCAGCCAATCAGATTGCATACTATGCAAACGAGCTAATAGGCTTGTAATATGTCAACCAATGAGCTTGCATGCTGCATGTACCACAAACATTTAAATAGCCAGCTTTAAGCAGTTGGCCAGTTTAGTCAGTTGCTGAATGGTTAGCAGTTTTGTTGCTCATAGTCTATGGGGTAAAATTTAGGGTGAGTAAATTATTATTATATTAATTTTCTTTATTTTTATAAGCGTTGAATCCCTCACTCAAATACCTTTCCTATTGTTTTGCAGGAGGTCCTGTATCTATCAGCTTGCTATCCTGTATTTCCTAATGGTATTTTTTGGCCTTCATAGTGTAAGTGTTTTGAACAAGATGGGCCTTAGCCAAATTGGCTCAAGGACACCTGGTTCTAAAACTGTATAATGTTCTTCCTTCTGTGGAACATAACATGCTGAGGCCTCTGCTCTTCTCCATATAATGGAAATCAAAAAGGTTCAATGTTATTTTTGTCATGTGTTCTGCATGAAGAAAGTCATACAGGTTTAGAGTGACATCAGGGTGAGTAAATAAAATAAAAAAATGGGGGTTTGAACTATACTTATGAATCCCAAAACTCTAGATTCAAGAGTAAATATACTTGGTCATGTGGCAAGATGTGTAGCAATTCAATCCATTGGAGTTAAAGTTTTGTTCAATGTAATGCCATATCTTTTATAGTACAATAGTATTTTAAGTTGTCTAATGTTAAGTGACTTTTGTATAGCTTTGACCTGCTACTGCACTTACTTGACAGATTCTAGTAAACATTCAGCTGGTTTAGGTGTACTGCACATGGTTTTGAACTAAACTCTGCAGGACTGTGGCCCTCCGGCAGCACGATTAGACACCCATGACTCTCCACCCAGCATTTTATCCAGTCACACTGCTGCCTATATCCTGTCACAAGCAGGCTCACGTCTCAACTTTTCATTGATGGCTTTGATGCTTGAAAGTCCGGTAATTTCTTTTTTTTTAAGTGCCTTTGCCAAATTTGTCAATGAATAAAGTGTTTAGGTTGATACATGATTAGGTACGTGATTGGAAGTAAAGCGTTTCCAACACATCAGTTTTAAGAGTGTAGCAAAAGTCTTTAATACAATTGAAGTGTACTGCTGTTAGTAAGTTTATTTAGGTTTAATTTTTGTGGTCAATGTTCTCAACTCTTGTCCTGGGGACCCTCTGCACGTTTTGCATGTCTCCCTCATTTAACACCCCCTGATTGAGATTATCAGCTTGTTAGGGGAGAGAGCAATTAACTGAACTGAGCTGATCTTGGTCAGGTGTGTTAAATAAGGGAGACATGCAAAATGTGCTGAGCAGGACTGAAATTGAGAACCACTTATTTAAGTCTAATTTTGCTTAATCTGAACACATTCGAGTCTTACCTCTGATTTGCTGTAAGCGTCTGCATTAGGGGCAAAGACCGTGAAGGGGCCGCTACTTCCAAGTTCAGGAATATTATTTCTCTGTAAGTTCAGTAAGATCAGTCTTAGAAATTTAGGCTTAAAGCATTGTTAAAATGATTAAGAATAAGCGTACCACCAGTCCAGTGTAAAAGTCTCTTAATTTCCGGTTTAGAATCTCCTAAAATTAAAGAAATGAGTTGCTGTTAAAGTATTGGTTCATTTGTGTGTTTGTGTTTTGCTGTACTACTCACTTTTTGCAGGGTGCCTTTGCAAGTTTCTCCATCTCCAATAAAGCCATGCCTACAAGTGCAGTTCCTCTCCAGGGGTCCGGTCACGGTACATTGGGCATACCTGTGACATCCTCCGTTTTTCTGACAGAATAAGCAATAGTTGTTCCATGTTATTAATGTTAATCTTTAAGTGTTAAGCTGCAACAATGTAATTTATAACTGTGGTTTTCAACAGGTGGGTTATGATTCAGAGTGGATGAACACTATTGACTTAAACCATCAAGTAAGCATTGAAGAAGTCTTCTGATTAAGGACAAATTTGGTTTCAGTCAACAACTGTGGTGCTGTTAATGCACGTGATATTCTGTGCAAATCTGTGCGATGTAAAACCAGTTGGGAACCACTAAAGAAAAGTTCATTTTAATGTAGTTTTCAAAAGCACAAACCTCAAGACAGACATCGATGGCTTCACATTGCTTTCCATCCCCAGAAAAGCCTAGTTTGCAATAACATGCTGTCTGGAAACAAATTACATTAAATCAGTGTACAGTGCCGTTATTTTAACTCCATTCTATGGATGAGTCTCAAATCTTTCTCAATTATGTTTCTGTCATTTCTTACTCAATATTTTGCCAAATTTGAGACCAATGTTTCCTCTGGCTTTGTGAACAGATTTAGTCCACAGTTATTTTATTTTGCATTACAGTAATGAGAATGTGTGTTTATACTGTATTTGTACTGAGTTTTATTTACATTGGGAGAAAAAAATAAAGTTTCTCCACCTAAAAGTGAAAGTTTAATTATCTTTTTAAGAAATTAATACGGTTTTGGAACTCTGTTAATAAAACCTTCAGATTATTATTTTTGTTTTCTGTATTGCCAAGTTGAAGTATTGTTACTACAACTTGAATGTACAAGGAGCATTTAGAGAACATAATGACGTGTTGTGTTTTATTTTTATGATATTTACCTTAAAACCTGCAGAAACTTTGTATTCACTTAAAAATTGTGCTTGATTTTTTTGCTGGCTATTTGAATGGTCTGTTTCTATTTGCCTCTTACCTTATTAGGGCCTGTATGAATGCAGTCACCATCTGCATGGCATCCCCCATTATTACCATCCAGGCATGGATTGATAGCTTCAAAAACACACACGTTAACACACAGCACCGAAATCACAATATATATGCTCTGTGTACTACCCTTTAAACTGGATATTAAACAGACTTACAAACGCATACTTTTCCATCGCCTGCATAACCCGGGTGGCACACGCATATTCTCCGTCCTGGGAGAGTTCGCTTGCACACGGCATGAACGGAGCAGCCACCGTTATTCTCTGCACATGCGTCCACCGCTTGGGTTGAAGATAACAACGCATAGTATATTGAAGCTCCATTTAGACTCATTGGCTACAAATGTTAGTGTGCTTGAATGTTTCTTGAGACGCTTACCTGTGCAATATGTGCCGTTGCCCTGAAACCCTGCAGCACAACTACAGTAGTATGTACTGTCCACCACTTTCATCAAGCAGCTACAACACACATCAAACCCAAGTCATAAACACATTATTGAAAGAGCATGGAAAGTATGAATATCACAAAAGAATATCCAGGTCACATTTTAGTGCTTAATCAACTGTAAATACGGTCTTAGCAATTAGCAATAGATGTAACCGTCTTTAGAAATATAGGTCTAATACAAATTTTAGGATTTGTTTTCTAAATGCATTGTTCCCAAGAGGACTCAATTAAGAACTTTTTTGCACAATTACAAATCCCTCCCCCAATTAGAGGAGTGCACCTGTAGCTAATTGTAAAGATTCCTATAAAGACACTGTTTGCCTAACAAGCTCTTGATTTTTTTTAAAGAAAGCTGACGTTTATATTTGCAAGAGTGAGTATTTTTCACCCAAACTCACATTACCACTCAAAAGTAAGATCTTGTTTCAAGAATTTTTTTCAAAATGTGTTAGTTTTTACTGTACTTTAGATCACATAAATGCACATTTAGAGAAGTATACTTTTTTTACATAAAATATCTTACCGATCCCAAACGATTGAATGGTATGTATCGGTTTCACAAAGATAATGCCTATTTTTAAGAGTGAGATTTTGTTTTGTTATTTTTATTTTTTGCATTGACTTTTTATGGCCATTTTCAGTCTGTTTGTGGAGAAATATAATGTCCATGTATGTCAGGGGTTCCCAAACTCATTCCTGGAGCCTCCCCAACGCTGCACATTTTGCATGTCTCCTTTATCAATCACACCTGATTCGGATCATCAGCTCATTAGTAGCAACCCAAGACCTGAAATGGGTGTGTCAGACAAAGGAGGGGAGGCTCCAGGAATGTGTTTGGGAACCACTGATGTATGTGAACTTTTTTTAATTCTTTGATTTTAAGGTGTATATGACATGCTCTCTAGAGCAGTGGTTTTCAAACTTGTTCCTAGAGACCCAAAGTTCTGCACATTTTTTATGTCTCCCTAATTTACACACCTGATTCGGATCATCAGCTCATTAGGAAAGAGCTTTGTGAACTCAAATGAGTGTCAGATAAGGGAGACATACAAAATGTGCAGAGCAGTGGGTCCCGAGGAACAGGATTGAAAATGACTGCTCTAGAGCAGTGCTTCCCAAACCTGTCCTGAAGGCCCCTGTCCTGCACATTTTGTATGTCTCCCTTATCTAACGCCTGATTCCACTCATCAGCTCATTAGTAGAGACTGCAAGAACTAAATTGGGTGTGTCTGATTAGGGAGACATACAAAATATGCAGGGCAGGGCTCCAGGACAAGTTTGGGAAGAACTACTGTAGAGCTTTCATGAGATTTAACCAACTTGGTTTGGGACATCAGTGATGGTAGTACTACCATCTGTATTATATACTGTATTAACTTACTTGGCACTGCTGTGGCATTTTCCTCCGCACATATCTGATGTAATAGCTGAAAAGAGAACATCTTTCATTTACACATTATATCTTATTTATATGGTACAATGGTACAAGGCATCCAAATGTATATTTGTGCGACAGGTGAGCATCATACCAACGTTGCAGTTTATTCCTCTCCAGCCCAGATCACATGTACAGCTGCCGTCTCCATCCACTCCATCTTTGCAGCGTCCATTGACACACTTGCACTCTTGACATAGTGCATGTGCAAACTTTGAATGAGCAAATTGCTCACAGTATGCAGTATTTGAAAGTATGTGCTTTTAAATGCTCAATACCTTGATCACAGTGAATTCCATATTTTCCAGCTTGGCAAGTCTCACATGCGGTGCCATTAAAACCCTGGTTACACTGACAGACGCCTGTGCCATTGATCCCGTCTACACACACACCATTGCCAAAACAGGACTGACCTTCTGGCCCCGGACACTTCTCGCAGTTAATACCATAATAACCTGCACAACACTTTCGTTCCTGTAAACAGAGAGAAACCGTTTCTGATACCTGCCTTATTTTCATAAAAGCAGATATGGCTAATTTGAACTGAAATGTGTGAGGCTTCCTTCCATTGTCATTTGCTTGACACTGCAAACTAGTATTTCTTATAATAATGTGTTTTTGTAAAAATATAAACACTGAATTGTAACGCAAATAGTTTTGCAGTTTTCAGTACTTTGTTATTCTAAATCATTTTCCTATAGAAGCTAATGAATCAGAAGTCTTGCACATTCAGAGAAAATAGCTGACAAATGAAATCACTCCAAGCGCGATGAAATTCCAGAAGGCTCTAGCTGCTTATGAATATGTGGATGTATCATGTACGTACAAGGTTGACTTTTTCACAAGATACTTTGCATCCAATGGTCAGCAGTGTATCTCCGTGATATACTCGACTGTACATGCATCTTCTCTTTCGGCTCATCTGAGAATAAGCAATGAAGCATTATTATTTTGAATTTATTTTTCAACTAGTTTTATTAAAGTAGGTTCCAGTGGGAATGTGGGAAAATGTTGATTCCTTTGTAAAATCCATAATACAAATTATAAATAAAAAATATTAATTTAAAATGTATCAAATCATTAAATACATGTGATAATTTAATTAAACTGATCTAAGAAATAAATATTCAACTGATACTTAAACCAATTTAATTCGATACATTTTTATTTTAAATTAATATTTTATAAATGAATATTGTTTAGATTACCAATTTATAAGAATGTGTATATATATATATATTTTTTTTTATGACAATCTTAATATAAAATATTGCCATCCAAACACTTTTTGTCAACATTATACACTCACCAGTCTTTTTGTTCCTGAAGGGCAAGGGTTCTCAGTTGGGTGGAAACAGTCCATGCAACGTCCCTACAGACACAATGTACACACTTAAAACCGATATTTAAAGGCACAGGTGAAAATGAACAGTTAAAAAGATATATTGCACCATGGTAATTTTGGTGGTAGCTCTGTCACATCGGTTGTTGGGGATGCTCAGGACAGCAGACACGGTGTGGATTACACCTTTACTGGTCTCTATATTAGTCACGTTCACCTCGGCCTCATTTACAAGCAACTATGACAGAAAAATCCCATATTTATACAAGACATGGCATGATTTACTAAGACGACTTGAAATAATTTAGCACTGATTTACTTTCTTTTCTTGCCGGAAAATTCCAAGTTGATACGAGAAGCCAAGCATGGTATCTTTATACAGTCCATCCACCAAATCTCCATCTTTTAGAGTCTCCTTAATTATAATGTGATACTGGGTCACATTCAAATCCTGGAAACAAACAAAATTCATGCCGCAAATGAGACACTATATGTTTAATATTAAAGGATGTTTTTGTGTGTGTGTTTGGATAATACCAGTGACTCCTTGCCCGTTCTTCTGAGGTATTCTCGAATCGCGCTGTCTGTCGGAGCAAACATTGTAAAGCCCGAAGACTCCTCCATTTCATTAGTCAGGTTGTGTTTCTGTATAAATGCAAAATAAGTACAATTCAAGCCACATATATAGATAGATATATATAGAGAGGATGATTATTTGTATTTGTGGGGCAGGCCTACCAGACTGGCCACTCACCAAGAGAGAGCTCCGAAAGAGAGCGAGATCAGCTCTCTGACTCAACACCTCCAGTAAACCTTCACTCATCTGTCGCTCAGGCATCAACACCTAGAGACAACAACAGTAGCATATTTCTTCAGTCTGTGTATGTCATCAATCTATCAGTAAGTTTGCATCTTATTTTAATTTAAGAAACACAAGTTTATGCAAAAAAAAAGGTTATGTAAATGAGACCCAATGTTTTACTAGTTTTTATTTAAAAAGAAATGAAAAGACTCTAGGGTCATACTTTGTCAATAAAATGGATAACTCCATTTTTGCTGCCATATCTCCAATAGTTATTTTTCCTCCTGCGACAACAGCGGTCTGAATAAAAAGACGGCGACAAACAGAAAACATTATAAATATCTTGGTAGAGAATGACCAAAATTGGACTGGGACTAATTGAAAATATAAGCTGTTTCCCTCTTACATCATTGGTAGAATAAACAGGAAGTGTCCTTTTTAAAAGGGAAACCAGTCGTGGGGAAGGGGATGCACGGAGATCGCTGAGAGCATATAACCCAGAAACAATGTGACTTCTGTGAGAAAAAAAACAGATAGTTGTACTATAACAATGTAATCATAATCAAAACTATTTGAAATGTGACAAATTCGCAGATGTGCCATTACTTGACAAGACTTGGAAGGTTACTGCGGGTCATCCAGAAGTCTTTGTCTTCTTGACTCAGTTTCTCTGTGGCCTGAGCCGATGGGACGAAGACTGTGTAATTTTCTGTCTTTGACAGCAGTTGAGAAAGATCGGCTCGCTATGGAATATTCCAGGACGAATTAGGAACTCAAACAACATTTATACACCATCAGCTTTGAAAATCTGGACAGGACATTAATAAGCATTATAATATTATTCAATCTCAGTAACATACATTTTTAGACACAATATTACCAGTTACTTTGTCTATTTTTTTTCCAAAACAAAGCCACAGCAAAACTGTTGCATGTCTCAGAATAGTGACAATGTAATGAATCCGTGTTTTTAAACAACGGAAGGAGTGAATGACTCACTCGTTTAGTTCCTAAATGAATCCTGTTTCTGAGTGAATTGCTTGAATTAATCCTTGACTCGCTCACAAACAGCTACTTGTCACCATCTAGTGGTGCAATAATGTAATCTGCAAAAAGAGTCAATAAAAACACCCTACCACTAAATGTATGGAGTCTTTAAGAAATGTGCAAACACAGTCAAGTGATCCAAACAGTGAAAAGCTTAAAAAATGTGTGGACTGCTGCTTGTCCAATCACACAAGGACAGTTGTAAAATTAAGGTAATTTGGGCCATTTTTCCCAGTCATCTCAATGACAAAAAGTGTCTCAAATTTACCTCACCCCTTCTTTTAAAGAATGTTTAAACTAACTTACCATGATCCAGAGGTTGAATTCTAGAAGATTTGGGTTTGTTGCCACCTCCTGCAAAAACAAAAGGACTTTAAGAATAAGGTTATACAAATAGTAGCAGCTGAAGAATTGCATGCAGTATAAGACATAATAGTAGCCTGACCTCTTTATCAAATAATACAAAATTAACAGTCATACACAGTACCTGTGCTAGGGTTCCGTAACAGATTTTTCCATCACCAGCATAACCGTCCTCACACACACACTGCCATCCTCCTGGGTTCAGGAACTGGCAGGTGGCCTGAGAGAAGCCATGAAAATGAAAGAATTCAGCATATCTACATTGTATGAAAAAAAAGAAAAATATGTGCAGTTCTATGATGATTTGTTTGAGCCCTCACCAGGAAATGACATCCACCCTTCTGCTCCACACACTGATTGACAGGTTCACAATCCCTCCCATTGCCGTGGTAACCACTTTTGCATGCACAGTCACTCTAGGGTAGAATATAAATCATCAAAAATTGTGTAAATCCAGATAGATGGGGTTCGGGAATCACAACACCCCCCTCACCTGTCCTGGGCCTACATAGATGCAGGTGGCATTGGGGTGACATCCTCCTCTGGATGGATCCAGACATTTATTGATGGTCTGGCACTCATCTCCATCCTCTCTCCACCCACTCAGACACTGGCACGTGTGAGTGCCAGGACCGGTCTTTATGCATTTGGCCTGAGAATAAACAAGAATACGCATGCTATCATAACATGGCAACATTAAACACAAGCACACAGATGCATCTGACTTACATTGACGCTGCAACCTCCACGATGTGGCAAAGCACAAGGATCGCTTTCAACACACATGTATCCATCTCCTTGAAAACCAGGCTTACACACGCACCTATAATCACACAATGCATCACTCATATTTTATTTTCTATTAAAACTACTTTTTGATGGTCTCCTTGCAAAGGAGTCCCTTGCTGCACCAAAAAAGCAGCTATGTAAGACTCATTATGATGTGTGATATTAAAATTTAAATAATTAAATCTGGACATCATCATCATAATAATAATAATGTATTATTATGCAATTATAAAACAGCTATATTATGCATACTATGCAAAGCAATATTATGGCTCATGTAAGACTCATTAATAATATGTGAAAAAAAGTTTGATAAAAAAAAAATAATAATCTGGACAATAATAATATAATAGTAATAATAAATTAAAGATAATGATTCAAAGATATTTATTTAGCACTTTTCTCAAAAAATATTGGACTAAAGCACAGTTTATTATTATTTTATTTTATTATATATCTTTAAAAATATATATTTTATTTTAGGTTTTGGCACCTTTCGACCCCAAATATTTCCAAACTCTAGTTTTCAATCCCTGTGCCTAAAGTAAAGTATTGAATAAATACAAGTAGCACATCAAATTTTCAAAAATAAATACATCTGTCTGTTAAACATGACAGGATGTGTACCACTCACGTGAATGCTCCCTTATTAGGCACACAGTTCGCATGGGCATGGCAGGGCTGGTTGGGCCCGCACAACTGGGTCTGCTGCTCACAGAACTCTCCGGTATAACCCTCTTTACAAGAGCCCTGCTTACATTTACCACTGGACTCTGGACGGTTATCACACACGCCGTGTATGCATCCACAGGCTGATGATAGGGCGGACACAAAGAAAAATAGTTACTAAACATCTGCAATATTCTCAAACCCTATGCAGTGAACTTATGGTGGAGTAAATTTGTACTTTTGTCACAGAATGGGCCGTATTTGTTGGAGTTGGCACAGTATTGGCACCGTGATCCTTTAAAATTGGGCTCACACTGGCAGGTGCCATTTCCATCTATGCCCTCTGAGCACTGCAACAAAAGACAATGTGATACCTTCTGACACCCCCAAAAATGCTTAATCGTACAGTATGCATGCATATGAATGTGCATGGGGTTTACCGTCCCATGAGAGGAACAAGGGCGGTGAAACCACCCGGGCACGGGGAACAATCTGGTCCAAAAAAGCCTTTACAGCAACGAGGGGTCTGGTCAAGAAAAATAATGGCTAATTTAACTAGATGCAGTAGCAAATTATGTCAAATGCTCCGATATTAAATGCAGATAAATAGTAGTGAATCAAATACTCACAGTCTTTGTTTCATTACAGATGAGGGAACAGCCAAGGGCTTGTATGCTTATACCAAAAGTCTCCTTTTTGAATATACAGCCTCTGGTGAATACATCCTGATAATGAGGAGACCACAAAGTTGGGGTTTACAAATATAAAAGAGGCACAAATCAGTGTCAGTATGTACATTTCACTCCAATTTTAATAAACAGTTCACCCAAAAGTGTACATTTGCTTAAAATTGCATTAATTGATGGACTGCAGTCTTGTAGATTGCTTATGGTTTATTGTGATGTTTTTATCAGTATATTCTGACGGCACCCATTCACTGCAGAGGATCCAATGGTGAGCAAATGGTTAATATATTTCTCCAAATCTGTTCAGAGGAAGAAACAAACTCATCTACATCTTGGATGACCTAAGGGCGAGTACATTTTTGGGTGAACTATTCCTTTAATGCCTATAATACTCTGTTAAGAACAACATTTAAAACAAAGGTTCCGCTTTGCTGTTTTAAATTATAGCACGCACTAGTGATTATTTCTGAAAAAGTTACCAGTGATTCACCAGTTGGACAGGTAGATTTGGAAACGAGTGTACAGCTAATACATGGACCCTGTAACAAAAAGACAAAAAGTCACACGCTCTCGTGTCAGTTTGGTAACAATCCCTTGTTGCAAACAAAAAGGAGATGGCCAATCTACTGTACATGTAAAAGAACAAACAACAAATGTAAAGATGAAATGTGTAATTTCCATTGTTTCCAAACAGATTTCTTGAACACTACCCCCCTCTTTAAGCATTAAATTGCATTTTACATAGAAAGACTCTCAATGGTGTATCTGTATATACAGCCAAAGCACTATGACTGGTCAATACAAGTGGAGATGACCGATTGGGCTTACCTTAAAAATATTGTTTTCTTTGATGTCACACCTGTGAGGTATGATGGGCTCTATGGACGGAGGGATTAGAAGCCCCTCCATTGAATAAAGACGGCCGTTCTTCGCTTCAACATCCAGTTCTAGAACCGACTCCCCATTGACCAGGACCTGCCCCTATATGTGACAGAATCAGTGCTTACATCAAGTATTTAGACCTTTAAATCACAATTAAAATGAATGATTGTTACTTACAGCAGTCGTTACATTAAATGTTAGGACCTGGTCAGCCATGGTTACAGCACGAGGATTCGACACAATGAAGCTGGCACTCAACTGTAGACAGATAAGACAGACAGCATTTAATTCATTAATGACCTAGAAATGGATTTGAACACACACATTTGCACACATTCACACACAAACCTGAGTGGACACTATGTGATTGCGCATCAGTTCAAGTAGTTTTGTCTTTCCCTAAATTGGGAGAAATGAAAAGAAAATGTACAGTGATGCTTATGTGACTGTGTAGAGAATACATACAGAGAATGCAACAGAAAACATATTTAAAAAGAATTAAACAGTTGTTATTTTGCACTGTACCTCCTCCGAGGTAAGGAAGTCTAAATAGCCAGGCTTCAGGAAGGTAAAGGCTATATTTGTTGGGGCAAAAAGTGTGTACGGTCCTTCTTCTTCTAAAACAGTTGCCATATTGCTTTTCTGAGGGAAAAAAAATCAAAGGGATCAAAACTTATATATAAAAGAATCCTTAAAAAATGATTATGAAACAACTGTTTTCAACATTGTATAGCAAATGTTTCTGAATGATAATGTGATAATGAGTAATGGCTGCTGAAAATTCACCTTTTCCATCACAGAAATAAATTACATTTCAAATATATATAAAACATTTCCTGTGTGTTTAATCAGTTAAATGCAACATATCAGAGATTTATTTTAAAAACATACAAATCTTACCATCCCCCAAATTTGTTATGGTTTTGCATATTTCCACAAAAGTAATGTCTAATAACTCACATTCATAATTGATTTGAATACAAAGTATTTGAAACAAAAGTATGACCTGGGATATGTTTTGAAAACGACATAGTAAATAAAAAAATGTCTCTTAAAATCAGCTCTTTGTAAAAAATAAATACATATGTAATTAAATGTGCTAGTATTTTTCTACCAGGACAATATCTAATTAATTGTACAGATATTTCTGTTAACCTTAAAAAACTCTAAACAATGTAATAAAGTGCATAATTCTCAATACAGGTAAAACTTCTGATTTCTTCATATTAATATAGTACATCATGGCCTATTTTTATTAATTATTATTATTATACAGTGTAGCAAATATTTGGCCTATATTAAAAAATATAATTTCTAGCACAGGTCAAATGTCTTAAAGTACATTAAATTAGAGATTAATAGAGTTTAAACCTCTACCTCAAGAAGAGATTTAAACTGAGAGAATTTTCCATTTCCTGAGAGAATCTGCAACAGGCTTTCCTTTAAACAAAATAAGAGACAAATAAACATTGTTGATCCTCCTAACAATCAAAAACAACATTAAGTGTATGAAGTTAAATTCTTTCAATCTTTATCTTCACAAACCTCTTTCTCGCTAATTACAGTGGAAGGAACTGCCTCCATCAGCTTATCAACCAAATGGATGATTCCATTTGAAGCAAAGATATCCGTCTCCACAAGCGTTCCTTTCTTACGGCTGCTATGAAGACGGATTTTTATCTGGTCTGCCTTGAAAATAGAAGTTTACCAAATTCAGAAACAGTCTTATGTATTCTCTGCCATCTTAACACACACAATGACACATAAACAGATCTGAGCAGGAACGAGTTAAGTAAATAAACAGGATGTGATGATTCCGCTCTTGTATCCTGCATCTACATCCTTAAAAACAATTGGGGCATAAACACACACACACACACACAACCTGTATTCAATCACCTACCTCTGTCAATGATTCGGCAGCCATGCCGGTCAGAGTGTAGTAGAGGATTCCCTTCTTCAGCGAGTCAGAGTTCACCTCTCCAGCAACCATGTGCAGCTTAGCGAGATAGCGAGCTCTCATCTCGTTAGCCAGCAGGGTTTTCACCTGGAACAAAAGCATGCTTGGTATTGTTTGAATGTATCCACCTTATTTTGCAACATGCAACTAAGCTGTTTTCTGTGAATGTGCGAGACTTGAGTTTATTAGCTGCTATAGGTATAATAATAACTAAAAGAATAGATATTAGACCGATACAGTAAACATTTCTATGCTGGTCTGAGATGATTTACACGTTTATTGCTGGTCTAGTTGCTGCATCCATATAGCTACAGAAGACTTTAAAATGCTAAAGAAAAATTGTGTTTCAAATAAATGCTTTATATTCATCAAACAATGTTTTCAAAATTGAAAATACAAGAATGTTTCTTGAGCAGCAAATCAGCATATTTGAATGATTTCTGAATGATTATGTGACACTAAATACTGGAGTAATGATGCTGAACATTCAGCTTTGCATCACATACGATGAAAGTATGATATGTCGGTGTGTCTGTGTTGTCTAACTCACAGATGTGCCCTTAAAAGCCTTGTTCACTGGTACAAACACGGTAAACGGTCCAAGGGAGGTCAAGGGCCATGACATGAGTTTATCTGAAACAGCAGAAATAACATTTGCACAACACTGTATGTGTCTGTTTTATATACGTATTATTAGGAACTTTAACATGTTAGATAAAGTCGACACCTAAATGAAACACATCTGTAAAAAACTTGAGCTATGAAAAAGCATGTCTGAACAATAAAATGTTCCTCCTGGGTGGCTCTACCTTTGAAAATGGTGAAAACCCAATAATACAAATAAATAAATACTGAGATTCCAGCCCAGGGCGTCACTTACTGAACATTGTGATGGCACTGGAGAGTTGACCCGTCCACTCTCCTCCTGGCTTCGAATTCAAGTCCTGCAGCTGCTGAATTATGTTCCCAAAGCATATTTTTCCATTTCCAAGGTAACCTTCTTGACACTTACAGCTGAAATGTTTGAAATTGAAGGCGTAGTTTTTAATATGTGGAAAAACCCCATTAAAAATCAACCAAACAATTGAGAATCTGTCACCTACTCGACTGTTCCTGGTTCCATGGTGGAACAGGTGGCATATTTATGGCAGGAGTCTGGTTTGCACATATCTTTTACACTGCAGCCCTTCCCTTCAACAAACTTCTCAAATCCCTCCAAACACTCACAGTGAGACTGTGGAAGACAGCAGGATTGTGAAGATGGCAAACCGTAATCAAAGCAATGGGTTCATTAAAGCTGCTCAGAAAAGAGCAAACGAGTGTTTACAAACACACCTTTCCAGGGCCATCATACACACAGCGTGTAGAGCCAGATATGCAGTTGCCCAGGTTTGTCTGGCACGGGTCGATGGGCATGCAGACACGGCCATCGCCATTGTAGCCTTCTGAACATGTGCAGACATGCTGGTTCGGTCCTGTATGCGCACACACTGCACTCGCATGGCACACGCCTCTCAAGCAGGGGTTAATTGCTGCATAAACAATGTGACAAAGACAGAATAATCAGGTTTTCCCCCACAAATCATTAAGAGTTTTGTTGCTTTTAGTGGTCTGTTAACTTTAATGAAAGTTGAAAATAATAAACGTGTGTGTGTTGTGTGTTGTGTGTACTCACATGTACACTGGGTTCCATCACCTTGATAACCAGGTTTGCACCTGCACAGAAGCTGTCCTGTGGACATGTCTTCAATACAACGAGAATTCGGTCCACACCGCAAAGCAGCACATGCTTGGAGTTCTGCAGAGAAAAAACACCCTCACTCATATGCTGCTACAATGTCACATGTATCACATACACAGAAATACTCCAAGGTCTTACCTCGATCGCAGTCTATGCCGGTGTACCCAGACAGACATGTGCACTGCCCTGTGCCCTTCACACCACTGGCACATATGCCATTCTTGCAACTACACACTGAATAGCACAAGCAGCAGTTAGAGCACAGTACCAACACCAACAAAACCAAATTCAATCAATCCTGTTGTTCAGAATGAAAGGAAACTCTTACCATTACTGCACGTGGGTCCATATAAGTTCGCTTTACAATCCTCACAAGCTGTTCCGATGAAACCTGTCTGCAAAAAAGTCAAACAATTCACATCAGATGCTCAGCAAGAGTGTGTTTGATTCAGACAGAAGAGAAGGAAAATAAACTTACTGCACATGTGCAAGTCCCATTGCCTGCTATATCATCAGAGCAGACTCCATTATTGCTGCAGGGCGTCGCTGCTGATCCTGGACACTCTGGTGACAGAATAAAGGATTCCTTTCATTAGATTTCATGACATTGAAAGTGAAGAAATCTTTTCAAATGTTTTGTTTCAATCAGATACCATGGCCAGCTTGGAGATATCAGACACATTGGACATTCAAACAGTAGAGAATGGCGCTAGCAACACCAAGGTCATGGGTTTACATTAATTGCATGAATTTATCCCTCATGTTGAGAGTTGGTCATTTTTTTTGTTATTTTTAAGGATTTTTCCTCACCTTGTTAGACTTATGGTGTTCCCAGTCAAAAATGACCAGCCTACAACATTTGCTTGTAAATCTCTAATTTTGCTATATCTTTACTAAATAATAGATTCAATATTATTATCGATTATTATTTCCATTAGCACAGGTTTTTGTTTTCTTTTGGAACTGACTGGTGGAAGGCCTCACTGATCTGGACTAATGCACATTGCCAAAATTAAACACAAATAATGCTTTATTTTGACTAAAAAGTGAAGTGCATAAGATCAGATTACTGAGGTCTACAACCAATCACTTCAAAAAAGAAATACACAACTTGTGCTAATTGAAAGAATACAAGTTGACCGAAAGATTGAATCCAAGATTTGGTGCTAATATCTCATATTGAAAGATTTAAAAGCCATTTTTAAAAGGATTTTCAGCACAGGACAAGTGTATACCAGCACTTTTAATGTAATTTTTGATAAATGCATCTACAAGCATAAAATGTAAATGCAAAACATAAACGATGCAATTAGTTTAAAATTTAGCTAAGGCAAGGTCAGCAAGAGGTCGGGAAGACTGATATAAGGGCAGATGATTTGACTGTTCTCTGTTCAGTTTGAGTGAGACCGATCTGAGATCATTGTGTTTTCTAAGACTGATCTGGGGTCAGTGGGTTTGGGGTGGTAGGGTCTCTGCGAGAGGATATGAGTTAGCAGAGTTTCTCTGTTTTTCAAACAGCCTCTCGTCTGTTTCACTGACCCTCACTCATCCTTTCCTTCCCGCCATTGTTGCCCAGGGCTGCGTTTCCCAAAAGCATCATAAGCCGAAGTTGATCGCAGCTCCATTGGATTCAATAGGTCTACAATGCTTACGATGCTTTTGGGAAACGCAGCACTGGACACTTAGTCCTCACAGATGTGACACGACAAATAAAAACCATGCTTGCAGAATATGCAGACAGTTGGTCATGAGCAAGCCTACTTTCTGCACATTCTTCACATTTCAACACTTACTGTGAAGGGAAAGTTTGTGGAAATAACTACTACTAAACTTCACAAAGTTCAAAACAGCGACTATAAATCCACCGATAGGTTCTTGCAAGAAAAATGCCACATTTTGCTCTCTGCAAATCATATTTCTGGACTATCTAGTTCAGAATTGGTCAAATATGACAGGGAAAAAAAGCATTTTCCCCCATAATGCTTCACCAAGCATCCATAATGCTGACCCACCTCATAGACGTAAAGGTCAAATCATTTAACTCTTGAGGAACAATGCAGGAAGTTCTGCTGATAAGAGACCAAAGAAACAAAGACAACACATGGTAACTTAAGTGCTTGACTCAGCGAACTCAAAGTGGGATCTGTTTGAGTGCTGACAGACAGAGGAAATACTGGAAATGAGACCTCAACAGTGTGTTGATCAGCAAATTCCAGTGGTACGGAGGCACAGGCCTGTCATTTCCCTCTCTAAGGGAAGGAAGGAAGTACACAAATCCCTTGTTCCACAGCAGCTCAAAACTTCCTCTCACAGTGTGGGACAAGACACACAATAACAAGTCAGCTTATATGTTCTGGATGTACAGCTCCCTCAGGAGAAACAACTGTGAGAAACAACACCGTCATGGTGTCATTATCACATAAAATGTTAAAAAAGGAAACAAGGGATAAAGTGTGCCTTCCAAATACTGACAACTGTGGAAGGTCACATTCATGCATATTGGATTTATATCCCTAGTCAAGAAGAATGCTAATGCAATCCCTATCATAATTTGAAAGCTATCCAAACGGATCTTATTGGAATCAAATAAAAATTCTAATAAGAGTCACATAAGATCCTACCGGATAGACTAAAATTCCTACTTCCTAGTTTATTTCTTCTGGAAGTTCAGTTTATCCGGATCATATTTTATTTTCAGAGTATACTCGCTTTGGTTGTTTATATTATCTCATTACGATCTCTTAGGACTGGTTATGATAGACTTATGAGAAACTGTCATAACAATTTTTATGAATTATGCTAGAAATTCCTTTAGCATCTATTTGGACCAGGAATGATAGTAATAAAAGTTTTTTTTCCTCAGGATGAGCCATGTATCCCCTCGTTTGTGTTTCAGTCTTGTTAGTGGTCACATCAGAATAGTTCCTCTCCGACGCTTCCGATCAAAATATTCCCTCAGTGTATCTTCCCTCGCTGAATGACGGAAATACCAAATGCCATGTAAAATGTGTAAAAATCGGATAAGAACTCAACAACCGCCTTTAGGTCATATTCATCTGGTTTAAGAGGTCATAGGTCCTCTATGGAACAGATTTATACACAATTCTACATAAACAACCACAGAATTCTTCTTCATTGGCCTCAAACTCACCAATGCAGTCATTGCCCCAGTAACCTGGACAGCACTTGGGCTCCACCGTGTCTTTGTAACACTCGAACGAACAGCCTTTGACAGACAAAGCCATTGTGATGTGATACCTAAACACATATAGAGAGATTCATGTATCATTTTTGCCTTTGTATTTTGTTTATGCACAAAGGAAACACCTCATCTTGACACAAAAGATGTTAATCACATGTTAACAGTGGGCTTCTTTGTCAGAAGTAATAGCTTTAGATGTATACTAATATATATATATATATATAATGTATAGTATATATACACTGCCGCTCAAACGTTTGGGATCAGTAAGATTTTAATGTTTTTAAGGGAGTCTCTTCTGCTCATCAAGGCTGTATTTATTCATCACAAATACATACAAATTTGTCATTTTTAAATAAATGCTGTTCTTTTTAATTTAATATTCATCAAAGAATCAAAGAAAAAAGTATCACATGCTCCAAAAACAATGTTAAGCAGCACAAGTTTCAAAACTCATAATAAATCAGTATATTACAATGATTTCTGAAGGATCATGTGACACTGAAGACTGGAGGAATGATGCTGAAAATTCAGCGCTGCGTCACAGAAATAAATTATATTTTAGAGTATATTTAAATAGGAAACCAGTATTAGAAACTGCGATAAGATTTCACAATATTACTGTTTTTTATGTATTTTGGAACTAATAAATATAGCGTTGATGAGCAGAAGAGACTCCCTTAAAAACATTACAAATCTGACTGATTCCAAACTTTTGACAGTGTATATACTAAATATAATGTGCAGTAATAGATGAATGAGCTTGTTGTTGTTCTTGGTCTCTGATAATAGCAAAACCTTACCAGCACATAAACACATACCTGCAGTCCTGTGCACTTTTCTCTGGCTGCCTCTTGATGTAGTCATCAGGACATTTTACCAAAGACGTCAAGGAGCAGGAATGACACCTTGATTTAGTCACCACCTGGATGTTCTGGTCACAGTGGTTCTGGCCACAGACATTAACACAATCACACATGCACATAACATATTAGTTCTCACAAAAAAAGACTGCTGAGTGCAATGTTCTCTTTCATTTGGCATTTTCACAAAACCAATAAAGTTGGAAAGCATGCTGGATCTTAACGCCGGTCTGTCACTGATTTTCCAAGGAGATTTACCTGATTCGTTCATCATGACTTTACAGCTGTACAATAACATTCTCAGGATTATTTTACCCAGCATTCCACTGTGCACGTCAAACGAATGTCTTACTTAAGAATTGCTTACACATCAAAGAGAACTGTATGTTTATCTTGTTCTATGCTAGATTGTAGACTGACAAAGTATGTAAACAGGAAACGGAAGTATAGAGTGAGCTTTGATTTGACAGATTTCAACTGATTAACCTTGGAAAGCATATGTGTCAGTACAAGTAAACCAAAACAAACTGCTTTCTCTACTAATTCTACTGCACTGATTTGTTAAAACATATTTTATCTTGCAGTATGGCTGTTAAAAGCAATATAATGCCACTTTTGAACACCCGTATTACACACATGTTGCATGAGTAAGTGTGAATCTCACCTGTGATGCTGCACAAGCCATCCAGAGTATGTCAGTCCCCAGCAGTAAGATCAGCCCTCTGCAGATTGAGTTTAAGATGAGCTTCATGATAATTACACTTTCTGTTTCTCTCTCTCTTTTCTTTCTGGCTCTCTGAGGTCCTTCACCAGACTGCGGCCACACACGTTGGCCTTCTGCCTTTTCAACAGTTCCTCCCTCTCTCTTTCCTGTATCACAACACCACGAGAGTCAGGGGGCGACACCTTCCCCTAACATTTCAGGCAAATGCCTAAATCCCTTTCATACTACACATAAAATCATCACTCTTTCATTGAGCATACATTAAACATGCTTGGTGTTGTGATGAGCCCCATGCACACTGTGAAATAATTAAACAAATAAACAAATGGTCATATTGTAGATTCATTGTTTTTAATAACGTAGTAATATTTCATTTGTACTTTTGATGGTTTAATGTTTGTTTTCTTGTTTTAAAAATGTTGTTCTAACAATCTAAATTTAGTGAGGTTTATGATTAAAATAAAGAGAACAAAAAGCTAACGGGTAAGTTTAGCTCAAGATATATTTCTGTTACACAGGTTTTGCAAATAATTATTTCTCTTTTGAAAGATGCTGACACATTTTTACTGGAACACCAGACAAAAATGCTGATTTAGAAAACTATTTTTGCAGCATAGCAAAGCGATTGTGACTTTATTCTCACTGTTTTTAGTTTTTAATCAAACAATTTTAACTTTTTTCAAAGAATTCAGAGTTCACATCACACAATTCTGTTTTTGTTTTTGACACAGAATAAAAATGTAACTTGTGACATTTTATCTCACAATTCTGACTTTTTGTCTCACAATTGTGATTTTAAGTCTCAGAATTTGGACTTTTCTTCTCAGAATTGCGAGTTCATATCTTGTAATTCTGAGTTTATATCTTTTAATGTCATTTAAAGATATAATGTCATAATTACTTTTTTCAATCTTGTGGGATAAACAAGCTATCATAGATCTTGGTGCCATCAAGTAGAGACTACAACAACACGCAACACATTTATGATTATGAAGACTAATCAACAAATATTTTGCTGAATATTTGGTGGCCAATGCAGCTAGAAAGCTGGTCGATTTCCAGGAGCAATGAAACTGTTGTGTGTATGTGTACTGAATAAATAGAGCTGAAAGCAGAAGAATCACAGGATGTCCTCACTCATAAATAAGCCAATGGTTAGGTGAAGATACACTGTCACACAAACTTCCTTTATGTCTTGCTGCATCATGACTTTCCTTTCATAGTTCCAGAACTTCCATACACGCGCGTGTGTGTGTGTGTGTGTGCATGTGTGTGCCGTGTGCGTGTGCGTGTGCGTGTATTTGGCTATGAGGTGGTTAGTATGTTTTATAATCGTGAGAGTGCATATACAGTGCTGTGTTTTAACACTTATGCATGTGTTGCTTGTTGTTTTTCCCCAACTGCTTAGGAAAACAAATGAAAAACTGCATGACCCCTCGCTCTATTGTTGTTTCTATGTGCCAAAAACTATTTAAAATGGTTCTGTGAAATCTGCTCTGAATGGACTCATGATTTTATCCTATTTAAACTGTAATTGACACCCCAACCACAAGAACACAATGTACTATACAATATGCCAACAATGAACGTATGCGGTCCTACTCACCACAATAATTATTTGACCGAGTTAGTTTCTTTCTGTTCAGAAGGGATTTGTTTCAGATTTGTTTACTGAAATTGACATGTACGCATGAATTGGGGTTTTGAAAGAGGTGTTTTAGGACACTACACTTTTTCACGAACATATGCATTTCACTCATTTCATATGTACTCGACTGCTTTGCGATATTTAAACTGACCTTATCCTGACTTGCAGAAGAAAGCTGTGTAGTTGCAAGCTAGACTTTTATCTTAGTTGTACAAAAACGTGATTTTTTTGTAGTTTCCACATTTGTTTGTGTTGTGCAAATGAGTTGATTGTGTATCAATTACACGTTATTTATACGTGAATAATTGACTCGCAGTCAGTCAGTCATCAAAGTGTAATTTACATGTTAAAATGAACATATATTTGAATCTCAAGCTGTTCAGTATTAAACCGTATGCATGAAATGGCAGTTTGACCATGTTAAGGTGGCACAGTTAAACAATTTTAATATTTTTAAGGCACAGAATGTCTATTTACCCATTAATATCAATAGTATCTTTTTTTTGTTTATGGTGGCATTACGTAATGCTGTACTCCTTTCTACTGTGCTAAAGTAAATTAATAAATGTAAAGATTTAAATGAATTCAATCTTAATTATCCATATGAATAATTCGATTTTGTAGGTGCACATACATATAGCCTATTATTTATTTACATTTACATTTATGCATTTAGCAGACGCTTTTATCCAAAGCGACTTACCAACTATACATTTGTATTGTCAGTACATGTGTTTCCTGGGAATTTATAACGTATAACATCATTTTAACATGATTTATAACATACCTGAATGACAGCACATAGTAAATAGCCATATAGTGAGCAAGTTATGTGTGAACATCATGTCACCCCGTGTTACATTCACCTCAGCAAAGTAATTCCATATATATGTAGTTTTCCAGAGATAAAAGCCATTTTCTCAAATTATTACCTCCACCATCTAAATGGCAAAGCAGTACAAACACACTGTATCACTAGAAAGCAGAACATTTTGTTCAGTGCATATTCTACACAAAACTCAAAATGAAGCACAATATAAACAGCCTTTTGCTTACTAAACAATATGAACTATAATTAAAAGTTAAAACTATAATTAAACGTTTTCCCGTGGCATCAGGGAGTAAAACCCTTTTTGAGTTTAACGAAACCATCATTTTCTACGCATTTTAGTGCTAAACTAATGATTAAATGTAAATGTCTTGAATCAGTCTCCCTCTTGTAGTCCTCTCTGGCGTGTAGACTTTGACTCCACCAGAGGGAGGCAGATACCATCATCCCACTGATGGATGGATTCGCTCTGTTCATATTCCCCACATATGCATACAAGACCAGAAAAGTCAGTCAAGTTTTTTATATGAACAGAACGACTGGTAACTGTATGATGAATTGCTTTAAAAAAAACATTTCATAGCTCTATGGTGAGATATAGTAAGAAAGAAACAGAGAAAGCATCCTGGATGAATTAAGGCAAAGCGAGCCCTAAGACGTGTGTAGAATCTTAACATTGACTCTGCAGCAGTTGTTGTGGGAATTGTCTCCATTTAAGCAACAGTTATTGGCAGGAAAACAGTGCCGCCAATCCAAAACCCCTCAGGCCTTAACCAACACAACCAGACACAGCCACGAGCCCCTACAGACTTCTGGGAAGGCGTACAGTGCATGGCACCACTCAGAGCATGTAGGAATGGGCCAGTGAAAAAACTGTGACTCTTGGCTTCGGATGTAATGCTATGCTTGGATGGACGTAACCGATCATTCACATACCAAGACAAAAGATGAGTGATGATGGGGATGAGCAATGCCCCTGGTCTCCACAGGCCAGCATGGATCAAATTAAGATCCAAAAAATATTGTGCTTGTGTGCATGTGGTCGCACCACCCACCGCGATGCATTCAGTCTCAACTCAACAGCACACACAGAAAACCTGAATAATTTCAGAAAAAAAAAATCTCTTCAACTTAGATTAAAGGAATGTAAAATATTGCATGGACATGCACCAAAATCCTCAGGGGCTCAACAAACAATGAGTATAAAAGGCAGAATAATTTCATTAAAGTATAAGGAAGGAGGGGAACCCTGTATTCTTCCATTTATTATACGATTGAATTTCGTCTGCAGAAATATTTGTCTTTGTTTTTACAGTTGTACTCCTTATATTTCCTCAAAAAACTACACTTCCAGAACATTAAGAAACAGTTTCAGCTCATTAGCAATGACGGAACAAAACCTGAAAAGGTAATATTGCAGTACTGCATATTTAATTTGACAAATTTCAAGAATAATTTAACCATTAAACACATACTAAAGAGAAAGAGAGGGGTGAAAGAAGGCACTGAGGAAACCAAGAGGTTGGCAGTCACCTGAGCTGCTGGCTTCATCCGAGAGAACAGATGCGTCCACGTGGACTCCTTTTGCCTGTGTTTCACACCAGGATAGTGGACACCAGGTTTCCAGGACTGAAGGTCTGAGCGCTGCTCTTAAAAATATACCTGGAGGTTTTCAATGGAATTGATTTGGGAATCACTGTCTGTGATTCATCAACGTACAGCCCACGAGGTGCAGAACTGACCAGAATGAGGAAGGTTTCATCTGCAATTTTTTTTCTAGAGTGAAACATTAGGTCAAAATGTCTTATTTAACGATACCATGCATGATGTTACAAAAGAGTGAGAAAATGGCAACATTTCCAAAAGGGAATCATTTATTGGATGGAATTGGGTTGAGAGTCTTTGTAAGAGTCAGCGTAGAATAATAATCTGAACTGATTTTACACAGACAAAAAAAAAGTTTTTTTTAAAAGCTTGATGCAACTTCCACTCAGCGGTAAATACAACCACATGAGAATGAACAAGCAGGCATTCAGAGTGAAATTATGAAACGCAGCATGAGCGAGACTTTCCAGCAACTTTAAGAGATTTGCCAGCATGTGCAAGAACTCACAGGATATTTCCCTTCTGTCACTGGACAGAAGATCTCTGATATGTTCTGCGTGTGTTGCCGTAAATTGTCACCGTCCTGTTGGCTGGAATGTGGCTATATAAAAGGGCCACTTGCATTTAAGGGCCGTTTAAGAGAATGCAGCCATGGTATTTGGCACAACTCTGTTACTTCTAGCAAAGCACTACTCTTTCAGAGATGTGTATGTGTGTGTGTGTGTGTGTGTGTGTGTGTGTGTGTGAGATTAGAGCTTAAGAGGAATGGAATGAGACACAAACATCAGTCACAAGAAATAAGAATTGGAATGACAACAACCATAATTCGTAATTTAAAATATACATTTAAATTGTAAATCAATAAGGCTGCTATTGCAGAACGCATCCGTTGTCTACACTTTTGGGAATTATACTCGTTTATTTGTTAAAGAGATAAGTAACAGATGGAGAAACATCAGCAGTCAGAAGCAAAAAGAACGTACAGGGTCTCTAAATTTTTTTATTTAAGTTTAATTACGTTTTTCGGAAGCAATACTGAGGTGAAATCGCACACGTCCATTGGTCATAATTTAATATGTACATTTAAATTGTGAAATATAAAGTTAAAATTGCAGAATACATCCTTTGGGAATTATTTATGTGTTTTATTCAAGGGATTCTCATTTGCAACCTATAAAACATTGTATAAAAAATATCTTGGTATATTATCTACATAACTCCCACTATAATTCATCATTAACTGTAAAAGCCTTCAATTCAAACCCAAACAAAAGCTTCTATTTACACTTTTTCTGCTGTTCCCAGTATTTTAGTTCCCTTAATGCTCCAGTTATGTTCTACAGTCACTAAATGGCTTGATTCCCACTTGAAGCCCATGGGAAGAGTTACGCATGTGGATTTAAAAGGGATTACACAATTTCTCCCTGGTTTTGGATTGCAATGGGAAGGTCCACATCCTCTCACGAGATCCCTCCCTCAGTTGCTCTACTTGCAGGTGTGCATGTCGTTCATCGTCTCACAGCGGCGACAGCTAACGTAGCAGCACCAGATGAACTTACACTCGCAGCGCTCTACGTGCCGTACCACGTGCGTGTTGTAGCCCCGCCCACAGCACAGCAGGTTACAGCCGTCCGGCCCGGCTGAAGTTCTGTTACACCTGCGGCCCCTGGTCCCCGTCACGCCCAACCGCCGGTCCTCCAAGCAGTAATTGGGCGATTTGTTGAAGAAGATTAACTCTTCTTTTCTAATAGGCGTGTGGCGATGGTCTTTGTCCTTACGTCGCACTTTATGATTAGAACGGTCCACCACCTGAGCACTGCTTTCATAGCGCTCCTTCAGGTAGGCGCCCACACGCTCGAACGCAGCCATTGTGCGCCAACACGTTTTTACCGCACACGAACCCGACACGCCGTGACAGCGGCAGTCTGTCAACATTGTCTTGGCCACCGCCTGTAGAGGAAGAGGATACGGAGATCATTATATCTGATCTGTAACAGATAGAAGCTGGGAAAGCAGCTTGTTTTTTCTAGACAAAGCAAGAAATAAATAAGCATGCAGACATGCAAACCGTGATTTGAGCATAAATTCAGCCTTCCAACATTTTTGCAATTTATTTTGACAGACTTCCTGGATTTCAGGGAAAAACGCGGAACTAATGTACATCGGCGAGAGAGTTAACCTTGGTTCGCTATAAACCACATTTCCCAGGACTATAAAAATCTTTACGGATGAAGCTTTTATGTTCTCCCATCACTTCATGTTCCACTCCATGAAAGCAGGAGGAGTATTTTGTGAGCTGATAGATTTCATAAAATAGGAGCATTTGTTTGGGTGAAGGATAAATGGGGGCCCTTCACTGACTTGAGGGGAATTTTGTCTCGCTTAAACGTTTCCAACCAGAGCAGTGGTTAAGGGTCTCCAAACACTTACAAGTGTTCATCAGTCAAGGCTGTGGAATTCAATGCAAATCATCAGCTTCTCAGATTAATCAAGAACATGTGGGGAGATGTAAATCATTTGATCGACAAATTGCCAGCTGAAACAGCCCATTAATATTTCTGTTCTTATTTGGTTGCTTTGAAATGTTTTTCTTGTCAGCCAGAACGAGTCAAAGATTCATTTGCTGGAGAAAACTGTCATATTTTAAATGGTAATTGCATAAAGGTTTGTAGTCAAACCTTTAAGTGACTGAGAAAACCTTACACTGAATGATCTTTTTTTTTTTAATTTTAGCGTGTTCATGAAGGAGACTGTAAGATCTCAAGAAGTTGAATGTGTTCTGGATGTTGCAGGAATGCTGTCTGAGTGAATGGGGAAGGACAGACTGTCACACTTTTCATATTTTCTTCTATTAGAGTGAATTAGTGTCTATACAAGGAAACACAGCACTGAATTAAGAGCGCTCTCTAGTTCTGTTGATGTCTTTTTGAAGCAAGCAAGCACAGTCACATGCAAATTGATGCCTCAGCTTCACATATCAATCAAAACGTGAATGGAAAGGCAAAAAGGAAATCGCTTCAGTATATCAATGAAGTGAAACAGCTGTGATTCAGAAGTCAAATTCCCATTTTGTCCATCTAAAAAAATATGATAGAAAGTGGGACAAATTATGAGCTATGTAAAGCAATGACATAAGCTTCAGTAGAAGCTCCAAGTCAGTGTGATTTCAACTTAAAAAAACATGTTTAATTTAACTACTCATAATTCTTAAAAGAGATCAAAGAAGTAACTGGAAACCAAGATTGTGGCAAAAGAGCTCAGAAACGACCACACACTCATGAAGCACATCAGATTGATCAATTACGTCATTTGTAATACTACATGGGATTGTATTTTATGTTTTCATAAACAATGTTAAGTACAAAGTCTTGTACCTTTATCTGTTTGCTCAATTTTCATATTCTTTTTTGGTACAAATAAAGTTTGGAATGTAATCTCAAAGCTGGTTTGTTTCAATCCATGACTTCTTATTAAAGCCTTTATTAAAGTACTTTTAGAAATCCCTATGGATGAAATGAAGGGGAAAGATGCAGAGGCTACTGAAAAAGTCAGCAGTCACTATTGTGCATTTCATTTCTTTCAATATTTGTCTAACTAGTACTTTAAAGAGTTTAGTTGTTTGTCACCTACCTGTCTCCCAGCTTCGCTGTTATGCAGGTTCATAGTGAACAGGGTTTCCTCACCACGGGCTGATATGTTCTTTACAGAACTGTCGATGAAGCGACGGCTGAACGAAGTCCCGAAGGTGATGTCATCGGAGCACCCGCCCCAGTGCCACCCCTCCGTGGGCGAACCGCTACCCAAAAGGCTCATATCACACGAACACTCGGTCATATTTCCAGCACTGCAAGAGCGGGTGACTGCGTGAACCAGGCCAGCAGCCATCACTGCGTAAATAAACGCTGTCTCTTTTGTACCTTAAAACAAAAAGAGAATTTAAGCAAGATGCCGATGCAAGTTAAGTACTTACAAATGTTGAAACAATCAAAAAATGTAAGATTCGCAGCAGGACGTTTGTGAGAAGGGTCTCAGCGCAGCAGTATCAGAGCAGAGCAGAGGAGCCTGGGAATGTTACCTATATTCATGCAGAGAAACACTGATATCACACTTTAAAAATGAGACAGACGATTTTGTAAAGAAATTTTAACTTGGATTCATTGTTTTTTAAAGTGACCATTTTATACATTAAGTAAATGGCTCTGTACATTTCTCCAGTTCTGATTAAATGTTACTTACAATAATTATATAAATTGAATTGCAGATCCTAATAAAAAAATCTTTTTGCAGCTTTTAATTGGAGCAAGTTTTTGGAGCAAGTTTTAATTGGAGCAAACTAGTTCTAATCTAGTCTATAATCGAATCGAATCATACAATTACACATATTATTTCTATAAAGCAAATGTTAATAGCTTACATAAAATAATATTGATAATAAGGCACATTTTTGATTACATTTGGTTTATAATATTTTAACTTTTAAGTTGATTTTGTCTTATTTACTCTCAAAAATATTTGACTACTTTTTCTTTTTCTTTTTCAATTACTTTCATGAGAGATAACCTAAACATTTAAAGCAAGAAACCTAAACTGGAATGGAATAGAATAACAAACAGATTCATTTCTTTTTTTAAGATTAACTTTTTGGCTGTTGTTTTGTTTTTGTGCCTATATTATGATAGGACAATTTCGAGATGCCAATAAAATTCCCTGCTGTGGCTGCATGAAATCAGACGTACGGTATATCAAATTCAGTTCGCCCTTGAATCCAGCTTGGAAGTGAGCTGCTCTGGAAGAAAAACTTTGGGGAAATCTTAGAAGTGGATTCACAAAAATCAAGAAACAAGTTCTACATTTCAGTTTGACTCTTTGTTTTGTAATCACGCTAATCTTGCACGCCTTAAATTCAGGGCCAGATAAAGACCATAGCAAATTTAGTATAGAGACGGTTAACGTAAAACAGATGTGTGTCACAGCTGTTCCAAGAATCAAATCATCTTTTCCATAAACCTCTTAAATCAGTCATTAAAGGGTCAAAAATAGGATTGACAGTCAATAAAAAATATTCAGATTCTTTAAGCAATTACAAACGGATTATCGCTCATTATATATTACAGAATGACTGACTGATTAATTTAGTTGTGTTTCTAATAACCCCATATAAGCATATTTTGTAAACAACTGTTTTCTGCTTTTAGACATAATATTATCATAATTACTAACTTCTGAAGGTGAACAGCCTGCTCTATGAAACTAATATTGCACACCAAATAAATTATTTTACCTTTTTCTAACCATATATAAAGCTCCTCAAACAATTCTTTGTTCAGTTTATGTGAATCAGAATTTAATAAATGACATTATTGATCTTTTTATGAAAACTATTAGATAGTATTACCACCACAATTTGTACATTTGTTCATCTCATGATTGATTTAATGGTGTTGAACAAACTTTACTACTAACTTTCAATAATACAAATTAGCAAAAACAAACAGGATTATAAAGTTCAAGCACATTCAAATGAAGTATATTTGTGACCCTGGACCACAAAACCAGTCATAAGTGGTACGGGTATAGGCTATTTTTATTAGCAATAGCCAACATTACGTGGATATTAAGTAAAGATCATGTTCCATGAAGATATTTTGTAAATGTCCTGCCCTAAATATATCAAAACTTAATTTTGGATTAGTAATATGCATAGCTAAGAACTCCATTTGTACAACTTTGAAGGAGATTTTCTCAATATTTAGATTTTTTTTTGCACCCTCAAATTCCATATTTTTAAATAGTTTTATCTCAGCCAAATGTTGTCCTATCCTAACAAACCATACATCAATGGAAAGCTTATGTATCAAAAAAAACTGACCATTATAACTGGTTTTGTGTTTCAGGGTCACATTTTTCTACACTTATACAACTTTGCTCCTGAAAATGTCATCTTTGTTCAGTTTTGTGAATAAATTGTTTTAAATAAAAACTAACAGACAGTATTACCAACCTAATTTGTAATATTTTTCGTCTAATGCATATTTATTCGTGTCAATCAAACTTTACCACTAACTTTCATTGATGCAATGAATAAAAAAAACAACAGCAGGATTATAGAGTTCAAACACATTGAAATGATGACAGGTTGCATGCATACCACTGGTGAGCTCGTAGCCGAACACGTTGGGGTCCCGTCGGGTCGAGCAGTTCCAGCGCTCGTGTTTGAACTGCGTTTGGCACACGGTGATGCCCAGGCGCGCGCCCTCTTTAATGCTCGGTAGAAGGTGCGGTTTGCGCGCGCACAGATCCTTCTGCTTGTGCGACAGGGGCAAATGCGAGCAACCCAACTTCTCGTGCACTCCTACAGATGTGATGCCCAACCACCTGTGATGCGGAGTAGTGTGACACAAATATCAGAAGCGGTTCTCCTCTCCTGTCGGCCTGGATTGAAATGCCATAACCAGGCCCGAGGAAAAGGAGACAATTTTCAAACATTTTTATACAAACATTAATTGACAAGCAACATAGCACGTATAATACTTACATCCAACTTCCCTGACAGCACAGTGGACAAACTGAGAGCCACAGAAGGAATAAATGGTAAACTGCATGTATCCCGGAACCGGTTTTATCCATGTCCACTTCATTTAACAAGTCCTGACCTGAACGTTTGGACAAAGACGATTCATACCGGTGCACTAACGTTATATCTAATAGTATGTCTAGTTGTTAATCCACAAACGGCGCTTTTAAATTAATAAATGTCCCGTTTATGTATCCAATAAGTCGCAGGTACGAACACAAACATCCAACCACCAACAAGTCACCTTCGCCAACGGTACGAACTCAAAAAGACACAAGTTGTTATATGCCGCTGTTGGAAAACGCGCAACTAAACACTCTCCTGTGAAATGCTTCCACGTCTTGATTGGTCGAACTGGTGATTAATATTCATGAGATAAGACCGTTCTCAACGCTGATTGGACAGACAGATCTTGGCGTGGAGGCCGGTGAGAGAGGGAGCACATGCAAAGCGAGCGAGGCTGATGGACAGAAAGAATCAGTCATTTCAGGGATTTTGTGAGATTGAAAGAACTGTTTTACGGAAAAAAAGGACTTGAGTGCTTAACGGAGCATTGAATGACTTAGTGTTTAATCTATTTTGAAACCAATATTAAAATAAAAGGCAGGGCAATAGAGAAAGACGGTTAACGTTAGACAGGGCATAGTAATAGCCTAACGTTACATATATAAAAAAAAACGTCGTTTAATTAATGGTAATTAAGTGCACACAGACGGTGTTCACATTATACAATAACTTTTAGAGACGTCGGCTTTTCTAAAAAAGTAACTGTAATAATGTAATACTTTTAAACGGCCAACAAATTGTTAACTTTAATTTCCTGGGGCAATATGTTCAAGATTGACGCTCACAACGCAGTTTACTACTTTGGAACAACTAACACAGATAACTGCACTCATACAGTACAAACCTTACGTTTTGTGATGTTTTGTTACATATAAATTTGTTTTAAACAATAATAAAGTGATATGGACTCACCCGACATACGACGGCCAAAAATGCTGGTTATGAGGAGCGCGCGTGAGGAATGCACTGTTGCTATGGTTACCTGCAGCATCAGGTGAAATGATTTTATCATTAGCCTACTGATACGTTATTTCAGATTTTTTAAATGTATATTTTTTTCCGTGATTGATTGGAAAGTTACAGAAAATTGCTATTTCATTTAATTTCGATCAACACTTAAAAGGGTATTTCGATTTAGCATATTAACCAGAGATAACTAAATATTATTAATTAAACGTTCCGGTTGAGAAAACAGTTTTATGAAATGCAAATGCAGTTTTATAAAAGAGCAAAAACCCACAGTTATTGATAAACAACTTTTATATTTATGTTTTTTCATAGTGACTATAAAATAAGCAACACATTTTTGATTTGGTGTCGATGAAGAGGTACACAATGGAAAAAAAACAGCTTAATCTAATATATATATATATATATATATATATATATATATATATATATATAACTGTTTGCATGAACTACGCAGTATGTCAATAAAATATGACAAATGGAAATGGTTGAATTAAATTAAATGTAAGACAAAAACATTTATACATTCATGTGTATAATGTGTATCATTCATCTGTATAATGTGTATCATTCATGTGTATAATGTGTATCATTCATGTGTATAATGTGTATAATTCATGTCAACAGTGATGTGTTTTAAATTATGAAAATATAATTTTTTAATTGTTCAGGATAAATGACATTCATGATTGTTGGAATCATTTCATGCAGGCTACACAGACAAATATCTTGGGATAGCTCTTCATAAACATCCAAAACATTTGACCCTAAATTTCTGAGTTATCACGCGCTGTGGAATATTTACATGGTTTCATTTCACTTCAAATGGAAATAGTGTTCGTGCACATACTGAGCTCAGCTTAACAACTGATGGGAAGACAAGTTTTATGGGATATTTCAAATAATCCTACTAATTTTCTCTCTCCACAAACCGCTTCCTGTTTAACGTAAATTATGGACAAATAAAACATCATGCATTCCAGCAATTTAGAGTAAACCCAGCAACAATATAAAAACATTTACCATCAAAACAGTATAAATATCCTCTTTTGTATAAACAGCATTTGTAAAATTTTACACAGATTATTATTGAAGGCACTGGAAAACACTGGTAGAAAAATAAATGTGTGAGAAACATGAGACAGTACAATACAATATACTTCATAAGACCTTTGGCATAGAAATGACTTCATAAATACTTGTTTAATACAGGTTCTGGCATGTGAAGGAAAGGCGGTGTAAAGCTAGACTTCAAAATGTGGCCCGAGCTTCCATAAAAGTGATAATGTGAGGCAGGGTGACATCAAAGGCACTCCACAGCAGCCACTAAACATTCCCAAAACATACTGGGAACATCTCAGCCCGTGGTTCGGTGGTAGCAGCATTGTGGGAACGTTGTATGAGCACTGTAGGAAAGTTTTCACAAGGCTGTTTGAAGAGGCAGCGCGACCGTCTCTGTTATTTTTCATCAGTGTCGCACCCAGACACTACCTACCCTTAAGCTGCAGCTGCCAAAGTCACTTAGGCAGGGCTTCAGGGGGTCTCATTGAACCCCCTCACACCCCCTTTCCATCTGGATCGCTCTACACAAAAACACACATGTGCAAACGTCCTCCAATTTACCTCTTTGAGCATATGGTTAAGTAGATTCGGATCAATCGGTGAGCACAGTTCAGCCCTTTTACGCAGATTTCTTAACACATATTCAGAGCTACTCTTACAGACACACCTGAATAACAGGCACAGGTTAGCGTCACCAGCCGCTAATTGTCTTTTAGTCACTGTTGACGAATGGTCCCGTTGACGGCATGATTCACACACATCCTGCTGAGAAGGATCTCTGAATACACCGCGTTCACTGGTCCCTTTACGTGGTAGGACACGTTGTGTTGAGACGACGGTTCCTCGTGCTCTCGAGGCCCTGTTTGCTCATTGGCCGGTTTCCTGCTTTCTCCACCAAGCCTTAAGATCTTCAGCTTTCTTTGGGAAGCAGCGGTTGGAAAGGGAAGCTTATAGACCTACAAACAACATAATATAAAGTCACATTTGATTTCTGTAGAAGCTGCTCAATGATCGACTCCATAGGGAATGAGAGATTTCAATCATGCAAGCAAATAATGTTATGTTTATCTGTGTGAGTGGTTCTGTTCTCTGACATGTGACACATTTTTTAAATTAGGGATCTAGCCTTAATCCCATTTCAGTTTTATATCCTCTTAAATTGCCAATTCTTATTAGCTCCCTGCTCTACAACATACTGAATGGTTAAGAGAACAAAAGTACATCGTAAAACAGTAAAAGTATCACAAATAAGAGACTTGAGCTGAAGATCCTGATGTTATGTATCGGTAGGTCTCAATCTGCTGGCCTGTTGTCAGATGTGGCCGCTCTACAGTGATATCAGTCCCATATGTGAGCAGGTTTGGCATTTCTACCACCACTTCACACACTTAACAAGCTAATACATCTGTTCCCAACATTCCCTTTATTGGCTAATAAAAACCCACCTAATTACTCATTACTCATTAACTGATCTGCCAGGCACTTTTAGGGTGAAGTAAAAAAGGAATGGCTTCTCTTTTAAAAGATTTATGGGGCTGGAAGGCTGGAAATGTGTTTCTAGCAGGATCTATATCCATGTATATGAAAAGTAGAACAGTTTTATTCACACACATGGATTTGTGGATCTAAAAATACAAAGTTAATCACATAGGCCTTCTGTGTAGTAAATTACACCCATAATAATATAATTACAGATACAAATTTCTCAAAATTAGCACAGAGGCCTAGGTTCAACAACATGGTTATTAAAAGAAAATGATTTTTGGCTTTGTATGTTTTGTGGACTGTTGGATGAGAGCTCTGAAACAGCGATTCTCTGTTTATCAATCAAAATAAATGCAATAATATTTACCAATATTACTGTTTTGATGTATTTTTACTTAAATGCAGCTTTGGTGAGTACACTGTATATGTTACATGATACAGTATTTAAATTAATAAAAGTATTTATGCGAGGTAGGTATTCTAATCAGCATAAGTACATAAATAATTGTGATGCAGTATTTACTGTATTAATGAGAATCTAGTAATGATAATAATTATGTACACTATCATTCAAGATATGTTTGTACTGAAAATTTGCATTTATTTAATTTAAAATACAGTAAAAACAGTAACATTGGGGAAATTATTACAATTTTTTTTAACTTTTAAATACAAAAAGCTTAATATATTAAAATAAAAAGTTTTTACTATAACTTTTACTATATTTAAAAAATATATATTAATTTTTTCCTGTGTTGGCATTACTTCAGTGTTCAGTCACATTATTATTCAGAAATCATCCTAATAAATGCTGGGTTATTTTTTTTAACCCAAATGCTGAGTTCAGCCTGTTGGGTCATTTTATTGGGTTGTTTTTAATATTTTTACCCAGGTGCTGAGTTACAGTCAGAGTTACCCCAATAATTTGGCTGTTTGAGTCCTCTACAGGAGAGAGCGGTTCTCAGCATCGCCCACTAAAGATATGTATACATTTAATTTCATTTATACAGTTTTTAATGTAGTGTAAATTATATTATTTTATGCTACATTACGCAACATAAGGACGAGATGTCAGCAGCGGTTGTTTCGCGCTGGAAAAGCATTTGCCCTACATCACATAGATGGATTTTATTAGTGTAAGTTAATTTGATATTGAAACCGTACTGTTTGTTTTTGGGCAATTTTTGGGGTCAGTTACGTCATCTCTCAGCTACAAGTGAAATGCGACGCAGTTCCCCGATGAACAGAAGCCCTTCACCGGATCAGATTTTGGCGACACACCAGCATGAGAATTAGCACAATTTCGGTAACTGAGTGATTACAGAGAACGGTTGAATACACAAATTAAAGAGCTACTTTTAAATGTGCCTTTTTATTTCTAAAATGCTTGTTAAACGAGTTCAAATGTAATATTGTAAACTCTGCTGTATTCACCCAAATAAATACAATTTGTCTAGTATTTTGTCCATGCGTTCTTGCTTAATAATAAATGTTCATCTTTTGATTATTACTGTTGCCTATAGTAATTATGTGTGATTTTTAATTTCCAGCCCATTTATTTTTTATTTAAATTTGTAAACAATAGATGACTTAAATTAAACAACCCAGCATGGTGAGTAAAAACGTTTAACCCAACCAGCTGGGAAAAAATAACCCAGCATGTGTTCTGTCCAATATTTACCCAGCACTGGGTTGCCAAATAACCCACGTTTTAGGTGCGGATTTAGTATCATTATCAATATTGTGCTATTTTCTTTTTTTTTTTTGGGGAAACTGAGGATTCATTTATGAATAGAAAGTTTAAGCGAACAGTGTTTATTTGAAATCTTTAGAAAATGTTGTATTTAATTGCCACTTTTGATCAATTTAATGGCTCCTTGCTGAATAAAAGTAAAAAGTAAATATATATTTTTGTTCTTTTACCTCATGGAAATGGCAGGCACATCGTCCTTGCAGGAACTCTTTATAACGACCCATGGTGATCCTGAGAGTGTCGATGACTTCATATCCAAGATGCTTGGCACTTTCCAGAATATTTGTGTTCACATCATAGAGTTCTTGCACTCCATTCTAAAACCAATGAATGAAGATGATAAAGTCTGACAAGCTTATAGATGTCAATAAATGAATCAATAAAGTGGAAAATGTATAAAATCTGGTCTACAGGGCATTTTGTGATCTCCAGGGCTTCTTACCAGTGGAAGGGAGCGAATACCATCCACAAGCAGATGGAAACCCATTCCTAAAGACTTCACCACCACCATGATTTTCTCAAGACCCTCCCTTGGAGATAAGTTAGAGATATGATGTTAAACATCCAAAGATTGGCAGCAAACTACATACCAGCATCATTAAAAAGAAAGAAAAGCCTTTGCCATTAGAGCATTGCTAATTAAAATGTGGTTAAGTCAAGTTAATAATGAACAGGCTGGTTTTGTGATGCATTTGGGAACATGTTTACCTCTTTAAAACCTGCTGAATGGTCCTCAAATGGTTCAGGTTCAGCCACTGCACCCCACCAGCGACTAGCACTGTCTGAGGCGAGTTCTCCAGGGGTTGTGACCTGTCCGGTGGAAGTGGTTTCAGAGAAGAGGTTAAAGATCAACAGCACATCCTGAAGACATAATTAACAATTTAAAGCATTAACTGACCAATTAACTTCAAGTGGAAATATGTACCCAAAATCACAAACTGTTTAGTTTCGTACCGCTCAAACCAAACAATACTCGGCTTGTTAATTTTATAAGTATGGGGTTTATAAGTGTCACGGTCCTGCTGGTGTGCCCAGGCTGGCCACCAGATGTCTCTGTGTGTTGAGCACATGGCTTGTTGTTTGTTGGTGCCACGTGCTCCCATGTCGATTGTCTGTCCCCTCCCATCTTGTTACTTAATCATTGTTTCAGTGGCTCCAGCTGTGTCTCCCTCGTTACCCTCGTTTGTCTCCCTATATAGTCTCCTTGTGTCTGCAGTCCTGTGCTGATCCGTTGTCTTACGTCGTGTGAGTGTCTAATGTTTGACTGTGCTCCAGTCTTCTGCCTGCCTGCCTGCTTGTTTTTTTCCCCCTCGGGGTGGTTTTTGTTGCTCTTTTGTTTCATTTTATTATATTAAAACCTGATTTCCTCTGCACTTGAGTCCTCGACCTCATCTCTCACCTGAAAGAATGGATCAGCCACGATGAGGACTCAGCAGAGGGGGCAACCGGCAACCATGGGTCCAGGGCGTAAAATTCTCAACGTCCACCAGGGAGACCAGACCATTGAGGTTTACGCCAGGGACTTCATGGGACTGGCTCACCAGTCGGCTACGGAGGAGGCCTGCCTCATGGTGTTTTTATGGGGAGGCCTAGCCGAGACCTTCAAATCCCGGATGCCTTATTGGCACCCCGAGGGTTCACTGGAGGGGTACATCAATCTGGCTCTGAGTTTAAGCGGCTCAACCTTCAGGATGGAGTCCGCCCCAGAGTCCGCCCCAGAGTCCGCTCCGCCCCGGGAGCCCACGCAGTCCGCTCCAGAGCCCGCTCCGTTCCGGGAGCCGACGCAGTCCGCTCCAGAGCCCGCTCCACCCCGTGAGCCCATGCATTCCGGTCCGGGAGCCCATGCATTCCGCTCCGTTCCGGGAGCCAACAGAGTCCGCTCCAGAGCCCGCTCCGCCCCCGGAGCTCACGGAGTCCGCTCCGGGAGCCCACGCAGTCCGCTCCGTTCCGGGAGCCCACGCAGTCCGTGCGTGCCATGTGCTCCCATGTCGATTGTCTGTCCCCTCCCATCTTGTTACTTAATCATTGTTTCAGTGGCTCCAGCTGTGTCTCCCTCGTTACCCTCGTTTGTCTCCCTATATAGTCTCCTTGTGTCTGCAGTCCTGTGCTGATCCGTTGTCTTACGTCGTGTGAGTGTCTAATGTTTGACTGTGCTCCAGTCTTCTGCCTGCCTGCTCGTTTTTTCCCCCTCGGGGTGGTTTTTGTTGCTCTTTTGTTTCATTTTATTATATTAAAACCTGATTTCCTCTGCACTTGAGTCCTCGAACTCATCTCTCACCTGACCGAGCCCGCTCCGTACCGGGAGCCAACGCAGTCCGCTCCAGAGTCCGCTCCGTTCCGGGAGCCCACGCAGTCCGCTCCATTCCGGGAGCCCACGTAGTCCGTTCCGTTCCGGGAGCCCACGTAGTCCGCTCCAGAGCCCGTTCGGGTCAGGGAACACACAGACTACGCTCCAGAGTCCGCTCCGGTCCGGGAGCCCACGCAGTCCGCTCCGTTCCGGGAGCCCACGCAGTCCGCTCCGTTCCGGGAGCCCATGCAGTCCGTGCGTGCCATGTGCTCCCATGTCGATTGTCTGTCCCCTCCCATCTTGTTACTTAATCATTGTTTCAGTGGCTCCAGCTGTGTCTCCCTCGTTAACCTAGTTTGTCTCCCTATATAGTCTCCTTGTGTCTGCAGTCCTGTGCTGATCCGTTGTCTTACGTCGTGTGAGTGTCTAATGTTTGACTGTGCTCCAGTCTTCTGCCTGCCTGCCTGCTTGTTTTTTTCCCCCTCGGGGTGGTTTTTGTTGCTCTTTTGTTTAATTTTATTATATTAAAACCTGATTTCCTCTGCACTTGAGTCCTCTACCTCATCTCTCACCTGACAGAACGGATCAGCCACGATGAGGACTCAGCAGAGGGGGCAACTGGCAACCATGGGTCCAGGGCGTAAAATTCTCAACGTCCACCAGGGAGACCAGACCATTGAGATTTACGCCAGGGATTCATGGGAGTGGCTCGCCAGTCGGCTACGGAGGACGCCTGCCTCATGGTGTTTTTTTGGGGAGGCCTAGCCGAGCCCTTCAAATCCCGGATGCCTTATTGGCACCCCGAGGGTTCACTGGAGGGGTACATCAATCTGGCTCTGAGTTTAAGCGGCTCAACCTTCAGGATGGAGTCCGCCCCAGAGTCCGCCCCAGAGTCCGCTCCGCCCCGGGAGCCCACGCAGTCCGCTCCAGAGCCCGCTCCGTTCCGGGAGCCAACGCACTCCGCTCCAGAGCCAGCTCCGTTCCGGGAGCCGACACAGTCTGCTCCAGAGCCCGTTCTGCCCTGTGAGTCCACGGAGTCCGCTCCAGAGCCCGCTCCGCCCCGTGAGCCCACGCATTCCGGTCCGGGAGCCCATGCATTCCACTCTGCCCCGTGAGCCAACAGAGTCCGCTCCAGCTCCGCCCCCGGAGCCAGCTCTGCCCCCGGAGCCCACGGAGTCCGCTCCATTCCGGGAGCCCACGGAGTCCGCTCCGTTCTGGGAGCCCACGGAGTCCGCTCTGTTCCGGGAGCCCACGCAGTCCGCTCCGTTCCGGGAGCCCACGTAGTCCGCTCCAGAGCCCGCTCGGGTCCGGGAACACACAGACTACGCTCCAGAGCCCGCTCCGGTCCGGGAGCCCACGCAGTCCGTTCCGTTCCTCGTTTGTCTCCCTATATAGTCTCCTTGTGTCTGCAGTCCTGTGCTGATCCGTTGTCTTACATCGTGTGAGTGTCTAATGTTTGACTGTGCTCCAGTCTTCTGCCTGCCTGCTTGTTTTTTCCCCCTCGGGGTGGTTTTTGTTGCTCTTTTGTTTCATTTTATTATATTAAAACCTGATTTCCTCTGCACTTGAGTCCTCGACCTCATCTCTCACCTGACAGAGCCCGCTCCGTTCCGGGAGCCCACGCAGTCTGCTCCAGAGTCCGCTTTGTTCCGGGAGCCCACGCAGTCCACTCCGCTCATCTCTTACCTGACAATAAGATTTTGTAATGTTTTGGAAAGAAGCCCCTTATGTTTACCAAGGCTTACAGTATCTGATAAAACAATACAGTAATGTGGTGAAATATTACTTCAATTTAAAATACCTGTTTTCCATTTTAATATATTTTAAAATGTAATTTATTCTTGTGACGCAAAGCTGAATTTTCAGTATCATTACTCTAATATGATAATAAAATAATTATACTATGCTAATTTGCTGCTCAAGAAACATTTGTTTTTATTCCGTAATTTTTTGTGTTGTTTTAAAGGGTTATTTGATGAATAAAGTTCAAAAGATAAACATCTACTTGAAATATTTTTAAAGATTATGCAATTTAATGCTTCATTTCTTAAAAATATATAATTTTTATAAAAAAAAAATCTTTCTAACCTCAAACTTTTAAATGGTAGTGTATATACATATTTCAACACTCTAAAAAGCAAAACTCTGCTTTTTAATTTAGCAAAAACAAAATCATTCTGGCAGCTTCCAAAACACGTCCTCAACAGATACACACTATAACACACACACAATCACATCTGTGCAGCATATCCCACCCCTCTGCCCACATCAGTAGCTGTATGAGATCAACGGCTCGCTGAGCCAGCAGCGGTTACCATCCCTGCTGACATACTCTGATCTGACACACAGCCGCCCAACCACACGCAGCCCACATCCCACCATCAAACACACTGCCAAAGTCATTCAGTGTGTTAACAAGGTCCTTGCCACTTTAGACCGACACCAAACCCGCACTTTCACAGTTTAATGGGTGTAATCCACAGCCTCATGGAGGCATCATCCAACATGCACATACACAGACCTTTCTAGAAGCTGCTGCAGAGCTCTTTGGAAAGTGGGTCTCTGAGCCTCCGGCAGCCAGAATTGTGGGTAGTAGGAATAGCTGACGATAGTTCGGCCCTGATTCAGGTTGTGGTAGACGATGGTGTCATGAGCCTTGTCCCAGTCCTCCAGAGTAGTGTTCACCCTCTCCATTAGGTAGTACATCATCCCTCGATTGGTGGAGTCGCCGATAAACAGGACCTGAGGGAAAGCATGCCTGTATGATAGATGTTGTGAGACAGGCTTAACCAAGTTTTGGACTGTTTTCTTAAACCCAGATCTTGTCAAGTATAGAATTATATGGCACTATATGCACAATCATCAATGCAAAAACAACAAGTCATCGTCTATGTGTTTTAGTAGCTTTTATTAATGTTCTTAAAGTTATTATTCAGCTGGTCGTGTGATCTTAACATTGCCACCACCATAAATGGTCCACTTTTGACAAAAACTAAATGGCTTTTTGTAGGCCACTGATTTTAGCCTTCAACTCATTTAAGTGTGTATAGTTTAAAATTTCTCCATAGTACTATTACTAGGTTTTATTAACCTTTTTTTCAGGAAAAATTCTGGAAAATCTGCGTAGCTTTAAGTAGAAGTTCTTCAGGTATATTTTTATAGTAACAATCTACAATAAGGTTTCATTCATTAAGAAGTCAGTGTGTTTTGTGGCTCAGTGGTAGAGCATTGTGTTAGCAGCACACAAGGTGTAAATATTACATAATGGATGCTGTGTATATATATATATATATATATATATATATATGATACTTCAATCTTAAATAAGTGGCAGACTACTGACAACACAAACATAAGGAAATTAAATAATACAATTGTATCATTATAAAGGCAAAAGCCTTTTGAGGTCACAGACGCCGTGAAGCATTTCACAAGAGTCTAATACGTTTGGATGTTCATCTGTGTGCGCTTTTGGCAGTGAAGCTGGCAAGAATGCCAGTCTAAATCACAAGATCTCAGGGAGCGGGCATTGGCTGACATTGTGATCTGCAGACATGCTCACAAGATTAAGGACACATATTTTCAACAAGAAGTCAAAAGTTGCACTCATTCCAAATATGCAATTATCAAAGGAATATTCCATACCACTTTTTTTTCAACTCTCATTGTTAGTAGATGTAGAACTATTCTTTAAAAAATATTTTGTACAGGAAACGTAACTGTAAACAAGTTTGAAAAGACAATGTGATCCAAACAATACATAAGGCTGTCTCCAGGCCACAGAAATGGATTTAACCTTGACAATTTTAAGCTCTTTTATTTGAAACGATCTTTCCTGAAGATTCCCTCTTTTCCTGTTGAATGGGCTTGCAGTCAGAGGGCTGTGGTTTGTCTATAGCGAGAACTCGGGCCCTTGTGTAATGTGGCCATTTGTTTGTGTCAGATCTGATCTTGTGAGTCTTAAATCGAGAAAGGGTGGAAAGAGTCATGCTGTGAGGATGAGTGCTGAGGGAATGTATGAAGCAGTAACAGACTGTAGGTTTGGCACACAGCTTTGAAAACCCCACTGGGCTTTAAGCAATAATTTAAAATCAACCTAAAACACAGGAGGTGTGCAGATCACATCAAGAAAAAAATAATTACAATAAAATACATCTAGCGCCAAACACTGGGGAGTATTGGTTTTCTTCTTCAGAAACTCTGTCCCTAAGGAATTCACACTATACCTATGTGTGCATATATAAAAGCAGCAGTGTAATTGAATCACGTGAATGCTGTGAGCTCAGCTGCAGATGAATATTTACATCAAGTCCAGTAAAAAAAAAAACTAGTTTAAACTGTTGATTCAAACCGAGTAATGGTAACACTTGTAATATCTGCAATTAATTAATATATCATACATTTAAACAAACACATATATAGTAGACTCAAAAAGTATTTACAATACCGTTCAAAAGTTTGGGGTCAGTATAAATATTAATTACATTTATATTCAGCAAGGATGCATTTAATTGATTAAAAATGTCAGTAAAGTCATTTACAATGTTACAAAATATATATATATTTTTATAAACTCTCTCGTTTCTTGCACAACAAATCAGATTATTAGAATGATTTCTGAAGGATGGTATGATATTAAAGAATGACGTAATCACAGAAATAAGTTACTTTTTAAAATATATTAAAATATTCAAATATTATATAGATCAAATATTGTAATGTTTAAAATGTTACTGTATATTTGATTAGATAAATGCAGCCTTTTTGTTAAATAGCTATGATTTGTTAAGCATAATATAACATTTTTTGTTAAGGTTACTATTGGAAAATGTGTATTATGCCATTTAAGTCAAAGTGATGATACACACACTCTCAAAAAATATACACTCACAAAAGCTCTCTCTGGGGCAGTACCTTTTCAAAAGGCACTAATATGAACGATTTAGGTACAAGTATGTACCTTTGAGGTAATATTATGCACCCTTTAGGGTTAAATAAGGTACAGAAATATAATATTTTGAAAGGGTACAGCTTTTGTACCTTTTTCTTTTGACAATATAGGGTAACCAAGCAGCTCTGGTACTGATTTATTTTTAAATGCTTTCGGTTCCTGGTTACTTACCTTCCGGTCCATCATGCAGGTTTGCAACTGAGATTGGTCCAGTAAGGGGTGATAACAGCCGTCGGGTTGCCAGGCGACCTCTCTCCAATCACAAGTCCTGTTGTCTGAACAGCTCAGGCATGGGACGACCCAACGACCTGAAAGAGATGGAAAATATTCTGTTATACTGTCTATATAGTGCATTAAACGAAATTTCCATGACAGCATCTACTCAAATTACAGCATTCACAGGTGATTCATAGTGGAGTGAATCTCTATGAAGTTTTAAAGTCTTGTACAGCCGTATGTCAAAAGTTCAGCATTCAATGATTAATCAGGGGGTAACTCCAGATAGACATGATTACGTCATTGTGCCAATTTCAGACAGTCCCCTTCATGGCATAGTACTATATTTGAGGCAAATATGCATCTTTTCTCTTACACACACTGACACACACACACAAAGGGAGTAAATCCATCTTAAACAGTTATTTAAAGTAGATCCCCACTGACTTTGATGTACTACCCCGCTGAGAACGACCTTTTTACTTTTATAGCACTGACTCAACCGTCCTCTGAACCTTAACCTAGTGGTTTTAAATCTAAAAGGTCTAGCAGCTGAAAACACACTCACAGAGTTGAAACCTGCAGAGGAACAACTCTCTCAGAAAACCTGTATGAAGTGATTATATTCCGCCATAAAGTCAGCATGGAGGTCCTAACCTTATAATTGAGCAATGATTCAACTCCGGCAATGAATCAGTGCATTATCACTCTGTAAATGGAGACATAAATTACCAAACTCTTGAGTTCACTAGCAAACCTTTCCCATCCTCTAGTCTAGTGGAGCGGCTAATAAACCGTGAATCTCCTGATAATATAGCCAAACACATGACGAACTACTTTGCAACTGAAATATATGTTTTAAGGGCCAACGTTTTATTTTATACAGGAGGAAAAATATGCGGAAAATGTATAATCTGTCTACAAAACAGACAATGACCAGTTTGACTTACAATCTTGCATATAAAAAACAGAATTGTAAATCTTACAGCAAGTTTTGGATTCAAATATTAGATACTTTACTGCAAGCTCATGATCATAACCTGGAATAAGCCTACCAGGTTCATCTCCTGAGAGGCAAGGCCGAGGTGAGGCCTGGGCCTCTTCTGAAGATCTCGTCCCAGGAATGGGCTCCAAACCGCAGGGCTGATCTGGTCTGACCACCAGGCCACAGTCCTGCTCAGATAAAGTGAGAAAAGAACGAGAAACAGGTTAGCTTTGAGTCTGGAATGACAACAGTCTCACTCTTGTGATAAAATTTTACCAATCAAGACAATAAAATAGTTTTTTGACAAGTAAAGATGGAGTCTTTTCAAAGTTTCGGTAGCTTTTTCACCCTCTTCGCTTTCATGTAGCCACGTACGCAAGGTTCCACACAGACAAATTAAAGCAGGCGCGCCGCCCGATGCCTGCCCTGCGGCCTTGCTCCTTGTTCAGGGTCAAGGGTCAAACAAACCCAACAGGCTAAATGACAACATCGAGCCTGCTCCGCTGACCCCCGAGATCCCTCACGGGAGCCATCGGGTCTGGCTCCACTTCAGAAGACCGGCTCTTCATTCGCTCTTTCATTTGCCCCCTTCCTTAGCACTTTGCACAGGGGCTTCTCGAAGCCACGTAACATTCCCCAAGTTCCCGCCGCTGTTCTCAACAAAGTGCCACAAGACAACTTAACAGGGATTTTCTTGTTCGTACCTGCACACAGTGTGTGCGTGCAAACACGAGCAGCCTTTTGATTCTGAGCAGACTGGCATAAATCAGCAGGTTAGCCCGAGCCCGTGGAACCCGCCAAGCACTTCAAGCATCAGAGCCGGCGAAAAGTTAGCATCCCTCCGGAAAGGAAAACGCATATAATTAATTCACAAGGAGGGCAAAGAAACATGAAAGAACAAAACCCCTTCATTTTATCTCCCTCATCTGTCATTTTTCCATTCCCCAGAGAAGAACCTATAAAGAGTTTCATCCAGGTACTCTCTGGATGGTTTAGCAGGGGATCCAGTAAATTGAATTTGAGATCAGAGCTTGGCTTTCAGATGATACCGTACATCCTTCTGTCTCTATATCACCAGAGAATAATGAATCAGCTGCATCTGGTTAATGAGGGTTTCACGAAACCAGTATGAATGAGAGGACACGAGAGACAGCACAGATGACAAAAACAAAACAGTTGCTGAAATGGAATGTGACAGTATTTATTAATTCACGTTACTCATTTAACAGGTTCGGTGAAACATTTTGTGTGCAATTCATTTACTATTTGCTTTACAGACATAAAAGATTCACACTGCCACTGTTACTGACATGAATGATACCTTAAATTTATGGATGTTAAGGATATCAATATTCTATATTTTTTAGATACATAAGTAAAAATGTAAAGACTATCATTGATTTGAAGTGCCACACGTACATTTAAACCTCAAAAATTATACTGTATGAAAAATTGATGTATGACTTTGAGATTCCACTTATTAAATTATTAATGCAGCATAGTGATTTTAAAGATGCACAATTAAATATCCAGTATTGACATACATTCACATTATACTCTACTAGTCAAAAGTTTGGAATAATTAATTTATTAAAATGACAATAATATTGTGAAATCTTATAACAATATAAAATAACAGTTTTCTATTTTAATGCATTCCAAAACTGTAATTTATTCCTGTGATGACAAAAGGACTTTTAGCAGCCATTACTCCAGTCTTCAGTGTCACATGATCCTTCAGAAATCATTTTAATATGCTGATATGCTGCTAAATATTTAATTATTATTGATACTCAGCAGTTAATAATGCTTCTTTCATTGTTAATGTTGTAAACAGCATTTTATTTCCTGATTCTTTGATGATACAAACATTCAAAAGAACAGTAAAATAAATATTATGAAACACAATGTCTTTATATTGTCACTTTTTAATATTTTCATGTATTCTTGCTATCAAAAATGACTTTTGACTGGTAAAAATATGTTTATACAGTGATATATTGCAGAAATACAGTGAGACAGCTTAAACACTTTTTAAAGACGTCTTTCATGCATTGAATGCATGTGTGTGTTTTTTAGAGTCTGTGTGAACACATTTCAGCTCTGAGAGCTTGCCGAGTCACTCGTGTTGGTTACAGGGATCAGAGACCAACAGCAACGGCATTGTAATCTCCACTGATCAAAGGAAATAACCTGCGCTGCTAGAAAAGCCAGGATTACTGCCGTACATCAGACCGTGCTCTCAGCGGCCACCACGGTCCTTAGAACCAGCTCTCACAAACCACGAGAACCCTCTGCTTAGCTTTTATCTTTAAAAGTTTGTTTCGAGAGAGAGTCTTAAGACCTCTGAGAGGAAGGACACATACTTAAGAGGCTGTTTTAATAAGCCACCATTGGAGACAAAGCCCTCAGCTGTAGTGCAATGAAAGACATAAAAATGTACAAGCAGGAGATTAGCAGCTTTCTGTCGGGATCAAACATGTAAAACCATTCCAGCAGGATCAAGTGGTCCTCTATAGCTGTTACTATAGCTAGTTGAAATGAAACTTTGACGTAAAAAAAAGACAAAAGTTGAGATAAAGGGAACATTCTTATTATGCTTACTTTAGATATTTTTTATTTATTTCTTCTTTTTGATATTTTAACAAATTTTGCAACTTTTTATCTCACAATTCTTTGTTTTTTCTCTTGCAACTGCAAGCTTACCTCTCACAATTCTGACTTTTGTCCTCAGAATTGCGTGATATAAATGGGCAACCGTAAGAAAATATAGCCTTTTTCCTCAGAATTGTGTGATATAAATGGGCAACCGTAAGAAAATATAGCCTTTTTCCTCAGAATTGCGTGATATAAATGGGCAACCGTAAGAAAATATAGCCTTTTTCCTCAGAACTGCGTGATATAAATATAGCCTTTTTTCCTCAGAACTGCGTGATATAAATATAGCCTTTTTTCCTCAGAACTGCGTGATATAAATATAGCCTTTTTTCCTCAGAACTGCGTGATATAAATATAGCCTTTTTTCCTCAGAATTGTGTGATATAAATGGGCAACCGTAAGAAAATATAGCCTTTTTTCTCAGAATTGCATGATATAAATGGGAAACCGTAAGAAAATATAGCCTTTTTTCTCAGAATTGGATTTTATAATTCGCAATTGCGAGTTTCTCAATTCTGAGACAATGAAGTCAGAGAAAAAAATTGCGAAAAGTCTAAAATGCGAGATAAAAACTCGCAATTGCGAAAAAAAAGTAGGAAATTAGTTTATATCTCACGACTTTTTAAATCACAATTGCAAGTATACATCTCACAATTCTGACTTTATATCTCTCAATTGTGTCTATATCATGCAATTTTGAGAAAACAGTGAGATGTTAACTATTTTTGAAAACTGTGAGAAAATTTTTCTGTAGAAATTACATCAAAATGTTTTATGTATTCACTGAGTCTATTTTTAAAAGCTCTCTTAAAAGTTTCCTTTTCCTCTTTTGGCCTGGTAAACAAGTGAAGTAACCGTAAAAACTTTTTCAGATGGGAACTTGATTTGACAGATGTTTTATTACAGGTCAGTGTGAGACATCAAAGTGTCCAGCCAACAAAGAGACTAAAGAACTGGTCGATAGTCTGATGCATTTGTTGCAGGCTTTCCTCAACACTAATCAATGCAACAACGAAAGTGTAATTAAATCAGCTGCATTGTGAGAAGTGCTGTTCAGATGTCCCATCTAAAATACAGCCTTTGTTATGAAAGACAGAAGTGGCTTTACCCAGAGTGTTTAATGTGGATTGTAATCCTATGGAGCTGTCATGCTGTCAGCCAATCCCTCACGCTATTGGGTTTCATTTCAATTAGGATGGAGAGAAACGGAAGCAGCATCTGCTGAAGGCATCAAAAAGCTTTGCATGAAAGAATAGAAAGGAGGTGTTCTGACTGGATCCTTTAATCGGCTAAGAGAACAGCAAGAGAGGTTTTATTTAGTGTAACTTCAAAAGTGGAAATCTAGCATTCGCATTTAGCAAATGAAGGATCACAAGCAATGGCCGAGAATATTCTGAATGAAGGAATAAGTAAAGAGAAAGAAGGAATATAAAAAAAAACATTATAGATGCTCGGTAGATTAAGTAGATGCTCGGTCCATTTTATGGATTAGATCAAGTGAAAAAGTTCCTTCATTTAACACATTTCCAATGTTTACAGTGTAACAATTATTTCCGTGTCTTCCAGAAGAACCATGGAGCAAATTACTGAATCCTTCAATAAGAGGAAGCAAGAAGCAATCTGATATACCTTCATATTCATAGAATAGGACTGTTTGTCAAACGGTCTCAGGCTCTGCTCTGAAGCTCTATGTCTCCAAACATAATTACACATATAAACATACACGAACACACACACATGGATGCAATCATAGGTAGCAGATCCAAGCCAAACAGCTCATATAGCTTTTGGGAAACAGTATAGGCATGCTCTTATAAGGTCAAGGTATCTGAAGAGGAGCTGAGAGCTGAATGCAGAGTACATCTGAGGCAATATAAAGAGTCAGGAGGATCTCTCTCAAATCCACTGAAGAAAGCCTGTTAACTTTGCATTCAATTCACAAAAATAGTGAATCCTGGTAGTGGTATAGCCACATACTAGTCATACTGTTTTAGATCTATGCAATACGTTACGTATAAAGTGCACAGTATGCAACATTTCTGTAAATGCACAAAAGTTAATCCATCCAAACTTTTAAACCAGTGTTATTTTAGCATCATTCAGACACTAATACAGTTTTTATTAATATTTTACATTTTAGTTAAAGTTTTATTATTTTTGTAAGTCAAATTTTTTGTATTCTATTTTATGTATATAATTGTATTTTTATTTTGTGTTTACTTCAAGTGACCAAAATGTTGCTTTTTTGATAGTTTTTTGTTTATTTATTATTTTATTTCAGATTTAGTTAACTGTAATAACCTTTTAAACAAAACTGGATTTATAATAAATAATACACTATATTCCATTTCACAAACAGCTTTTTTTCTGCATGCCCCATAGACTCATCGTGATCTAATGTCACTGTTAATAATACAGAAGTCTGTATCTGATATGAGATCAGTGGATTCCACTAATACAAACCACATGCTTGCACACACACAATCACACAGAATATCCAATTACTGATCTTCTGAATAATCATTGGATATGCGGACTGTAAATGCTTTCCAGGCCGGGCTGAACTGTAGGGCGGGGGTTCAGGGGTGTCAGCATCTGATCTGGGAGGGTCAGATCAAAGCTCACGAGGTTGGAGGTTCACGTCTTTGAACAATGACGCGAAGGCATCAACAAAGCTTTGGTTCTGAAGAATGAACAGAGGTGTTCTGACTATTAAAGGATTTGAGAAATCAAAATATGCATCCATCATCTTCAGAAGATACAACACAAGGATGCAATGAAATTCAGTTTGTGTGTATTTCCTTTCTGTGTCAGTCATAACTGATGGCATGACTTGTGTTGAAATTGCAGATGAAATTGGAAACAAAGTTAACAAATGAAACCTCAATGGGGCTGAAATAAGAAACAACTAATCACATTTTTGTGATTAAAATATATATATTTAAAACATTTTATAACATAAAAACGTATTTTATTATTATTATTATTACTAGTAGTGGTATATGTTATACTACTACTACTAATAATAATAATAATAATAATAATAATAAGACGTTATTCTTATTATAAATGTACTATACTATAAATGTATAACATTATAAATGTAATGTTATACATTTTATTAATTCTATTTATATAATTCACCTCATTCAAAATAAAATAGTTTTACATTTTTCTGTTATTATTATTTATATTCTATTTATAAAAATCAAGCTATAATAATAACACATGCAAAAATAAAAACACAAAAGCAATACATAACTTATTGTTTATTTTGTAATATCTTATTTCCTTATATTTTTAGTGATTAAAATGACACATTTTATAAAACATTGTATTTCCCAAAATTGTTTTGTGATAATGATTACCCAAATGATTGTGTAATAATAATAATATATTTAATTATTATTATTTTTATATTTTTGTAAATTCTATTCATATATTTATATTTATTTTTATCAATTACTTTAATTTCATCTGCTTAAGTAATTTGAATAATTAAATATGTCATGACACTCTGTATAATAATAAAAGAGTGTTATAATTGTCTCCACTGCCCCGGTCTGGCCTATTTATAAGTTTTCTGTCTCTCTCTTCTCTTTCTCTCTAACTTTTTCCTCTTTCTCAGGCGAACTGTGGCATCAGATAAGCATTTACTAATTACAGTGAGGAAATGAGCGGAAGGCAAAGCTGTCAGTCTCATCTTTTCAGAACACACACACTTAACTTCCTCTGTAATATGACACAGCCCTGTACCACCTGCGACACACTCAGGCCCCCGTTCCCACTCCACATATACACACACACACACACACACACACACACACGCACAGACACACACACTCAGAGACAGACACAGACACACAGAGACACACACACACACACACACACACACACACACACACACACACACAGGCTCTAAATAAAGTCAAAAGCACACAGCTTGGCTTTACTCAAGAGATCTTTCTGTCCTGTTAGGAGTAGAGGCAGCTGGACACAGACGCACAGGCACAGCTGCTCTTACTTCACCGATCTGTCTCTCGGTAGGAGAGCTGAAGAACGAAAACAGGCCTGAGTTATTCAGGAACGCAAGTGTGAGATTTAACGGCAGGAAATTTCCAGTCATTGAAGACAAATTGGACTAAGGTCAAAAATGCTGCATCTTTACTTTGGCCAGAATGAATCACTGCCAAAGCAGATCTTTCTTTTACTGACTGGAGCAAAACAAGTCTGTAATAACTGGAAAGAGCTGTTAACATTCTCAATCATCTCAATGACAGGTTTTCTAGGCATGCATCTATTCATGTGTTTTATGTATTTAAATAAATACACAATATATACCAAAACAAACAAACAAAAAACATATGCACATATACACTTCGGTTTGGGGTCAGTACGATTATTCAAAGTTTATTAAGACTAAATTTATTTGATCAAGAATACAGTAAAAATTGTGGAATATTATTACAATTTAAAATAACCATTTTCTATTTGAGGATATTTCAAAACTGTTTCAGCATCTTTACTCCAGTCTTCAGTGTTACATGATTCTTCAGAAACCATTTAAATATGCTGATTTGGTGCTCAAACATTTCTTATTATTAATGTTGAAAACATTGTTGCTGCTTAAAACTTTTGTGGAAACAGTGACACATTTTTTTAGGATCCTTTGATGAATAGAAAGTTCGAAAGAACAGCATTAATTTGAAATCTTTTGTAACATTACAAATGTTTTTGTATGTCATAAAAAAACATACTTACTCCAAACTTCTGGGTATTTATTTATTTAAAATAAATAAAATAACAAAATAATAAAATAAAAATAAAAATATGAAAACAGCAACTTAAGGTCACAAATTTGTATCCGTGAAAGAGCACACAAACTGACTCAAGCATAGTAAAGTCCACTGACCGCGCTAACAGTGGACCGCCAGCGGTTTTGTTATTGTGAAATAATTGGGGCACTGAACCACAAAAGCACAAGATAGAGCAGGATGCAGTCAACTTCTGAGTGAGACTGGCAAACAGCATTTAGCTGGATTTCTCTTTAACAGGGACTGATTAAGAACAGAAGGGATACATTTACTCAATTCTCTGGTACAAGTGAGCTGATTAGGTACAAAGCAAAAAGTGGTTGTGGCCAGACCGCAGAACCGTTCAATGAAAACCAGTCAGGTCCAAAATTTACCACATGGCTTCACATTTCTACAGAAAACCAACAGCGCCCCAAAACACATTCGGACACTTAAAGGCACACTTCAAACAAAAATGAATAATCTGTCATGTATACTCACCCTCAAGTTGTTTCAGACCTGCATGAATTTATTTCCTATGATGAACATAAAGATGATATTTTGAGGAATGTGGGTAACTAAACAGTTGCTGGTTCCCATTGACTTCCATTGTATTTTTTTTCCATTATATGGAAGTCAATGGGAACCAGCTACTGTTTAGTTACCCACATTCTTCAAAATATCTTATTTTAGGTTCAACAGAAAAAAGTTTAACATGTGAATGTCATTGTATTAGATAATATAATAGAGCCACTTTTGCCATTCTTACTGGTGTCAAATAGATTTTTTGTGAATGTATGAAGTCAGTTCCTCTCAAGGTTACACAGGTGAGCAACAAAAAAGAGAGCAACACAGGCAAAGCTGGCAATACAAGTGTATAAAAGTGTTGAGTCTCCTCGACTCAGCGATCAGTTACCAGATGTGAAATTACCAAACAGAGAGGAGAGCTTGTTCTCTTATTTATTTCTGGCCTTAAAGTCCTTAAACAGTAGTAATAACACTCAGTGCATTTTCTAACACAATCATTTGGAGAAGTACGTGCCTGTGCATTCACTGTCCTGCGGCCCACTATGACCCAGAAGCTGCTGTAAGAGGTTAATCCCTGATCTGACTTCAAAAGCAGAGCTCCCGATCACGCGCACATATGGACTGCTATAATCTCTTAGATTCCACACCGGGTCCTCGAGTGCTTGAGATGGAGAAAGTAAAAAAAAAAAGATTTTAGTGCGTAAGAGGAAAAGAGAGAGATGAAATGTGGGTGGGTTTGGGTTCAAGAGGTCTCGTCTGTCTCTCTCCATATATCCACCTTCATCAATCATCCCAATCAAAACCTTCTCTCATCACCTGATTGAAACTTGAGTCAAATCATGCAGAAAGAACACTAAAGAATGAAGGATTAGCAAAATAAGTGTGTTCTAAGAATACAGGATTGTCTGCAAGCCAGTTAAAATAAATAAATACAAATATAAAAAAATAAATGTTCAAGTATTTGAAAAAAAAATGTTAAGAATAAAATAAAATGGTTTATATATGAATACACCTTTATAACTGAAGCAGGGATAGAGAAGGATTATATATAAAATGGTAACCGAATGTGCTTATGAAAAACATTAAATATAATTTAAAAAAATGACATTGTTACATTGTTAAGCAAAGAAGTCTTTCAAATTAAATACAAAATAAATGTCAAATAAATAAAACAAAAACAAAGGAATATGAAATGATAAAAAAGGTTCAATAATATGCAGTATATCAAGTATATCAAATAAAATTAAAACGTGACTTTTTTTGACAAATCAGGTCAAATTGTAGCCTTTAAAAACTTTAGCAGCCAAAGTTTTAGACAAAATAGTTCAAACAGTCATTGTTAATACAAGAACCACTGTCATCAATATAATGTAAATCTTGGTAATTTTACTGTAATTGGCAGATACCATAGCTAGCATGGTAATGTTTTATATCCGAGACGTTATCTCTTGAATTTAGTTACATATGACCAACAGCTGTGTTTGTGACCCTTGGAAAATAACAACGCAAACCTCTTTCCATAATCAGATCTGCAGAAACACAGCTTTATCTCATTAAGAGTGTGTGAATGTGGCACACTGTGTCAAACTGGCATTTCCCCTAGCGGGTGATAACTCTGTCCAGCACTAATAAGGCCAATGAAGTCTGTTATTGTGGTCATTTGCTCTCTGTGGTGAGCTAGCTAGCTCCAGATGCGCGCGAAAGACTATATGGGTAGCAAGCCAATAGGTAGTTTCCTCTACAAAATAGGATTGAGGCTCCTGGTGGAGGATCCTCCAAGCTGGTGCACTTCAAAGTGGGATTAAGAGTTCCTGACAATGTGAGGAAATGAGCACTTTACTCGCTATCGCCATACCAACTGGCAAGGTATGCAATGATCATAGTTTCTTTGAGTTTTGAAGAGAGGTGGAAGCATCACATAAGCAAGTGAACTGACGGTCAGACAGAATCCGGGAGAAACAAGTTGGTCAAATATAACAATACTAGCACATTACAGAGGAACCTAGAAAATCATCCATGCCTCATTAACCTTTCTCGGAGTATCTTTACAGCTAGTATCACGATCAGTTTCAGGTGATCCGTTTATAAGTGGACAGCGCTGAATACAGGTTTAAAAGCGGTCCAAAATGTTTTGTGACTCAATCAAACTACAGTCAAAGTAGCTGAAATAATGTTACTGCACTGTATTTGTAAGCATTTATATGAACCTGTGTAAAACAAGTGTTGGTATGCGTCTGATTTTCCCCTGGTCGATAATAAAAGCCAAACACAAAGCAAAACAAAAAAGCACTAACTGCTAAGCTACAACTTCTATGGTATTGCAGAAGTCTGCAAGTATTTTAATCAAACAATAGAACAAAGCATAACAAATACAAACAAAAACCACCAAAAATAAATAATAATAATTTCAGATGCAGAGCCATTTGAAGATTCATAAGACAAACTGTACAAAAAAAAAAACAAGACAAGACAAGACAAGACCAAACAAAAAAAGACAAAACAAATAAGACAAGACAAAACAAACAAGACCAAACAAACAAGACCAAACAAACAAGACAAGACAAGACAAGACAAGACAAACAAGACCAAACAAAACAAACAAGACAAGACAAGACAAAACAAACAAGACCAAACAAAACAAGACAAAACAAACAAGACCAAACAAACAAGACAAAACAAGACAAGACAAAACAAACAAGACCAAACAAAACAAAACAAACAAGACAAGACAAACAAGACCAAACAAAACAAAACAAACAAGACAAAACTAGACAAGACAAGACAAAACAAACAGGACCAAACAAAACAAACAAGACAAGACAAGACAAACAAGACCAAACAAAACAAACAAGACCAAACAAAACAAACAAGACAAGACAAAACAAAACAAAAAAGACCAAACAAAACAAACAAGACAAGACAAGACAAACAAGACCAAACAAAACAAGACAAAACAAACAAGACAAGACAAGACAAACAAGACCAAACAGACAAGACAAGACAAGACAAGACCAAACAAAACAAGACAAAACAAACAAGACAAGACAAGACAAGACAAACAAGACCAAACAGACAAGACAAGACAAGACAAGACAAAACAAAAAACAAAACAGCTAAGCCACTGCTGCTTTGGCATTATGGCAAGATTGCGAAAGTATTTGAACAAAACAAACAAGTTTAAAAACACTACACAAACTAACAAAAAAACTAAATTAAACAAAAAAATAAAAATAATTAACTACTGCTAAGTCACAGCTCCTATGGCTTTACTACAGAAATCATTTTTTATCACTGCAGGATTCTACAAGAATTAATAAAAATAAAAAAAATCAACAAAACAAAAAACAACACACATACACAAGGTTCAGATGTGGAGCAAGTTGGAAACATGAACAATATGAATAGACAAACCACTACTCCACTACACTACAAGTCTACTACTCCACTACAAGTCCTTTGGGTTTTTGGAGCATTCTGCAAGTACTGAGAGAAAAAGGTATATTTTCATGTTCAATGGCATGATTAGAATAGTGCTATCTCCATAATTGTCTTTGGTGTGTTTGTTTTCACTACAAGATGAAAGCAGGACTTCACATAGGAAGACAGAGAAGCACATGCGTGTATGTGACTCAATACATCCATACAACCCTTCGTGGGTGGGAGTAATAACTGTTTGCATACCTGCCATCCTGCCTGTGTCATCTTCAACTAATTAAAAATCAAATTGCCCCAACAATTCTGCATTAGCCTGACAATACAGTGGCCAGAGACACTCTAGAGGACTTCAAAGCCCAGCAGGGTGAATGGAGCTTGTGTTTGGTAGGGGGTGCTGGTGGTGCTCAACCCCCCGCCCAGTTTACAGACACTCTGACCATCATGGGTACTCTCGCTGACCCATTGAGGTGGAGGGGGAAGAGATGAGAGAAAAACATGAAAAGAGAACAGATGATAGAGCACTTGGTAGGGGAAAAGAGTCCAGGTGGTTTTGGGGAGTTAGTTAAATGAACACAATCAAATACTGAAAATTAGTTCCCAGTAATTTTTTTTCTTAAACCTTGTATAGACAGTCTGTCAAAAGATAATAAAATACATTTAAAAGTATTTTTAAATAAAAGACATTAAAATAATTTTGTATATAATCTAACTTTTGCATATAACATATACGTTGTATATTTTATATACATAATTAAACCATGTACACTACAGTTCAAAACTTTAGGGTCAATGCGATTAAAATAAATTGTATTAGTATACAGCAGCAATACATTAAATTGGTCATATAATTTTAAATATAATTTTAAGACATTCTTAAAATTATATTTACAATTCTGTTCTTTTAAACTTACTATTCATCAAAGAGTCCTGAAAACAAAAATGTATCAAAGTTTCCACAAAATTTAGTAGCACAATTAAGTAGCACAATTGATGCGAGAATTGATTTAAATGTTTTCAACACTTATAATAATAATTGTTTCTTGAGCAGCAAATCAGCATATTAGAATGATTTCTGAATGATCCTGTGGCACTGAAGACTGGAGTAATGATGCTGAAAATTCAGTTTGCATCACAGAAATAAATTACATTTTAAAATATATAAAAATGGAAAACAGTTATTATAAAGTATTTTACAATAAAGAGTACTTTTCAATTAAATAAATGCTGCCTTGGTGGTATAAGATAAGTCTCCCAAAACTTTTTGAACAGCTGTATTTAAATATTATTTAAAAGAAATTGTACATTTATATATTCTCTAAAGACAGAAAAATAACTTTAATTGTACTAATGTTAAAATCCACACTGAATTTAATTTAGACATACATTATCTGTCAAGAACAGTTATTTTAATCATCTAATTCTGATGAGAGATATTTAAACTACATGATTCAAAGCCAAATCATATAAATATATTAAAAAAGTAAAATATTGTGATTGAACATACCAACTCTGAAGCCATATAGAAAAAGGTTTTTCCTCTTTGTCCTTATGAGGTCAGACAAATCAGATTAAAATAATAATAATAAAAAATGTATCCGATTGTCCAACTCGTGCCAGTTTCCCTACAGAAAGAATCCCAACAGAATCCTAACAGACCATTACATCCTTCAACACTTCATTGGTTTTATAAGCCATAGAGCATTGAAAAGGTCACACTATTTTAAAAAGACCTCATCTGTATATTTACAGTGCCAGCGTGACACAGAATACGTCCCTTCTCCTAATGATCAACTCTATAAAGCCAGAAGACTCCATACACACGCCAATGTGCCAAACACACTGTGGTGCACTTCTCAGCTGGAGAGGACTTCAGGAACCAGGGGTCAGCTGACTAACGACAACACCAGACGAAGGCCCACAATACCCACAGAAATAACAAGAGACAGACAAACTCGCTTTAACTGCTCCAGAATAGAGAGAATGAAGTAACAATAACCATACCAGAATAACTGAGGTTCATGTTTCAAGGAACAGATGAATAGCGTTCAGGCTTCAAATAGGGATGCAAAAACATCATAAATTAATCATAAATACGGTCCATGACACTTGCACAGTTTATTTTAAGTCTCCTGAAACCATGAACTCTTAAAAATTAAAGTTCTTTATTGGAATTGATGGTTCCACGAAGAACCTTTAACATCCATGGAACCTCGCCTGCACAAAAACTTCTTTACAGTGGAATTTTTTTTTTTGGATTATTCAAATGTTTGGAACATTAATACAAAATGGTAAGTGTACAATAGATTTTTGCAAGATAGGATCCACAATTTAACTAGATTTCCCAAAATAAAAAATAAAAATCTGCCATAATTTTCTCACCCTTATAGCTTTCTTTTCTTTTCTTTTTTTGCAGAAGGCAAAAGAAGTCAAAACCTCTATGCTAAACAACACCAGACCCCACTGACATTCATTGTATGGACAAACAATATTTTTTAGTGCGTGTTTTGGTTTGAAACACATCAGGGTAAGTAAATGATTTTCATTTTTCTTGAGTGAAATTTTCTTTTACTGATCCAATCCCATATGCCAATCTAATTGCTTTGGCATCAGAGAGTTTAAAGTCTCCGCAGAGCTTTCGATGGATGCTGAGGGTCCTAATGGCACACAGAGAGTGTGCTGAGACGGAGAGCAGATGGTAGATGTGCATGTCGACATGCTGTCGCTTCAAAAGAATTCCTCTGCCCTGCCACCTTGCCCCTTCTGCGCTAATGTTTTCCACAGGATTCTGCTTAAGGACGAACAGAGAGATACGTCCTAAGTGTCAGAATATGGGTTTCTATGCAGTTGCGGCATGAACCAAATGTGTTTATATGATGCCTTGTCAAGTTAAAACGAGACCCATGCGTTTCGTTTCATTGCTGTCCATTGCTTGTGTGAGCTGCTAGAAGTCAAGAAGGATTGTGGTGTAAAAAGATGCGCCTAAACAGTTGGAAAGAATAAAAGTCTTTAAAAAATGTTCCCCTCAAGACACCCTTTATGTTTTGGCATGAGCTAGAAATACAAAAATGGAAAATGAAAGAGTTTACTTCAGATTGTGCTACAATTGAGTTTTGGGAAAGTTCCTTAAATAAATAAAGTGTTCATGTGGCTCAGTTTTAGTTAATTGCGTTAGCAGCGCAAAATGTTGTGGGCTCAATTCCCAGGGAACACACATTTTTAAATAAAATGTAAAGCCTGAATGCACTGTAAGTCACTCGTCTGCTAAATGCATAAATGTAAATAAAAGATCTACATATAAATCAACCAAACAGACGGAAATAAGCTATTCTGCTCCGTTATGTCTGAATGTCACCTCGAGGCTTGAAAAACACCCATCATGTGCAGTGGAAACACTCCAGAGCTCTAAAACCGCATTGTGGCTTCTGCTCAGAAAAAAATGCTTCATACTTCAAATCCATTCCATCACAAGCTATATGTCAACACTGAGCTGAGAAGAGACAGAGGAAATACGTTCTCTCAATGTCAGAAAGACCATTTACAAACTAGCTTTAAAGCAGTCACTTAAAGGGATGAAAATTCTGTAATAATTTACTTTAGATTATTTATGAAATACAAAAGGAAGTATTTTTTGCCTGTCTAATCTGAAATAAACTTTGTTTTGAACAGATAATCATTATGCTTTTATATTACACATACAACTTGAAACATTATTCAAAATATATAATTTTGTGACTAAAAGAAGAAAACAAGTCATACAGGTCGACAAAGTGCATAATTATGTGTGCAACCTGCACCTTAAATTTGTGCCCAACGCCAAAAGAAATGTCAGAAATATTTTACAAGCAACACAATTAGGTTTAATTGGACAAATGGTCAAGTCTGTATTTTCTATAATCATTATTTTAAATGCAATACATTAATACATATAAACATGTAATTATGTATACAGAAAAAGCAACTATATACAGTATAAATAAGTGAATGAATGGACAATATAGTGCATTGCGAACATAAGCTTTCCAGCTGGTTGTTTTCAAAACAGTGAACAATTCATCAAGCTTAACGCTCGCATTTATTTGCTGGATGAGGTCAGGAAGTCCTGTGTGTATTGAGGCACACATGCTGCTGAAAGAAGTGAATTATCCTGTGACACATACAGATATATTTTGTAAATAAGGCCTCAGACAACCTTTTGATTGGTCTTTGAAGGGAAACGTGATAAAATGCTCGATTTCCAGCCCATACTCCTCTCTAGGGATCAAGGGATAAATGAAGGAATGCTGTAAGGAAGGATCGGTTCTCAATCCTCACACACATTGAAGACCAAAATGAGTCTTCAATACAAGCCACATTAATATTTGTCTGGTCTCTAATGTTCAGAACTGAACCATTCAGAACATAGGGAGCAATTTGTTTTATTTCCTTACGTTAATTTTAGACAAATCCAGCCAGCGAATGGGATTAATTTAGGAATAAACACAACCTATCACTTAGGTTTTGAAGCTCTGAATCTTTATAAACTCCAGTAATTCTCACACCTCACTTATTTACGACGCTTGAGACAGAAAGTGGTTGATGCTCTCTGAAGCTCCAACCAAACACGACTCTCTGGGGAAGATGCTGTCATCAGCGCAGATACACAGCCATAAAACACTTTCATTATGAACTGGCGTTAGCTAGAAGTCACGAATACTGTCACTCTCTCATTCTGCTTTCATGCTCAACAGTTAAGCATGAAATACAATGTGACCATTAAGAAGCAGTGAAAAATTGGAATAGACTTCGGAATATTTAAATCATGCCTAATTCAGTCAAGTCAAAGTCTGCTTTATTGTCAATTCTGCCACATGTACAGCACATACATACAGAGAATTGAAATTGCGTTACTCTCAGACCCTTAGTGCAGACTAGATTCAGTAACAAAAACAGAATTACAACCCACCAACACCAAGAATGGTAACTATAAAATTATAATAATATCAAATCTAAACTCTCAGAGATAAAGATACACATGCTGTCAATGGGGATGTTCCTTTTCAAAAGGTACACCTTTGTACCTAAAGGGTCCATACTGACTTTAATGGGACATATTAAGTGTTCAAATTAGTATCTAAAAGGTACAAAACTGGAGGTACTGCTGCAGTGACGGCATTTTGTATTTTTTATATTATAGTATATTAGTATAGTATAGTAACTTTTAGCATGCCTATTATTAACGTGACCCTCTCTGTGAAATCCAGGCTAAAATCTCAAAATCTAATTATGAGATCACAAGCATCAAAGTTTGATTTCTACTATTAATTTAACTATAATTTCAATATTTGACATGACCTTACTCAGTCAATATTAAATATATAAAGGTTATTTTTCACAGAATGTTATACAATGGATGATTTTATTTGTAGAAAACAGTAAATCACAAAAAATTACTTTAGCTGGGTTTTCAAGAGAGGGTCATATATTGGCTGTTTATTAGTAATTATAAAGCACAACTTCTGAATTACCATATTCTAAAGCCCTAATCCTACCCAATACCTAAAAGTAACAACTACCTTAACTATTAATAAGCACATTTTTTATAAATTAATCAATTGGGAGTTTTTGAAGAAAAAGTTGTAATTGATGTTTGTTAATAGTGAGAATTGGAGCTTAAAATAAAGTGTGAAGGTATAGCATATTAACATCCACATGAACAGACGATAAAGTTGTGTATATAATAAATGTGCTTGTGTGTTGTCATCTGTCACTTTAAATGCTCAACATTTTCAGAGTGGCTGTCAATGTATTCACCATTCATCCGTGATTCAAAGTGAGAGTGATTCCAACAAGATTGCTCATCAACTATGTTATTACTGGTATATTTGAGGGGTTGAGTTTTTTTTAAAACATTGTGAAAAATAAGTATGAACAAACCCTTCTGTAAAAAACCTCAGAATATCAGAATAAAACTGTAAAGTTTGTGGAGAGTGATTTCTGGCTCAGAGCAAAAGAAAAATCTCATTTTGAGAAAATGGCCTTTAAAGATGTGTGTTGTAATTGAAATGTACAGACTAAAAATGGACAAACTGCTATTAAAAGAAACACTTCCAAGTATTTTGGATGATTTCTTTCCACTAGTGTGAAAAAGAAACTCCATGAAAACCCAAAATCCCCAAAACTCAAAATTGACAGATGCATGACAAAAAAACAAAAACACTTTTTGTCTGTAGTGTCTTGCTTTAAGTAATCTGGTATGAATATATGTATGAAAATATTGGTGAATATGAGTAAGGGATAATCAACAGCTGTGCATTAAAGTATTTTAATGCACGATGTGGAGGCAAAGAACCGCCCGACGAGAAGCATTAAAATCCTTTAATGCACGGCTAGCCGTTGATTATCCCGATTATTCCACAGTAAAAAAAATTACATTTATCTTGCTCTTTGCAGCGCAGTATTTGAACGAATGGGTAAAAATGACAGTTACTTTAATCAGTTACGGCTCTTAGGTCTTGCATTCTGCCAGCTTCAAATCAGACACAGAGATGAAAGTGCAGTAAGACCACATTTACTTGAATGAATTATAGCATGTATTTCAATTAATTATAGATCGGGTCGAGAGAGAGAGAGAGAGAGAGAGAGAGAGAGAGAGAGATTTGACAAAGATTTGATCACCTCATTGCTGGGGAATATAATGTAGAGATCAAGTATCTATCTTTTATTTTATTAATAAAAATTGCAGGGAAGTGTTGGAAGTTTATGTATGTGTGCAGCACATCTGCTCTCTCTCTCTCTCTCTCTCCGTGTGTGTGTGTGTGTGTGTGTGTGCGAGCGAGTGATTTGTGTTGGTTAGTGTGCATCAATTAAAGCAGTACATTAACATAGAACTGTGATTAAACTGACTTGGAACTACCTGTGCATTAAACCTGCCAACCAATCAGAATCCAGTATTCAGACAAACCATGGTATAAATAGAAACTAATAAAACATTTTTCCATTTCAGACATAAATATATGCGCACACACACAACACGAGTCAACACTGTGTGACAGAATCCTGCTGTGATCCACTATAACCGTGAGTCTCCGATCAGCGACATCAGCTTGCACTGAAACCTGAACACCCCCGAGAAAAAATAAAGTGCCGGAATGACTCTGTTTTGAATGCAAGTTAATGCAAGATGGAAGTCGGACTCTTCAAATTGAGAGTTTAATGGTTCAGAGCCAATTCTAAAGACTGTACTGCATTAAAACTGAAATGAAAATTATCCACATCTCCTCTTGTGGACTATAAGAATCTCCAGGGCTTAAAATCCCTTAGGAATGTAACAAACGTCATAAGCAGGCCGATAAATTCCTCTTAGACAGATGTGTGTGTTAGTGTTCAGGGGAGGAACTGGTGTGTGTGTGTTTGTACCTGCACAAAGCTGCACATCACATACTCATCAAACATTGGCAGACTGGGCCTGCTTTCGCGGTATATGTGCAGAGTGTATATCGTCATGACGACGGGCTCGGCCTCGGATTCGTCCATCACCAAAATGTTGATTCTGCTGTTGCCCAGACCAACCGGGGAGTTTGCCATCCTGAAGGAAACAGAGAAAAGTTCAGAGAAACTCATATGTACTTGATCACATGTGCACACACACACACACTCTCACCCTTCAATTTTGGGGTTATTAATGTCGTGACAGGGCAGGAGGATTACTGTGGATTAAAACTGGGTCCCAGTCAACAGCTGACCCCTCACTCGAGGACAAATAAAGCTGTGCTTTCACAAAACCTTGAGAAAGGAGACAGCAAAGACTGCTCGCAGACGGATCAGTCAACCGTTTGCTTTCAGTGTGTAGAACTATTAACTTGTATTAACTATTTTGTCTTTCTCTGAAATTCTTTATTGTAAAAAAGAAAAAAAGAAAAGAAATCATGCAGTTGTTATATAAAGGAGTTATGTTTATGATCTAAACCATTAATTTCATGATGTAATCTAATGGAGTCAGGCTGATTAAGTCATTATAAATAATTAAATAATGAATTATATTTAATAGATTTGTATAAATAATTAAATAAATAATTAAATGTAATCTCTGACTCATAATAATTCATTTTTCATGTTATTTGGCAGCTACGCATTAAAAAATTATAATAATAATAATGCTTATTATATATAATCTAATGGAGTCAGGCCGATTAAGTCGTATTTAAAAAATAAAAATTAAATAAAATGCTTTTCTGACTATACTTTTGTAGGAAAATAGTTTAATTTAATCTCTCACTAATAATAAATCATTTTTCATGGCCATGTTATTTGGTTGCTACTCTTTTTTTATTTTATAAAATGTAAAAACAATGAAATGCCAGATACTTCAGCCTCCTGTTGTAATCCCGGGTAAGGGTCAGCTTTAAATATGTAAAAGCCTTTTCCCCTGCGAGTATTAGAGATTACAGGCTGTAACAGAGTCAAATAGACAGTAATCAGCGATTTGAAATATATGTGTGACTCGCCAGGCATGGGAAAGCAAACTCAGAAATGAATCTGATAAATCAATCAAACGGTGAAGTGAGTTTGAGCTGACACATAAGAAGCCAGATCTGATTACTAAGAAAAGACAGCGACGGCACAACCGTACCGCAGACCCTTTGTTCATTGTTTCCCAGCTCAAGCTGTTATGTTTTACAACACTGACTGCATGTTTGAACTTTTATGAATTTTAATGCCACAGTATTTAATTCTACAATCCAGCAACTGAGTTTGTGGTCATGCCATTTGTGTTTGGTTTACCTGGGTCCTCGATGTTCGTCCAGGTGAATGTGGCAGTGTGGGCTGACTGGTTCTGGCCGGATTCGAACGGTGATCACATCAAACGGAACCTCGGCTCGATATTCCTTCTCCAACGCATTAAACGCTGGCATCAGCACCAACGGAGGGTCTGTGTACAACTGCCTCAGGTGGGGATCAACACACCTCCCTTCCAAACAGGAGCATTTAACAGATTTGTTTCATTAAGAACAAACAGTTAGTGCTTGGTAAAAACAAATCAAATGTGTATTTGTAGTTCATATAGTCAGGCTAATATGTTACCACATGCTACTTGCCTTTTCTTGACAGCGGGTCTGATGCCTCTGGGCTCTTTGGGTCATCCAAGCTGTTGGAATTACAGAAATCACAGTAGGAAACTCAACAAGTGCTCTACAATGGTCTGTTAAATGCAGATGATTGGTAGCATGGGACGTTATTCGATTTTTTCTCTCCAAGAAAAGCAAAAGCGAGCCTTTTATGGCTTTTCCCTCTCCTTTTTAACATAGAAAAACAATCAGTGCTGGCTTGAAAAAGTGTCTTAATTTGTTTAAGAGGCAATCAATCATTCCTCAATGAAGTAAGATGCTCAAAGACCGTTATGTCATTGTGCAATGGAGTTGTGTCCTGGTTTGGATTCCCGTCCAGCCAGACAGATGCAGACAATTTACTTCCATTATCCAACATACACACAAAACCAGTCATCGCAGATACCAAGACCTTACACGGCTCAACAATACGTTTAAATAAATCAAATCAAATAAAATGAATAGTTCCTGATATTAAAATGTCACAAATATATAATTATATTTTCATTTAACATAAAGTATATCCTATTGAAAAGGCAAAAGGAACCTTAAAAGGTAAAGTCAAATTAAAAAGTAACTTTAATGTGAACATATCTGAAATTAAGCTATTCTTACTATACTTTTGCAGGAATATGCAAATGTATTTTCGACACCACTTTTTTGACTGTAAATTATTAATAATAATAATAATAATAATCACTCAACAGGCCGTCTGTTTTTCTCCTTTTCTTGACAGAGAAAGATAGTGTGTGAGAGTGAAAAAATCAAAAGCTAAATAAAAGGATTATTTAAAAGTAAGACATCAGGAGGTTTGGGAGTTATTGTGGGTGAAAGACTGTAAAATAAATGTTTTTACTGAACAGCAGGTAACCAAAAGCGCCACAGGCTTAAATCAGCAGGACACCACTAAGAATGACTGAATATGATATACTGTTTTGTATGATATTATCTCCGGACTACTGCAGGATTTTTGCCTGCAGCATAACTCATCTCATCGCTGGAGAAAAACAAGGTTGGATGATATGATCTGGGGAATCTGCAAATGTGTCGTGTGTGTGAGTGTGTTTTTGTGTGCGTGTAACCTTTCGGTCTGATGTTTTCTCGTGTAGTAAAGGTTAAGCTCCTGGAGCAAGGCCATGAGAGCTGGTATCCTTCCATAATCCTGTGCGGTGAGGGACTCTGTCTGGGTTAGATCATGGTGGAGATCATCAGGAAGAGGAGATATAGGGTAGAGCTGCCAACACACACACACACACGCACGCCACGCACACACACACACACACACTCGATTCATTTAACAGACAAAAATGCACAACAAGGACATACAGTTTTATCATGTGATCATTTTACACAGAGCTTTTAAGTATGATTTAACATTGTAGATTAAATCAAATTCAATTAAATTTCAGCCTGTTAGTCTATATTAACAAGCTTTGAAGTTATCAATATGCTATAGCTAATACAAGTCTCTTTAAAAGTTCATAAAATGTCTTTACCAGCTGAAAGGGTCCTGGTCTCTTGAGGTGCTGATTAAACTGTCGCAATAAATGCATGTCATCTGGAGGCAGACACAGACCGTTTGGCCCTTCACAGTCACCGTACTGCATGAAATGTTCAAATAAACAGACCGCAATAATGAAAGCTATTGATACGCATTAAAAAATGACCTGTACTTTACAAAGCAACAAAAATGAGAAGGAAATGGAACAAAATAAATAAAAATTGACTGTTTGTAGAGTATGGGAAATGACTGATTTGACATGTTAATTCACTTTTTATTAAATGGGCCACATTCATGAAACATAAACAGAATATACGTCTTGGCTAACCATTTATAAAGCTGGATTGAAATGAGTTAAGTTTTCTGAAGAAAAAAAATAACTATTTAGAAATTCAAGAATATCTGGATTTATGCTATTCTGACATGTATATCGATTTGATAGCAGTTTATTTGATTGTAAATTAAAATGCATTATTATCATTGATAAAGCTGTTTTAATTTATATGGTGCAAGTTGCATCATGGGGCAAATATGTTAGGATTAGACTGACCAAAAACAAACTTTATCTTATTAGAACTTGTCATTTCTCCCCCATCAAAGAATAAATGAATCATAGTTCTACAATAGCTGCAGTAATTGAAACATTTTTGAATGGGCTCGTGTCCTTTCTTACATCCATTAAAAAATGAAAAACCGTATTAACTAGTTTACTTGCCTATGGTAATATCAGGAAAAACTGAAGCGAGTTTTACCTTTTGATTCTCTTGCTGTGTTCTAAATGGCAAGCTAGGCTCCACAGCCTCGCTGTTGCATGCTGGGAAAAGCAGTTTCAGCACATCCTCCAGCATATACTCTTTGGCTATCTGTCCATCAAAGTGAAGGTCCTTCATTCCGTCAAAATGTAGATCAGTCTGAAGCTGAGACAGAAAGAGAGCAGACCAATAATACATGTAAATGTGTATTGATATGCTGCCATCCAGTGGTCATATTGAAGGCTTGCATGGGAAATCATCTACAGTTATAGTTATTTTTACACCTCTGTCCTTACCAAACAAAATGAGTATTTATTCTTACCTTCACCACTACTGGATGAATAGAAGAGTTATAGTGCAATGAGAAGGTCATTAACTGAAAACAAAGCTGACACCTATAAGAAAAAAACACCTTTACACATTCACAATTTCTTTTTATAAATGCGGCTATTTTCTGGTTGAAGTGTGTGTGTGTGTGTGTGTGTCTGTGTGCGTGTGTGTGTGTGTGTGTGTGTGTGTGTGCGTGTGTGTGTGTGTGTGTGTGTGACCTGGGCGAGGAGCTGCTCTTCTTTGTGGTTAATAGGGCAGCTTTCAGGATGTCACTGATGACGTGATTCATGTGCTCAATGGCCAGATGAGAGAGATCAGGACCCAGTCTTTCTCTAAAGAATACCTGCAACTGAAAGAAAGAAATCTAAATCAGTCTGACACAGTACATAATCTCACAGCTGAGAGGCAAACAGAGAGATCTCATTACTTCTGTCTCTCTAAACAGATTGAGCAGGACCCTGCAATTTCCACACTACAACTACTGTTCATCAATACTGATATAACACTGACAGACATGCTTACCTCCACAGCTGCAGATACAGCAACTAAGACAAAAACTCTCAAAAACATGGACAAGAGATGAATCCTGTATAACTCCATAACCACTAGATGGTGACAAAAACCAATACAGAGACTTGATGACAGTTAAAGGGTCATTTAAAACATCTTCAAATGTTCATTTTTGGGTAAATCAGTTATATAGCTATGAAGTAACTATGAAGTCAAAAACTGTCAATTTACCAATTAAGCTTAAGCACGGTTAAATATTCTGCATAGTGTTGGGCCTTCAACTACATTTTAATGTTTGATTTTAAGAATGTTTGTGAGTACTACAATATTAGAATGTATTTTGTTAACTTTGTGAACGATTTGTACACATATTAGCATCAACACATTGCGTCATGTCAGAGAAACCTTTCCATTGTACGACAGGCAGATAGAGGAAGCTGATGAGCTGAACAGTGATGAGAGCGCTACCGTTAGAGGGCAGCACAAGAACAATAGTCTTTTACTACACAATACTACAGACAATTGGTATGGAAATCAATTGATTTGTACTTATGGGTCAAAGACAAAAAGGGGTTTCCAAGCACCAAAACAATAAACAAAAATCAAATAGAACAAAAATCATTAGACGTCATTAAACGACTCTACTTAAGGATCACAGTGCAACCCTAAAATACGAATTAATTGTCATTTTAAATCTTTACCCATCTATTTTAAATATGTTCCACTGTCCTTCAAACCACAAGGTTTTACCCATTTGTCAGCAAGAAGTTCTTAATAATTTAACATATATAAAATATTATGATTACTAATTATTTTATATTATCTTAAATATACAAATTTCAGGTCAGAATAAATATGTTGTTACATTTTTCCATAAAATATGTTATGCTGAATGACGTTAGAACATTATTTCACCCGTATTTTGACATTTTACCTTCAGAAAAGTTTTTCTGTTTATATAAAATAATTAGTAATAATAATTTGTTAAATTTATATAGCGCTTTTCTAGACACTCAAAGCGCTTTACATGAAAGGGGGTATCTCCTCATCCACCACCAATGTGCAGCATCCACCTGGATGATACGACGGCAGCCATAGTGCAGCAGAACGCCCACCACACACCAGCTTACTGGTGGAGAGGAGAGAGAGTGATGAAGCCAATCAGTGTATGGGGATGATTAGGAGGCCATGATGGTTAGAGGCCAGTGGGCGAATTTGGCCAGGATGCCGGGGTTACACCCCTAATCTTTTTCGAAGGACATCCTGGGATTTTTAATGACCACAGAGAGTCAGCACCTTGGTTTAACATCTCATCCAAAGGATGGTGCTTTTTGACTGTATAGTGTCCCCATCACTATACTGGGGCATTAGGACCCACACAGACCACAGGGTGAGCCCACCCCCTGCTGACCTCACTAACACCTATTCCAACAGCAACCTAGTTTTCCCAGGAGTCTCCCATCAGGAGACCAGACTCAACCCTGCTTAGATTCAGTGTGCAACCGGTCTTGGCCTACAGGGTGATATGGCTGCCGATGAAAATCACTTTTTATCATTTGATGCAGTCACCAAAATGGGGTGTCTCATCTTTGATTCATATATAGTTTTATTTAGTTTATATTATATAGCTTTATTATTTACTTCTAATGAGGACGTCACCAAAGGCAAGTTTTGTCACAAGGACACACACTTTCACACACACTATGGTTAGCATAAGATGTGCTCTATATCTTCACACACCAACAACAGAGGGGACACTTTTATGAAGACTTTATAGTGATCTGCTTGTTTGTCAGGGCTCTTTTATCAACCCTTGAAACTCAGTAAACATGATCTGCGTCTTATTAGATCTCAATGTGCCCTCCGGCTGTTTACAAGACTCTGACTGAAGCCTCTTCAGTAATCTGGCATTACACACACACAGAGCGTTAAACTGCAATGAGAGCGGTGTTTTGCAGCTGTGTGGAGGCCTAATAAACATCACATGGGGAATAAATGTTTAGCCAAGCCTTCATCACCAGTAAACGGCAGCATAGGGATCCAAACTGCAATATTAAGACTGGAAAAATCTAATATTATCTGATTTTAAAATATAAATGCTTATTGAAATAGCTAAAAGGCACCTAATAATCATTTCTAAGCTCATTTGAGTATTGAGACGCAGATATTGTTTTATTTTGACTGTAATTGTTTTACGCGCTCACTCAAGTGCTTTCTTACCTCGGTGGCATGACTAGTTTTATCCAAGTGGCTTTTGACCAAGGCTGTGCGGTGGACAAAAGCAGTCAGTGGTGTTGCAGAGGTGACCAGGACGTATACGTTTACGGTGGCATTCAGGTCCTGATTGTCCGAGCGGCTGTGTGTGATTGGCTGCCTCCTGTAGGATACAATCACAATAACGCTTGACATTGCAACAGTTTTGGTTGGTCAATTCCTTCAGATGTGACTCGACTTACCATTCATCTTCAGCAGCATTTGGGGTTCCCTCTTGTGGAGATGTGGAAAAAGCGCAGGCAGAAGGAAGTATTGGTAATGTCACTCCTGAGATGGAAAACAGATGGGATAAGTGGATAAAGTCTGAGTTCAGGCACATTGATTTCCTCTGTGAACATAGCACATGTATCGACACGAAGGCCAAAGTTACTTCAATTCTTTCCACAAAGACCTCCAGACATGTGTCTAGAGATACCACGCTACTAAATCACGGAGTCCGGCCACGTTTCTCACATGCAGGTTTTGCTTCTGTGATATGTAAACTACAGCTCTTTTCTAAAACATAGTAAGCTGGCTTTCTTCTAACTGTCTACATAGGTAACAGTAACTGATTTGAATGCTCTACATAAACAGTAACAAATTACAACTAATTACAAATCATTTTAACAGAATTTCAGACTAAACTAACAGCATAGTCCTAGCATACAAATACACAGCACACATATATATTATACATATTATTCATAATTACATTTTTTCTTGTTTCGTAATTTGCAAATTACTTTCAATGTCGCAATGCATTCTGGGATTGCATCTCAACATGAAGTTGTGCAGTTTTGCCTTAGAATTGGCTTAAAAGAAGGTCATTTTTATGTTTTTGAACCAAGTATTTTATGCTCACCAAGACAATACAGTAAAATAAGTGATATTATGAATATTAAAATGTAAAATACCCGTTTTCATTTTAAATATATTTTAAAATATAAAATGAATTCATGTGATGGCAAAGCTGAATTTTCAGCATTATTACTAGTCCTCAGTGTCACATGATCCTTCAGAAATTATTCAAATATGCTTATTTACCGCTAAAATAATATTTTTGATAATTATAATAAAATGATCAAAAGAAGTTTTGCTGCTTAATTTTTGTGAAAACTAATATACTTTTTTCAGGATTCTTTGTCAAATAAAAAGCTCAAAAGGACAACATTTATTTGAAAAAGTATATATGTTTGTAACAAATATGTATATATATTACTATTTTACAACACGATTAACTATTTACTGTCACTTTTGATCAATTTAACACACCCTTGCTGAATAAAAGTATAAAAAAATGTATTGTAAAATAAAAAATATTTGTCTAAATTAGTCAATGATAAATCACATGAAATGTTGTGGTCCTCTGGGTTTGTATTTGTGGCATTGCACAAGGTACTATTGCTAGACCCAGATCACTATTTGAGGTTAGGATCACTTGCTGAACTGAAGTCAATGTGTGTGCAGAGCGCATACAGTATGTGTATCTTTACTTGTCATTATATCAGCACATGTACAGCTCATCATTTGGGAGTAAGTGAGTGGTGATCTGGCACTGCTGTGAGAATGAAAATTCCTTCGCTGTTTCCTGTCAATATTTAATCAGAAACACACACAAATGTCTCTCCAGCCTCAGAGAAAGGATGTCACCACACCATACAACTCAAGCAATACTTATTACTTTCTCAAACATGTCTCCAAACCTTCAGTTAAACCACACACCACACCAACCTTCGGGCCCCATTTCAGACCCCAACGAAACACTTGGAAAAACATCAGGATCTCAGTAACCCGTGCTTCTGCCAAAGTCCCGGTCACTCCCAACCCAAGTGTGTGAGCTATGCAGAGTTTACATTCAACTTGGTCACTGACCCGTTCATGTCATGTGTATATTTGTGCACTCTACGAAACCTGGCCTAGCCAAACCCCAAACACCAGGACTCAATTGATCGTGTTTCTGTGGGCGTCAAGCCAACAGGAAGGACAATATTGTTCCAGAGCCGGAGACAAAGCCTGCTTTTCTTAAGCTGGGCGGTCTTGATGCCACGGGGCAGCGGGTGAAAAATCGGTCATTATTGTCACAAAACGTAGGCACTGTTATCCTCCTCCTTTGAGGTCTTTCAGAAGTGATGATCATAATTAGTTCAAAGCAGTAAAATTAAGTGTGATCAAGTTCAAAGAGCTTTGAAATGCAGCTTTCTGACATATAAGAAAAAAGCGACTTTCTGAGGAAAAGATAACTCAGTATGGCTGTTATTAAATGGCATTTATGATGTGCACTTACCTTTTAATATCCCTGCAGCAGAGAGTTACTCACGGTAAATATCACCCTTGACACTGACCTTTATAAGTAATTACAGAGATGCTTAAAATGCTCCAATACACACCTGACAGAAGTGCGTCACACACACACACACACACACACACACACACACACACACACACACACACACACACACACACACACACACACACACACACACACACACACACACACACACGTCTGTTAAATTGAGAATGGACCTTTTAACCAATTTAAGTGCCGATGCTTTATAAGGACTCTCACAAAAGGAATTTTTAAGAAATGTTTTTGTTGATCTAATGAAAGCAAATGGAGTCCAAAATTGTTGTTTTGGATCCAGTTCTGTTATTGTTAACGAAAACTATTCAATCTATTAAACTACGATTAAACTATCAATTTGGGCAATTGAAATAAAGCTGAAGTAGAATAAAACATAAGTATTAGATAAGTTAGAAAAACAAACTTAAACTTAAAACAATTTTGCACACTAATTGAAACTATTTTAAATACTTAAACTGAAAATTGAATTGAAATTAAAATTGAAATAGCCAAATTAAATAAACATAGAATTAAAATGAAAACTGGAAAGATAAAAATAAAAGCTAATTTAAAATATCAAACAACACTATATAAATAATACTACAATAATTTTGTTTGGATCCCATTCATTTTCATTATAAAAACAGGTTAAAAAATCTTCAAGTGTTCCAGACAAAAGAAATTCATACAAGTTTGGAACCACATGAAGATGAGTAAATGATGTCAGAAATGTCATTTTTATGAGAACTGTCCCTTTCAATTTCTTGCAAAAATGAAAAGTCTTAAAATACTGTCATATTGTTCCAGAAGATGTTTTTACGATGATTTTTCATTGTACAGATTAGAGCAGCGTGACCATTCTGCAAAATGTCTCCTTTAGTGCTCCACAGAACAAAGTCATTTGAAACTGAAACGAACATAAATTCATGTTGTGGCTGCATAAAATACATCACTGTCTTATTATCTGTGTTAAAGAAATGCTTCGAACACTTCTGCTCACCTGACAGCTGGCTGTCCGTTAAAAACCGGCAGACTCCGCCCATGTCCAGAAACGCTCCGGCAAAGGCTGGTATTATGTTAACCTGTGTGAAGATTTGACCCCGGAGGGATCAGAGGTCAGAGTTTAACGAAGACCACCATGATGGATAGTTTAAAAACATTCAAAACAGTCATTCGTCTTTCAGTAATGCTTTAAGATCCTGTGAGATGACTAACGGCTTATGAACGAGAGTGATTTAATAACTGAGACAGTAAGTAGCAGTGGTTCTTGGATCACGTCCAGAACTATAACTGGCTCAGGAGATTCACAACAGCTGGGATATTTAAGCAAATCTGATCACTATATGAGCATTACGAAATAGAGGTTTCAGATGAATCGTAAGAAAAATACGAGAGTTCTTATAGATGGGTTTTCTTCATTTAGAGCGTGAGCTCAGAGTAGTTGAGGATGCTGGAATGTTTTATTGCGTCCTGGTTTCTATAAACATTCCCTTTGAATCTCTGGACCAAATCTTATTTCACATACATTTCAAACAAAAAGCATTTGGCATTAGTGTTTGGCATTTGTTTGCTTTTCCTTCTCACTGTCAGATCTTTAATGTGCCATCTTTTTTAAATTATTGTGCATTACATTGCATCATTAACAGGAATCTCTTCAAGAGCGCTGGATGTGATTGCAGTTGGCTATAGGAGTGGGTGGTCTTACTCACCCTCTGGCGGTGCTGCGGATGGGCGAAGTTGATTTTTCGCAGGCAACTTTTTTCAGAGCCCTTTAGGCATATCAAGACGGACCAGTCTCTTCCATCTGTGTTCAAGGGAGAATATATTTAGCGAGAGATGAAGAAATAAAGCAAGAAAAAAGATGGCAAGATCAACACTGACTATGTGCTGATGATGGTTTGCCAAAAGCAGAGGATTAAGGCTCGCACACACACACACACACACACACACACACGTCTGGTCAGCTATCCTTGTAGGGACTCTCCATAGGTGTAATGGTTTTTATACTGTACAAACCGTATTTTCTATCATCCTACACCAACCCTACAGGAAACTTTCTGCATTTTTACTTTCTCAAAAAAAAAATGTTAATTCTATATGATTTATAAGCTTTTGTACCCATGGGGACCTCAATTTAGTTCCCCCACAGTGACATGAGTCCCCTTGAGTCTGTGTGTATTCGGGTTTAAGTCCCCACCAGGATATATAAACCTGTACACAAACACACACACTTTCTTGGCTAAATGAGGAATAAAAAAAAAAAAACAGGTTCATTATAATTACAACTACACACAAATACAAACCCTAACCATAAACAACTGTTTAATAGTTTATAGGCAGCAACATATTGAAAATAAAATAAAAAGTAAAATCAGTTTAGGATTTTTGTTTCAACACAAAGTAATATTAATTTTATTTATTTCAAATGAGGACATTTCTGTTCCCAAATAATAATAATAATAATTATAATAATACAATAATAACATTAATAATAATAATTCAAATTTTAAACGTAATATTTATTTATTTATTTGTGTAAGACATTTCTGATGGAAATGTTGAACTATCATAACTTTATTGAAAAATAGTTTGTCCAAATTAGGACATCCCTGAATGTCCCGAAAGGGAGAGGTTTTGTCATATTTAGCTCACTTCTGGGGACTATAATCCCTGAAGTATAGCCAAGTAAACACAGCACAAATGAACACAAACCCTTAAGTAAGGCTGTCTGCCTTTTCATAATATGAAAATAAGGAAGAGAGGCTTGGAAAAATCTTCGCTCTTATAATAAAGATTGCCGATAGTTGTGAAATCCTTTTACAGTCCTAACAATGAGGACAAAAGTGGATTACATAATGCCGTGGCAATACACGCACAGTCAGGAAGAAACCGAGGCAGAGCCAATTTTCCTTTCTCTGTAAGATTGCCTTCATCTATCCTTGACATTCTTTTAACTTTTTAATTTCTTTTATGCAGCTTTGAATTAAAGGAGGGACATTCATGGCTTCGACAAGACATCAAAGACACATAACCCCCCCCTGCAACCTCTCTGCATGCAAGCACATATGATTTATGAGCGCCGTTTTATTTCACCAAATTCCAGACCAGAGGTTCAGAGCCCAATTAGCCATCTAGAAGTCCCAATATGATCAGCCCACTTCAATGACCTTCAATGACAGCTGTCAAATGTAGTACTGCCTTGATTAACCAACCTGCAATACTAAATAAATAAACAAACAAATCATTTCCAACTAACTAATCCAATCTAAGACCAAAAGGATGTTGATTCAGGAACATGTTCTACTTAATTACATCAAGTTGTATGTGCACATGTAATATTTAATGCTTTAGAGATTTGAACCATTGTTTATTAAGTTAATAAAACATCAAATTCTTTGAGTGAGAGAGAAACTGGAAAAAGCACATCTGGTAGTTATTGCGGTGCTCAGCATCGCTCCAGGAAATGGGCTGGTGTGTATTTGGCATAAAGTCCAAACATTTGTGCCTGAGTGCCGTCCCAGCCCAAACAACAGGAAGTGCTGTTTATAGCCAAAGGGAATGATGGGAAATCAGCCTTCATGAGCCTCCTGATACAATCAGGATAACTTCAGTTCATTCTACGTTCAAATAGTGCCCTTGACAGCTCATCATTTCTAATCTGTTCAATGCATTTTAATATTTCTGCTTTTCCTGTAGTGTTCCAGGCCAAAGCTGCATACCAAACAGCCCATGGTTAAAAAAGCATCTATATTTCAGTCTGTACTTTCTATATAACTGTCACCACGTGTAAATCTACAATCATCAAACCCTTTACACACATACTCTATCTGAGATGTTTAATATTCTGGTAATGGAAAGCACAGGAAGGCTCAATGATGCCTCCAGTGTTCCTGGCATTAAGCTGAGTGTGTGTTTTATCAGCAGTATTTCTGTGTATGGTTCTGGTAAAGTTGTTTGGGTGGAGCTAGCTGTTGCCCGATGACCTCTAAGTTTTTGATGTGTCTGCAGGCCAGCCCATCAATCTGACTGACAGATGGCGGCAAACAAACACCTGCTTGTTTCATCACATAATACACATACTTGCATGACATATACTAAAATAAATTAAACTGAAAAAAAAAATAATAAAGCAATTTTAGTACCTTTAAAGCAAAGAACACCACCACCACCAAATAACTGTACATCCAACGTTATGATGTAAAATGAGATTATGTAGAATATAGAAGTAAAACGTATTACTCATATTGTTATGCTGATACATAATTTGTCAATTTGTCAAAATGTGTATTAAACTGTAAAATTGTACAACAGAAGCATTTTCACTAATGTTGAAAGATGTTTCAGATGTTTAGGCCTCACTGTATTGTTTGTATTTTTCATCCACAATAATGTGCCATTACATACTTCATTCAGTAATTGTGGTTTTCAAAAGGAGTCAAAATACTTTTGAAAACAAAAAGTTTGTTTATATCGAAGAAAGGGCTCAAAATAACAGCTCAATTTGAGGTACTAATCTCATTAAAACTCAATTTGTGTTAATACAGTTGCATAATACTAGTTTATACATCTATATACATTTCAGGATGAATACGGCATAACCAAGTAATAATGGTTGGAGCTATGTACTTGAAAAACATTCACAGAAACTTAACAGCACAGTTCATGAGATAAGCCTCCATCTCAATCACCTCTCTGTGTCCAGTCACGACCTGGAGGAGGAGGAGGAGGAGGAGGAGGGAGGAAGGTTTTAGGACCCCAGCTGTGACTGTGAAGCAGTGCTTAAACTGAGCTGGAGACCAAATTAACCCCTGAACCACCTGACGGTAGACAGGAACAACAAACATCTGAGATCACGAGCCAGCAGCACACAAAGATTACTTCATTCTGATTGGTCACTAGTAGCAATCTGCGGTTAAATATTTTAGTATAATGACCACTAAACTGTATTTGACCATTGTCCCTGGAGACAAACCAATGATGCCTCACATAACACAAAACACACAAAGCATTGCTAAAAACTCACAAGAGTCAAATCAGACTGGGAATACAATGATACACATTGAGAATATTATAGTTATTATTGACATCCGTTTGAGTTCATTCTTCACATTAGAAACGGATGGTTAAGTCAAGTGCATTGCATTTGCAGTGTTCTTAGGTTATATACCACACATTTTGGTGAATTTAGTTCACAGCAGGCATTCCATGCATCCAGAAAATTTGCATACTGTGATATGCGGTGCAAAAATAGAAGTTGGTAAAATGCCAGTCTAAACATACCCAATCTGTCCTGAGCCGCCCATACACGCATGCATATGTGTGCTGCAGTTATGTTCTCAATAGCACTTTAACATCATATTTGTATCATATTTAGTGTACATTTTGTATGCAGTATGCATTTTGTGTATTATATACAAATGTTCTGCATGCATAATTAAACGCAGATGTCCTATTACATAGCGACAATACACTGCACAGAACACTGTATCCCACAATGCAACGCACTTACTTGAGATTTCATTCCCACTGCAACAAATTAAACCCAAGTCATTTCAGCCAAGATTGAACACAATTGGATTAAAGTATTAGTTCACCCCAAAAAGAAAATCTGTTGAAATTTGACTAACCCTAAGCCCATCCAAGATGTAGATCAGTTGTTGTTTTTTCATCAAAACAGATTTGGATAAATTTAGCATTACAACACTTGCTCTCCAATGGATCCTCTGCAGTGAATGGGTGCCATCAGAATGATAGTCCAAACAGCTGATAAAAACATCATAATAATCCACAATTAATCAACACGACTCCAGTCCCTCAATAAACATCAGGTGAAGCAAAAATCTGCGTGTTTGTAATAAACAAATTCACCAGTAAGACGTTTTAATTTCAAACCGTTGCTTCTGGCTAAAATACTAGTCCTCCGTTAATAATAATACTTTCTCCAGTGAAAAAGTCATCTGGTCTGAATCAGAATAGAAATATGCACAGATTAAGCACTGTTTACAAGTGAAAACAGTCCAAAACGGTTCTAAACAAAAATGTTGTGGATTTTTATGTGAGAGGACAACAGGGAATGGACTTTTTCACTGGAGGAAATGTTATTTCAAACTACGGAATTTGGCCAGAATCAATAGTTTAAAGTTAAAAGCTTTAGCAAAAATGTCTTACAAACATGCAGTTTTCACCTCACAATACATTAATGGATGGACTGGGGTTGTCTGGATTACTTGTGGTCCCCTGTGATGTTTTTATCAGCTGTTTGGACTCTCATTCTGATGGCACCCATTCACTGCAGAGGACCCATCGGTGAGCAAGTGGTATAATGCTAAATCTCGCCAAAATGTTTTTGATTAAGAAACAAACTCATCTACATCTTGAATGGCCTGAGAATAGGTACATTTTTATTGCTGGGTGAACTACTCCTTTAAAAAAGCTGAATGAACACATTTACTGCACAGTATGTTAAGAGCTGATAACCAGACACTGCTTTCTGAATTAGGTCATGTGATAACTATGCAGCATGCTATAAGTTAAAGTGTTGATTATGCATACATTTTTTACATATTATAATTAAATATAGGCAGCTTTCAGTGTACTGCATACTGTGCAGTAAGTAGTACAGTAGTATGCTAAATATAAACTGGGTTTACACACAAAAGGACAGGCTTTTTTGTTCCCCTCTCACCTCTCCTGTCCTGTCTGAGTGAGGCGCTGGTCTCTGCGTAACGGGCCTGATCCACCCGATACCCCTGCTGCTGCAGGACTCTCTGGTACAACTGGACCTCAGTGTCCGTCGGAGTATGTTGGCCTGTCAGAATAATGGCTTTTCCTGCACAGCTGTGCTTAGAATGACGCACCTGAGAGAAAGAAAAGAGAAACTGTTCAGCAACTATAGGTTTTCTTTTGAATAATAATGTATTATTGATGTTACTTTCTTTAAAACTTAATAAAACACACAATAAACCTGATTTGTAGGTTACCATAACAGGGTTCATAACAGGGTTTAAAGCAGGGGTGGGGAATGTTGATCCTGGAGGGCCACTCCTGCAGAGTTTAGCTCCAACCCTGAAAAACCCTGAAAAAAGTACCTAACTGCATCCCGAAGACCTTTATTAGCTGCTTCAGGTGTGTTTGATTATGATTGAGCTAAACTCTGCAGGGACACAGGCCCTCCAGGATCAAGCGTCCTCTGGCTTTGTCACATGTGAGGATCACAACACCAGGGGCTAATCAGAAAGGCAGCTGAGCATGTCAAAAGTACCCATAATGCAATCTGGGCTGAACCCCGATTAGATGAGAGCAAACTTCAGACGCTTGGACTCGCTCAGAGTTTCAGGTGATGGCTACTGCACGGGAGAATTCTGGGATATGGTTCAGTTTAGCACCAGAGGAAAGCTTGACAACATGAGCCTAATTAAAGTCATATTAAACATAGCACACGATCATCCAGTTCCGTGTTGCATAACAGAATCGGAGGAACACAGCGTTATTTGGCCAGAGCTTCAGCATGAGTGTGTGACTGAGGAAGGGAGGGAGCGTTTCCTCTCCTTCAGCATGGATGATACTGTTCTTCTTTCTTCTCTCTCTGTATGTGTTCATCTTTTTCTGCCGTCATGCTGTGCTGGGCTCTCTCGCTCTCTCTCAGAGGTCCACTCCTCCTCTGCTTGTAAATCTTTCCATCTGGGAGCTCAGCCACATTAATGAAAGGGTCCTGAATGGCTAAAGTCAAACCCTGCACCCCATTATTCGCTCATTTAGACTTTAAAACAGATTCTTTACTATTGTTCATACATTACATAGGTTAGGGACTTTCAAAATAAAACCATAAACAACTTTTAGAGGATATAGTACACACTACCAATACACTGCTACTACCACTACTGCTACTAATATTTATTATTATTAATCATTATTATTATTATTAACAACATTGGAGTTAGCTGTACAGTAGTTTTAGTTGTACATTAATATATTTATTTCTAATTATATTTAAATATTATATTTATCCAATTATATAAATTAAAATATTACATTTTTTGTTTATATTATTTTTATTTGTAAATATAATACTTTTATTTCTGATGTATAACCCTTTTATTTCATCATCATCATCATCATCAACATTAATAATGAAATAAAAGGGTAAGTTATACATTGATAAAATACATTGATTTCTAATGATATTTAAGTATAATATTTACATATAATAATAATAATAATGATCATAATAATACTTATAATTATTATTAGTAGTAAAATTAATACTTACATATATTACAAATGTATTAATATATAACTGTATAGCTAACTCTTTTGTTTCAATATTAATAAAATAACAATAAATTATTAGTAGTAAATATAATAATTATATTTCAAATTTTGTACAACTACAGGAATGTACGACCCTTTTAGGTCTACAACATAAATAGTCATAATAATAATAATAATAAATATTATTATTAGCTGTAAATGTAATATATATATATTTTTCTAATTATATTTAAATATGGTACATTTGAATGTTTTATTACATATTTTATAACCCCTCCTCACATATTATATTATGTAATAGGCTATTATACTGGATGTTCAAATTTAATTAGCTAATTTCACATTTTTATAAATAAGTACATCAGGGGACCTGGGATCTCAAAACAAAAAAGACAATAAAATCAAGCTCAGTGTGTGAATAATGCGGCTTGTTGAAGAGATGTGTACTCATTTAAGCAATTCTACTTTCTCTTGAACAAAACACATTCATATACTACATTGAAGGATGGACTTAAGCCTTATTTAGAGAGAATATCAGAGACGTCTGGCCATCTAACACATATATAACACCTTGGCATCTGCATATCAACATGATGGTGAGTTCTGCAAGGGCCAACACCACTAAAACCCAACTGTTCTCTTTTCTTTTCAAATACTAGAATTCCAACTTCATCCCCAACTCAAAAGAAACAAGAGGCATCTCATTTCCATTCATACTTCGTGTGGCACTCTTTCTCTCCTCCTCCCATCTGCTCCCTCTCTCCTGCCCCTCTGTGAGACCTCAGGCTGCAGACGCTAATCTAAAACATGCAATTATTGGACTGCATTCATTTCAACCTCCGTGTCTGCGGCCCAAGACACAAACATCATTACTTCATTAAAGCACTGCCTAAAACAGCCCAGCGCTCAAAGGAAGTAATAACAACCAATAAGAAACATCTCATGAAGAAAGAGGGAAATAAAAGGGAAGTAGGGAGGGAGAGGTATATATATATAATCCCAAAGAGCCGAGAGAGCACAATGATACATTAACTTTAATAAGATCTGAAATTAAATCAACTATACACAAAACATTAAATCCTCTCAGGGAAATCTTCCTTTAATTCCCACCACATAAAAACAGGAGATGAATATACACATGAATATTCATTTAGTCCTCTAGTGCAGGGATCTGTGAAAATGCAGTCAAATCACAGCAGAAATTGCTCTTTCGTTACTAACTTTTAAATGATGAACAAGCAGAGGTCATTTTAAACAGTGGGAACCAGACATAAAAAAACATGCAAGTCTTGAATGCAAAAGTATGAGAGAGAGAGAATAGATGGTGTTTGGTATGTGCAACTAAATCCAAACGTGTTTGGACTAATAATAATACTACTATCTTTAAAACCACCTCCTAACACCGTCCCCAAAGGGTCACGACTTTTACAGCACACATGGTGCAGAAAAACACACAAAGACATATGTGCACATGCATGCAATACTGACAGCAAAAAATGACTTTCATTCTATCTCTCTCTCACACACACAAACACACAAATGGGTCACAAGTGTTGTGAATAATACAATGAAACAAATCCAAGCATAACAACATCTGTACTCAGATTCAAACAACTGAATCCTCACATGGCCTCTGACCCAGTAAACACAGAGATAAAGAACAGACCACCCTGACAGATATGCAGAAATCCTACACACGACCCCACCAGAAAGTGGTACTTGGGATGGTATTACCTTGGCTGTGAAGTGTGAAGGCTACTAAAACTTGTGGTGCTCTAGTCAGGCCTGAGAATCTTATGCAGAAGTGTTTTGTGTGCTCAGATAGCACTCTGGGAGCTAGTGTCCATATAATAATCTTAAACATTAAGATTTGTACTCATGTAAATAACTAAAGTAGTCAAACCTTTCATTAAAAGGGGGTGACCCAATACTTTTGGCAATATAGTGTATATACACACACTCACCAGTCACTTTATTAGGTACACCTGTTCAAATTGCTTGGTAACACAAATTGTTAATCAGCCAATCACATGGCAGCAACTCAATGCATTTAGGCATCTAGATGTGGTGAAGACGACTTGCTGAAGTTCAAACCGAGCATCAGAATGGGGAAGAAATGGGATTTAAGTGACTTTGAACGTGGAATGGTTGTTGGTGCCAGACGGGCTGGTCTGAGTATTTCAAAAACTGCTGATCTACTGGGATTTTCACGTACAACCATCTCTAGGGTTAACAGAGAATGGTCAGAAAAAGAGAAAATATCCAGTGAGCGGCAGTTGTGTGGAAGAAAATGCTTTATTGATGTCAGATGTCAGAGCAGAATGGGCAGACTGGTTAGAGATGATAGAAAGGCAACAGTAACTCAAATAACCTCTCGTTACAACCAAGGTATGCAGAATACCATCTCTGAACACACAACACATCGAACCCTGAAGCAGATGGACTACAGCAGCAAAAGACCACACCGGGTGCCGCTCCTGTCAGCTAAGAACAGGAAACGGAGGCTACAATTCACACAGGCTCACCAAAATTGGACAATAGAAGATTGGAAAAACGTTGCCTGGTCTGATGAGTCTCGATTTCTGCTGCGATATTCAGATGGTAGGGTCAGAATTTGGCGTAAAGAACATGAAAGCATGGATCCATCCTGCCTTGTCTCAATGGTTCAGGCTGCTGGTGGTGGTGTAATGGTGAGGGGGATATTTTCTTGGCACACTTTGGGCACTTAGTACCAATTGATCATCATTTAAATGCCACAGCCTACCTGAGTTTTGTTGCTGACCATGTCCATCCCTTCATGACTACAGTGTACCATCTTCTGATGCTACTTCCAGCAGGATAATGCACCATGTCACAAAGCTCAAATCATCTCAGACAGGATTCTTGAACATGACAATGAGTTCACTTTACTCAAATGGCCTCCACAGTCACCAGATCTCAATCCAATAGAGCACCTTTGGGATGTGGTGGAACGAGAGATTCATATCATGGATGTGCAGCCAACAAATCTGCAGCAACTGAGTGAATCTATCGTGTCAATATGGACCAAAATCTCTGAGGAGTGTTTCCAACACCTTGTTGAATCTATGCCACAAAAAAATTAAGGCAGTTCTGAGGGCAAAAGGGGGTCCAACCCGGTACTTGCAAGGTGTACCTAATAAAGTGGCCAGTGAGTGTGTATGTGTTTCCTGTGCTGTCCTGGATTGATATTTAACTAATGGAATATGTGTGTTGATGGGTATTGGTTCTCCGTTCCTTTGTTCTGAAGTTGGAATTAAAGACTGTTTACATTTACTCCCTCGTCGTGCGCTTGAACACCACGTCCCGTGTCACTACTAATAATGTACATGAATAAATTGACAATAAAGTGAATAATATAGATGTATTAAAATAAATTTAAATACACTTAATAATGTCTCCCGTCTAAATAATGACAATTTAATATAAAAATTCAAATTTTACATTCTGAATGAGCTGCCTTTGAAACCATTGTAATGGAAAATGTATACATTTAAAATAATGTCTAAATATACATTTATTTTATATTCTTATTGGAGCTGCCTTCAAAGCTTTGTAAAACACACATTAGTGATCGTATGTGCTATGTTGCTACATTCCTTGGTAACCATAAACAGTCCACCATTAGCATAACGAAGTGCTTACTTGCTGGATAAAGCGTTTATTAGACTTTTTGTGGAAAATGTGATGTTTCATTCTTCTAAGGAATTTTCTGCATAGAAATGAACGGAATTCGACTTTGTAATCCAGACTCAATATTTGAACCCAGCGCGAAGCCCAGCTGGGTCAGGTTAACATGTCCTAGACTTCAAGAGAGTGCTTGAGATGTGGAAAGAAGGAAGAAAACAAAACGTGGGTTCTGTTAGTATTCAGAGGAGACCTCGAACTCTGCTTGTCCATGCAAAGTGAATGGTTTACTTGGCTAAACGTTTGGCATTGGCACAACATTTTATTCAAGCTTTCCCCCCACAAACTACTTCTCCCTGTTTTTCTGCGCTTGCCTCGCTCTTCCTCCCCCTCCACAAATACATCTCTTTCTCTCTGTGCCACTCTGGATGAGGGGTTCTGTTACCACTGGCTCCGTGTATAAGGTTCAGAGGTTAATCATGTCTGTCGAGAGGCCCCTAACCTATATATAAAAATAACCCTTTTCCCTCCTATTCGACACAAACCGCATCAAACACACTCACAAACACATAACATACCAAACCCGCCTCTATGCCACATCTAGACCCTCCAAAACAATGCAACGCATGGTGTAGACAAGCAGTGACCTCCTGTACTTGTCCTCTCCCCACACAGTCAAGACAATAAACTCTCAGCATACATGAACGCAAGTCTCTTTGGGGAGCGTTCAGCCCAACAGTGATGGAGTGCAGTTGTTCATGCAAACCGCAGGTCTAATATAGACTATAACATGTATAGCATGTGCTAGACAGTAGTTTACAGTGTCTCCTGACAGCAATGTCACAGCAGAGGGTTGACTTTACGCCCTTTAAACCCCATACATGAATAATACATTCATAATTACATTTAAATACAATATGATACAACCTTGTGAGCATTAAGTATTATAAATATTGTTCAGTAATATGATATAGAACTATATTTTAATATACATTAAATGTAATATTACATACAAGAATAATACATTAATACATAATTACATTTAAATACAATAGAATACAATATTGTGAGCATTAAATGTAATAAATACTGTTTCATATTTTATATATGACTACTTATTTATACATTAAATGTAAATAAATAATTACATTTTAATGCATTAAAGTTGTAATATTATGAGCATTAAATATTGCAAATATTTTTCTGTATTATATGTAACTATATTTTAATTATGCATAAAAAATTATGATGCATGAAGAATACTATTTACATACTACATACTAAACTAATTACATTTAAATAATTAATGATGTAATATTATGAGTAGTAAATATAACTAATTTTCCAGTATTATAGCTATATTTTAAATATTTGTATTCATATTTTTCTATATTCTTAAATTATTATTTTGTATTATTCACTGAACTTCTCTACAGTATTAGGTCCCTAAGTTCCAAAGTTCATGGGGTATTTTGCTCATTTTATCATTCACTAAATGATCATCATAAGCCTGATCACTTAAAAAAAATAGCCAAACATTCATTCTTAAAACGTATGAATAACAATAACAATAGTAACTTTATTTATTTTTTTGAATATATATTTATTGTATGAAACAAATGAATAGGGCAGACTGTGTGAGATTAGTATGTGACTACGACCATCCAACTGGCTGTTAAAGTGCGATGTCTAAACACTACATAGTGAGCTTTATATTAGACTGACATATGGCAGCACGTCAAAGCAGTTATTCACATTCACCGTGTGTGTGTGTGTGTGTGTGTGTGTGTGTGTGTGTGTGTGTGTGTGTGTGTGTGTAAACACTAGTAGTTAATCAGCTGAATGTGAATGCAATTGTCTGATCCTGGATCAGAACCAGGCGGTCCAAAACCAGACGTGACTTTGTTTACATGAATGAACGTCCTCCAATGGTCTCTAGGGACAACGAGACAGAAATGGTTTGCAGGATGGGAACAGTTTTTCACACTTTTCACAGTCCGCACTGCAACCACGGGAATAGGCAACTTCTACAAATTAACATTATGAATATATGTTAATGTGAAGTGACATTACGCTAATTCACACAACAAACATTATCTCACTCCTGTTGCTGTGAGGCTTTAAACTTCCAAAACAAATGCCCAGAATCCTTAAAAACTCCCCCACACACTCACAAACGCAATGGGTAATTCTTCACTTCCTGCCCAACTCTGTTACCTGTGTGTTTTATTGTATATGGCAGCACTAGACACTGCAGGACACAGTCCGTCTGCAAACACATCAGAGAGCCACTGATGGTCGCACAGACTGATAACTCTATCCTTCTCAATACACACACACTCAAGTAAGGTACACTAACAGCTGATTGAGGACAGCTGTCATGTTCTCAGTGTTGACTTCCTGCTAAGAGTTAGTTAGTGCGGGATTATGGGAAGGCATACTGCTGCAGTCCCGGCTTAAAACTAAACCTCTCACACTTCTCATTGCTTTCCTGCCCTCATCTTCTGCCTCACTGACCCTAAATCTCTTTCCCGATTTCTCTCTCTCACACTTTTTTCCATGCTTTGCACACTCTTTCTCTCTCGCGCACACACACATGCTCCACCTCCTCGTACAGATGTCATAAATAAACCTATGGTTGGGCATCCCACATGAGAGCCGTACTTTACTCCTGGCATCTCTCCTCAGATCTATCTATCCCGTACTGACATAACACTTCCCCACAGATGTCAATCATCCCAGCGCTCAAACGAAAGCATGTCTGCGCTCATAAATAACCCCTCCTTCATGCACTGCCTTAAACCAATGAATGTCCAGCCTTGAGTTTCTCCTCCTAAAATACCCCCAACAAAGACAACCATCAGAAATAAACAATACTCGCTGGCTAGTTAGAACTGGGTTTCATGCTGAAAGTCAAGTCAGATTTTTTTGCAAGCAATGAGCACTCAGAAATAGTCATATGATTTTGATTGAAGATGTGTATTGTTTTGAAAGCTATAGCAATACCTGAAAAAGAAAACTTCTAGGTTATTTTTCATAGATATCAAATTATGAAAAAAAGTAATGTAAAGTACAAAATTATTTTTAATAAAAAAAATTACATTGAAATATTAATGCTGAAATATGATGAGTATTAAATATTCTGATGTATTGCATATAAATAATACTTTTTAAATTAAGCATTACATTTAACATACATTATAATAATGTAAATACATTAATGTTGTAACATTCTGAGTATTAAATATTCTGCATTATAAATAAATATTGTAATTACACTTTGAATAATACATTCAATTATTATACAAACACATGGATAATAAATGAATACATAACTACATTTAAATACATTAGTGCTGTTGTAATATTGTATCAAAAAATGTTTTAGTATTATAAAAAGCTATTTTAATTGTGCATTACAGTTACATCAAATACTTGAACAATACATTAATAAAGTAAAAAATATGCTGTCAAATTATGAAAATGTAATATTTTATTTTTTTCTGCATTTTAATTGTATTAATTATACATTATATTTAACATTAAATACATGAACAATACATTCGTACATAATTATATTTAAATAAATGAATGCATAATATAATTTTTTCAGTACTACAAAGAACTATTTGATATGTGCATAACAATTTTTATTAAAAGCCGGAATAATTCATTAATAAATACATTTAAATACATTAGTTGTGTAAGATAGGTCTAATGAATACTAAATATCATAGATAAATATTAGTACTTTAATAATCCCCATTGCTAATAATAACAATAATAATAATTAATATTATTATCAGCAGCAGCAGCCCTGTTATAGGTAACAATAAAATAATAAACTATAAACAGCTTTTAAACATAAAGAAAGCATCATACTTACAAAACTGTCTGTCTGTGATGCTTCTAGAAGAGATACGAGTCTCTCTGGGTTCTTGAGCAGTAGTTTATAATCAAACCCCGCGGATGTATTGCTTTGGTCCCGTTGGCTGGACTTGAACTCAGTTCTGTCCCGGTCCATAGTCACAGTGTGGTAAAACAACCCGACCGCTATCCCCAGCAGCAGAAGGGGACCAGTGCAGCACCTCCGGCGGTGCCCAGATCCCACGGAAAAGCATTCCCACTTCTGCACAAACCGTGCTGGATAGAGTCAAGACACATAGCATTGGGAATACGCGTTTGGTCCCCACATCATCCCTCAGGATCACGGCGCGCTGTCGAGATACAAGCGCTCAAACGCGCAGCTCAGGAATCCGACGCGCTGGGTTAAAGCCATAGACTGTCTGTAAATAAAAGGTTAAAGCGCACATATCTGAGGAACGCTTCACATGATCGTGGACAATCTTGAACTAATTCGACGCGCGTCAGAGCTGATTGTAAAGACTCGTTTCAAGGGTCCGGGTGTCCAAACAGAGTGAAAAGTTTCTCTGAAGGCTTCTTTCTTCTTCTCAAGGCTGCTGAGCCCCACGGTTGATTAAAAACACTCCCGAGCGGAGGTACCTCATGACTGAGAGTAATGATACGCCTCCTTCACGCGCTGTCAGAGAGCGCCTGCCTCCCTTTACCACACCGCTGTGAATGTTGTGGGTTCTCAACCTATTAAACTTAAAGGACTTTTCACACAGGACGTGTTTAACGGTCATTTACAGTCCTTTTTAATTGTTGGTCAGTCTAGACGAGACGAGCGAGAGACTGACATCACGGCCGTTGCGTCGCGTCTCACTGTTTTCATTCGGTTTCTCGCGCGCAGAGCCTACGCGTTACGTTTTTATCAACCTTTAAAATTCTTCAACTTTTACAAAACGCGCCTCCAGACCCTCGTGTGCTGCTCCTTCTCATAGCTATTCAAATGTAAGAAACTGTAGAACATACTGTTAATGTTAAAGCCATCAAAATAAGAGGACGTTTGGATATGTTCTTTTGTTTGGTTAAAGTGCACACCTGGCTTGCGTTAACCTAATTAATTCCTATATTTTCCCAGCTAAGACAGCACATGCATTTTAGTCTTTGGAAAGTCCAACGAAACAATATATAATTGTATATATTATATTATAATAATATCATATTGTAATATTCTAAAAAAGATTGAAATAAAAAAAATGAATTAAATTTGATTCCTTCGTAAAATAAATATTAACTAAAATTATGTGAAAATAATATAAATATATATTGTATATATCGAAGTATTGTTTTTTAAACTAAACTCTCCCTAAACTCACACACAGTTTAATTTAAAGAAACAATACTGAAATCTATTTATTTTATATTTTCAAAATAAACAGTGACCACTATCGTGTTTACATTGTGGTCATAATTTATGAGCGCATATATAATTATAGGACCCTCAAATATAATATATATTTACAGTATTTATTTTGACATTCTATGGAGCTTTTCTTTTAAATTAATGCCTGGAATTAATTCACTGTGCTCACTTAAATCAGCTATAACACATTTTAAAGTGCTGCAACATCTATAGTTTAAAATAGTTTTTAGCCCTTCAAACTCAAAGCAATAATTTTTTTTTTATGGTTTAGGATTAAATGAGTTAATACGAAGAGAATGGCATCTTAAATTGTCCCATTTGCTTGAGTGTGACAATTTAGGAACGGTTTCAAGAGGTATTTATACAAAAATGCAATTCTGCTTGTTGCATGAATATAGCTCAATGTGTCTCCCAATTCTCAAATCCTTCCCACGCTCCTAAAATCAGAGGGAACCGTCTGGTTGATAATGTTGCTCCAGGACCAAAACGACGTTGATCCAGAAACATGTCCAACTTGGCAAAATGCATTCAATCTTTTACAACGCACTTTAAGACAGTGTGTACCAAAAGTTCTTGATCATTTTATTTCCCCCCCCCACACATCTTTCAAAACATATCACCACATCAGTGCAGTACAGGCTAGAGACACAGACACACAAACACACAGGTCACAGTAGTTAATTTGTTCTATTGTATACCTTAAGAGCTCCTCGGTAAATAACGAAACATCCTCATGTCCTTTAAGCGGAGCACAATACATCATCTATCCATTACACACAAAAATCCTGCAAATTCGTCACGTTCACTGGCGAGCAATGAGCCGTCACGGTTGCTGTCGTAATCTGTTCATATCCGGATCCTTTAAGATTTGTCAGAGCTGAATGTCTCCAGACTTGTAGTCCATCAAATAGTTCAGGACTACAATTCCCAGTCTGCATCATGTTAATTCATACTATGCCGATATGGATTAGCAGGAGCTGCCAGATGCGAAGGGTCATCACGCATGGCAAGCCGAGGAATGTCTTGTATGTTAAAAAATATGGGCCTCCCAATACCATCTTGCCCATACGCCTCCATAAAGATGAATGGAGATGAAGAGAAAAACATAAAAACAGGAAAGTTGAGGGCAGTGTGCGCTTAGATTCACCTGCTAAAAACGCCCAACCTGGTTGCGATCTACACAAACACACACACACAGCAGCCACACCATCTTTCAGGCATCTCTCTCTCGCATCTACACACCCTGATCGCATGGTGATGTAACATGTACTCTCAGTCGAGGGGGACAGTCATTTCAGAGAGGTCGGCCCAGGTGTTCTGGCATTTATTTGTGCCGACTTCCCCTCCTCTTCATGGCCGCCGTGCACTGTGGGCAGTACCACTTCCCTTTGGGTGCCTCGGTCAAACCCACACAACCGTAGTGGAACCACTCGATCGGACACTGTGGGAAAAGACGGGAAAGAGTCGGGATCAAATGACAATTTCTCTCTCAGCAATCAAATGACCAAGAATTCTCAGAATGTTTTTTTTATTTGTATTAATTACATTCAATTCAGTACATTATAAATTGTTATATTACAGTATTAGATATTTTAGAACTGTAAAATATTTAGTTTATATTACATATTTTATTAATAAATGTTATATTTTTATTTATAAAAAAATCATTCTAATAAAATTAGAACAATATAAACAATCCTCATTACTGGTTTCTGTCATCTCAGCAAAAATAGTGACTGCCCAAGGGTCACAAGAGCTATTGTGAGTTGTTTGAAGAGGAAATGTAGCTGTGTGTCTCTGGAGATGAAGGCTTGACTTACATCTTGGTTATCGCAGCCGACCATCTCTCCGTATGACACCTGCACAATAACAGAGAGAGAATGAAACACAGAGCATACGAGACAAACACGCACATACACACCTGCAACAGAGTGTCACGGATGTGCGCACCTGCGAACAAAGAACGTGCAAGTTGTGTCTTTGATGTCTATTCAGACACACACACATTTCTATTTTTGATACTTTGACAAAAGCAATATTACTTTGAGGCCATAAAACAAAAGCATTCATGGGGAGACAATTCTTTTGCACTCGTACATAAACTAAAACACACACACACACACAATCCTTTTGCAAACTGTTATTGGAGTCACACACACACACACCTCACCTCCCTAACCAGGTCTTTGATTTTCCTGTATGATCTTGCTCTATTGGGATGGTTAAAAATAACTCAAGAGATTAAATTTTTTCCTTTTCAAAACTTTCGTTCTGATCATATTTGGCAATTGGTTTAAAGGCTTGCTCGACAGTGTGTACTTCCACCTGCTGTGTTTTCTTTAGATATGCTTTCATTTATGTCGTTTGGAATACAGTACTATTAGATGCACGGAACTCGGACAGACTTTCACATGTGCTTTGTGTTTGTTTGTCCTGAAGCTCGATTGGGGCCGCGGTTAAATGCACTTTTCGAATACTTTTATACGAAATTGATGAACACACAGTCAGTTATGTTTTCAGAGCAGGACAAAACATCTGATATATTGAAATAGATCTGTGCATTAATGTGAATGCAGCCTGTTAAAGCTGCCATGGTCTATGATTTCATCAGTAATAATCATACAGCAATAATGCTGAGGAGAAAAGAAAAACCCATAACTATTGTCTGTAAACTTTCGGATACTAAAAGAACACTTATTTTAAATGAATATTTTGTTTTTAAAGTAGCCTGCTTATATAATAAAAAATAAATTACATACTTTATATGAAAATGTAGCCGTGCGCAGTAATATTGAAAACTGAGAAGGTGACGCATTGTGATATTTGATAATGATAATCGTAATTGAATTGAATCGTGAAACCAGTGAGGATTCACACACCTATTTTAAGATGGCAGTATTGACAAACAAACTATAAACAAAAAGCATAGAAACTGCAATTTTGGTTCAAATGTACAGTTGTAAAGATGTATTTGCAGAGAAGACTTAATTGGGGAAAAAATGTATATCAAGAATCGATTTGAATTTTAATGTAATTTCTAAATGTAATATTTAAAGTAAACAGTTTGGGGATTTTAACCAATAAAACAACTGATTCTCCGTGAAAAAACAAAAAATGCAGCCGCCTGTCCACTTAGCAACTCGGAGTGAGTGTACGCTCATCATCACGACACATAATAAAATGGACGGCACAAAAAAAGCCATTCTCGTAATGCATTTCTCTCGTGGAAATAAAAAGACTAGTTTATAAATCTGAAAAAGGGCGTAACATCAGTGCAGAGCAATGCCTACCTGCAACAAAACTTCTCTCAGCATCGTAGGATACAACGTCTAATCTGAAAAAGCATTACGTTGTTCTTGATCTTTGAAAAATGTATTTTATCGAGTAAATCGTTTTTCTATTTTCTAATATTTTGAGTTGTTATAGTTACGTTTAACATTTCTAAGAATTTAAATGAAAAATTACACCAAATTCTCCTAGAATTCACACTTTGCATTCAGTTAAAATATCCATGCAAATCATGCATGAAGTAAAGTTTATAAAGTCAAATGATAGCTTTGTGTGCTTTTCGAATGAATAAAGACTTCAAGTTCATCTGTAATGATCAAGAACAAATCTTTGGCGCGGTAATGCGAGTTCATGATTCAATTCGTGAACAGATGATTCTTTTGAGTCAATCTTTTAAACAAATCATTTATTTTGTTTAACGAAACAAGTGTGAATGGTTCATATTAAACTGGATAGATCTGGGGTATGGTTCCCAAAAGCATAATTAGTGAACTGTGGTTGTTAAATTACATTGAACTACAACGACATTACTTGGGACCGTAGTTGCTTTGGGAAACGAGCCCGGACAATTTTGACTCAGCGATTCTTTTGTGCCGATCGCTTCTCCATAGAGAGGATTATGAAGTAATCACTTAAAGTTTGGTCCATTCATTAAACAAATCTATTGTATAACTTGGAAGACTGTGCCAGTTGTTTTGGCTACTTTTATGATATGTTTGGATTCGTTTTGAAGCTTGGAAAGCAGCATGAAACAGCACTGAATCCCATTCCTTGTATTCAAACTGAATTTATATTGATTGGTAGATTTAAATTACATTAAAAAAAAGATTTCATAGAAATGCGGTGGAAAACTGATGTTGTTAAAAAATGACAAGAAAACACAAATCTTATGACTGGTAGATGTCACTATTATTTAGAATATATGTTCCCTTGTGTTACATGGCTTAAGTATTTCATAGTATTCTTAAGTATTTAGATTACGTTACTAAACCAGAGTAATTTAATGAAATATATTGCGGATTACTTTTTAAAGCATGTATTTTGTAATCTGTAGTGAAATACATTTTAAAAGTAACCTTCCCAGCCCTGTATACACACACACACACACACATAAAAAGTAATATTGTATTTTAGAATTTAGTTTTATTTCAGGCTTTTCCTTTAAGTAGAAACATTGAAGAGGGAATAGGAAATTCCTTGAGGGAAAGAGACAGAGCAATAGAAATGTTGACTTGTCCCAACTAACTAACCGGTTTAACCAACATGAGCTTAACAGCTTTAATGTGTGAATCTTTACTGCCACACGACAGCTTTGATAATCTGCAGATATTGTTCTTCAAACTTCTCAGGGGAGCCAAGTTACCCCAGTGTCAGAGTACAAATATCTGGGTATTATCATTGATAGCAAATTACATTTTGGTTCACATATTAAGTATTGGAGTAAAAATTAAGAAGTTAGGGTTTTACTTCAGAAATAAGTCATGTTTCCCATATTCAGGTGAGGAAAAAATGAGTTCCCGCTACATTTCTACCGATTCTGGACTATGGGGATGTGGCTTACCAGCATGCCTCCTCTTACCTTCTTTCTTCCTTGGATGCTTTGTACCACGGTGCTCTGAGATTTATAACTGATTGTACATTTTTAACCATCATTTTGAATTATATGAAAGAGTTGCATGGCCTTCCTTGAGAATTTGGAGAAAAATGCACTTATTGGGTCTTTTGCCAAATTATCTCTGATGTTTTATACAAAGGAATTTGTTTGGAAATCATTCATTACGTTCTCAACCAAATTGTAATCTCTGTATGCCCTTTGTCAGAACTGAGCTTGGTAAAACCTCTTAAATATGCTGCCTCAGATTGGAATCTTCTCCAAAAGTAGATAAAGTTACAAAACTTGGTGTCTTATAATTTTTTAAGTCCTTACTATGTAATATAGAGAGCAACTGACCTGTGTGTAATTGTTTTAACTGGTTATATGTTGGTTTTGTAATGAATGTCGTAACTATGTTGTTTGTTTGTATATGCAAACTCGGCTGCCTATCTTGGCCAGGACACTCCTGGAGTCTTTTCCTGGTTAAATAAAGGTATTAAGATAGTGGTCCCAATTAATTAGAATTAGTGAATAAATGTAATAGTAAATCAATTTGATATCAGAATCACAGTAAGAGCACTACAAACAGTAGTGTTGCTGGAATGCTGTATAAGAGAGATGTGTCGTGAACACACCTGGTTGCAGATGCAGTATCTTGGTTCGTTTGGGTCGTAGGTCCAATCCACCTGACTGCTGGTGTCAGTTTCTGTGACGGTGGTCTGTACCAGCTCATGAGCCAATGCTGACGATGACGAGCAGGATGACAGTGAAGAGGAAGAGGACGATGAAGAGGACTGGTGGTTGGAAGACTTAGTGTTGCCTCTGAAAATCCAAGCACAAAGTGGTTTCAAATCAAATGTATATGAATTTGATGAATGCAATATGTCAGAGAAATTGGTTTAATGCTTACAGAGGCGGCACAACGTACAAAAAGAACACAAAAATGTATCTGGGTGGCTCATTCATGAAACAAATTCATGGATATGGAAATGGTACGAGTCTTACTTGGTCTTGCGTCCTGTGCGAGAGTCCGAGCTGTTGTTGGACGTAAGGGGCTGTGTGAGTGTGCTAGCCAGCGCAGAAGACGAGTAACCGCTGGTGTCCCGACTCAGAGCAAACTCCCGCCCCAAGAAATCATTGTTCTTGACAGCTTCATAACTGGCCTTGAGACTGGATGTTCTCCTGCCCTCTTTCATCTGAAAAACACGCACACAAATATTAAAGAGGATGAAGAAGAGTATACATATATATATATATATATATTTATTTATTTATTAGGGCGGTCAACCGATTAAAATTTAAAATCGCATGATTACCATGAGTTAACTCACGACTAATCGCAATTAATCGCACATTTTTATTTATTCTAAATGTACCTTAAATTAATACTTTTCAAGTTTTAATACTCTAATCAACATGGGCATGGACAAATATGGATGCTTTATGCAAATGTATGTTTATTATTATTGAAACCATAGTCAACAGAGAATGAAGAGTAGACATGGTTCAAAGCGTATATATTTTTTTCAAAGAACTTGTTCATGTCTATTAGACACATGAAAAAAGAAATGCCAGGTTCCCATTACTACTGAGCAATTTACTCACACGATCCTGTTTACATTTTCGCATGACAGGGCAGCTCTTCTTCTGAACACGCAAAATGTGCATATATTATTTATTATTACATTTGTTTCACTCTGTGTCCACGTACTGTATTTTGATGCAGCTAAATTCTTAATAAAACTGTTTTCATTGATACATTTTACTGTGTCTGTTGTCAGACAACAGAATGAATATGAAATAGTGACTGAAACGCGATCAATTAAGACAACTTATGCTCTTTTTCCAAAATGTTTATTTGCACAAAAATCCTGATTATCGAGTCGTCATCTGATAAAATCAAATACACATAAGATAATGACAATAGCTGTGCTGTGATTTCGGCTGTACTTGCATGTAAAATTAGAGAAGCAAGTAACATAATATCTGTGTTTAACTGAAAGTGCTGCTCTTCTCTGTCGTGCGCTGAACAGATCAGACACACAGAGCGACGTGTGTGCACACGCTGGAAAAGAAAGACCTAGCGCTCGCGAAGCTAAATAAGGTTTGGGCGCTTTTTTGAAGGGAAAAAAAGTTGCTAAAGGGGTCTGTAATGTTGCTAAGTTGGCAACACTGTGCATCTCCATTTCTCCAACTACAGGTTAGGCCACGGGTCAAACAGAAAATACGTTATGTTAGTAAAATGAGTGCTGTTAAAATGAATTTGCGTTAACGCTTTATTAACAGCACTAATATATCTATACAGTGACCTCCAAAAGTATTGGAACAGTAAAGAAAAAATTGCTCTGTTGGCTGTCGAGTCAAGACATTTACAAATATGACAAAACTACAGAAGGTCACATTTTATTATTGGTGATTCAACACACAGACGTTTTACCAGCTAAGGAGTTCATCACTTTTAGAGTTTCATCCGCCTATCTGATGTGAACATAAGTATTGGAACAGTTTCCTCACGGGTCTAAGTGATCAGCTGTGTACTGTTGCATTAATTCTTTGGGTATTAAAAGCAGGGAATGTGTCGTATCAGTTTTATCCATTACTTCTGCATTCAAAGATGAAACACACAAACCAGGATGAAGATGAGGGAGCTGACTTTGAAAGAAAAGCAAGCAATTTGGATGCTAAAAGAACACTAGGAACTACCTAATCGACTGAGAAAAACAACAGTAGTTTATAACATACAAATCATAAAAGCTGTGAAAATGAATCCTAAAAGACGTGTCTGTAAAATCATCAACAACTTCCAGAAAGCTGGGGTGATGCTCTGACAATCTACTGTCCTCAGGAGACTTTGACACAGAATTACAGATGCTACACAGCAAGATGCAAACCTCCGACCAGCACCAAAAATAAAAAAGGCAAGATTAGAGTTCGCAAAAAAGCACAAAGGTGAGCCAGAAGAGTTTTGAAACTGTGTTTATGGACCAATGAGACAAAGATGAACCTTTATCTAAGTGATGGGAAAGCAAAAGTGTGGAGAAAAAAGGGAACTGCAAATGATCCCAAGTATACATCCTCATCTGTGAAGCATGGTGGAGGTGTTGTCATGGCATGGATATGCATGCCTGTCTCTGGAACAGGCCTTCTCAAATTTACTGATGACTTAATGTATGATGACAGTAGCAGAATGAATTTGCAAGGTAACAAAACCATCTTGCCTACCAATATTCAAGAAAATGCCACCAGATTCATTGGAAAGTGCTTCATATCGCATCAGGACAATGACCCAAAACACCCTACCAGTTCAGTCAAGGAATTTATAAGGGCAAAGAAATGGAAAGTCTTAGATTGCCCAAGTCAATCTCCAGATTTAAATCCGATTGAACATGAATTTCTCCAGCTGAAGAGGAGAGTAAAGGCAGAAACCAAGCGTCTGGTGATGTCTATGGGTCACAGACTCACTGCTGTGATTGTGCGCAAGGGATCTGCAACTAAATAATAGCTTTTAATCTTTTATATCTGCTTTATGTTCAACTATCCCAACACTTATGCTAATATCAATGAGTAGGATGAACTCTAAAAGTGCTGTTCTTTTTATTTGGTAAAACATGAATGTGTTGAAACGGCTAATAATAAAATGTGACATTCTGTAGTTTTGTATCATATTCATCTTTTAATCATATTTGCAAATGTCTTGACTCCACAGCCAACAGAGCAATATTGTCTTTACTGTTCCAATACTTATGGAGGGGACTGTGTGTGTGTGTGTGTGTGTGTGTGTGTGTGTGTGTGTGTGTGTGTGTATATGTATGTATGTATGTATATGTATGTATGTATATATATATATATATATATATATAAACTGTTAATAAAATGAATGATATAAAATACAAGCAATACAAAATACAAAAAGGGTGATATAATCAAATTTATACATTTTATGTAATACATTTTAAAATATTTTATTTCAGAACTTTATAATTATTAATGTATTTTAAATGCCAAAATATTTAGTGTCAATATCTTATTACAGTTGCTTGTATATTTTAGGCTTGTTTTTTTGTAAAGGAGTCTCATTGGACCTGAATACAAAACAAGAGCTTATAATGAAAACTCCAAAATTACAGGATTTGTCGATATGATTTTCCTTGAGAAACAATATATAGTGCCTCTGTGTACTAGTGAACGCTGAAATTAACATGGGCGGAGTGCCAGGAAAACATAATCTGACACAAAAATAACAGACAAGAGGAAAAAAGGCCCCTAAGAGGCCAAAAATAGTTGAAACAGGAAGTGAAGGGAGGAGGGGGTACAAAGAGGGGAAGAGGCGGCGGTTTTACCTGTGCGGTGGCTTGCACTGCCTGAGCTGCTGCCATGGAAATGGCCCCCGCCCCTGCAGCGGGCCCGGCAGGAAGTGGGCTCAGGTTGTATGAGGAAAGTGACTGGGAGGAGTTGACGTTATACACACTGTTAGAAGAGGACGTGCTGTTCACTCTGCAGCCTGCAACACACACACAAAATACAATTTGAAACACTTGTCCAACATGAGTCATAACTAATCTCATCACACTCATTTCTTCTGAACCATTCAGTAGTTACCACACACACAGCAAACATATGTGCAGCAGGATTACGACAAATCATAGTTGTTGTTTATTTCCCTTGACATTATGATTAGGATAAGGGCTGTAGTTATACTAAATGAATAAATTAGATTTAAAAATACTACAATTATTTTAAATTGTTACAATTTCCCAATATTACTGTTTTACTGAAGTTTTGATCAAACAATCTTGGTGAACATAAGAGATAAACAAAATAAATGTTAAAAGTTACCGATGCCAAGCTTTTGAACAGTAGTGTAAATATTGAGATTAGGGCTGCAACTAATAATTATTTTGATAATCGGTTAGTTGGCTAGTTATTCTTTCGATTAATCGAATTAAAAATTGTTTTTTATTGACAGAAAACACACTACTCCACATTCTGTCCAATGTCTTTCAAACTAACGTGCCAACTGAATAATACAAATACAGTACTTAATTTATTAAACCACGTATCATAATAAAGAGAAAACACAAATATTTTAGGAATCTGTTGAAAAAAAAATTAATCTAAAAATTGTATTGTCATTTATTGGGCAAATAACAAACTGAAAGAACCAAATAGTATTAATTCCCACTATAAAAAAATGGCCTCCTATGCCTTGCAATAACTTATAACTGTTATGAGGCCATTTTTGTTATTATAAATACTAATTAGTTGTTTCTGTTTGTAATTTGCCCAATAAATGACAATAACATTTTTAGATTTACATTTTTTTTAGACAGATTCCTAAAATATTTGTTTTCTCTTTATGACAGGAGGTCTAATAAATTAGCACTGTATGTTTTCATAGCATTCAGTTTGTTTGAAGGACATTGAGCAGAATGTGGAATAGTGTGTTTTTTGCCAATAAAATAATAGTTTTAACCGATTAATCGAAAGAATAATCGACCAACTAATCGATTATCAAAATAATCGTTAGTTGCCGCCCTAGTGTGTTTTACCTGGTGTGTTTTCTTTAGAAGCGTCTGATGTAAGGGTGGAGAGAAGGGCCTCTGACTTGAACTTCTTTTCTGGTACGTGTTCAGTAGTGTGGTGGGCTGGTGCGCTGTACTTCCTCTCTGTCGAAAGACACACAAAACATGTAAGACGACTGAAACAGAAAACAAGGGGCAGTCATTCTCTTGGAATAGACTTACTCTCCACAGTGGCGTGTGAATGTGCGTGGTGGTTATTGACAGGTTGAGAGGGGCTGTCCATCTCAAGTGACCCTAGAAAAAGTAAAAATGACTTTCAGATGAATAGTTTCAAATCAGCACAAAGCCATAACATGATCAGTTGACTAAATATGCCCAGACTAGCTTGAATTTTTCCTATACGGTACTTTTCTAATCACTACACATTCAAACATTTTAATCATATCATCTTTAAAAACATGAGAAAATTCCTAGCTTGTGAGCATTATTTAAATTAGCCCTTTATCAAACTACGAAGAAGGTGATTGACAGGTGCCACTCACGTCTCTCTAGGATTTCTGTGATGCCAGCGTTATCTGCCTCCAACTCCATTTTGAACTTTGCCAACTCCTGATCCAACTTCCGCAAGTGTCTATCAACCTACATAAAGAGACCCGACATCAGCACAAGATCAACAGGAAGCAGATATCCCATAAACCCTCTCACCAGGATCAAGATTATGTACTATTATGTACATTTTGACTAGAAGAAAATACATTCCCAACCAAAGGAGACATGAATTAAAGCACTCAGAAAGCATTCAGCTTTGAGAACCTAAACAGCGGGAGTAGCGGCATCCCTGAGAGCCATGGCTTCTTCACTGTCACTATCAATGATGTGCTGCCATCTAGTGGAAACCAAGTTACTCACCAGATCATAAATTTGATTGGCTAATTGGACCTTTTCATCTGCATCTTCCAAAGCTTTATAGTAGTCCTGATAAACAGAAAGAGGTACTTTAAAAAAGCTCTGCATATGACCACTCAATTGCAAAACTATCCATCAATGATTAAATAAATAGTTCACCTAAAAATAATCACCCTCAGGCCATCCAATATGTAGATGAGTTTGTTTCTTCATCTGAACAATTTGGAGAAATGTAGCATTACATCACTTGCACACTAATCGATCTGCAGTGAATGGGTGCCGTCAGTATGAGACCAAACAGCTGATGATAATCCACAAGTAATTCACACGACTCCAGTCCGTCGATTAATGTCTTGTGAAATGAAAAGCTGTGTATTTGTATGAAAAATGTATTTCACACAAAAATCCACCAACATATTCATAACTCTATTGGATTGTTTTTGCTGATATTTAGAGTCAGAAAAAATAGCCTTTACTCTGAAAGAAGCAATATTATGGATAGAGGACTTGTATTTTTGCTGGAAATAATTAACTGAATTTAAATACATCTGGATGGATTTATTAAAACATACAGCTATACAATCTACAAGATGTTAACAGATGCATCAGAGTAATGGGGATTATTGTGATGTTTTATCAGCTGCTTGGACTCTTATTCTGATGGCACCCATTCACTGCAGAGGATCCATTGGTAAGCAAATGATGTAATGCTATAATCCACAAATCTGTTACGTTGAAGAAACAAACTCATCTACATCATGGATGACCTGAGGGGGAGTACACTACATTCTCAGCAATCTTTCATTTTTGGGTGAACTATTACTTAAAAAATGTCACATTTGAATTTCAGTATCAATGTTATACCCAATACAATTGTTATTAATAACAGTAACGCATGGATCAAACGAGGTGCACAGCATCCATTCTTTACCTTTTTAATAATTTCCATCTGCTCTTCCCTCCATTCAGGCTTGTTCTTCTTGGCGTCCGTAAAGAACTCATTAACCCGCTGCTCTAGCTGATCCATCGCATCTGAACAAAAGAACAGGGGCAGGATTGAGTCAAGAACCCAACACTCGACTCACAATCACACTGATCGGCTACTGTGAAGCCTATGGTCAGATCACCGAATTAAATCTTTCAACAGAGGAGGTGGTGTAGCCTAGTGGCTAAAGATGTGGGTAGATCATTAAAAGGTTGTAGGTTCAACCAACCCCCATAAAGCGTGATCCATGAACCAAAACAATTGAAGGCAAGGCCTTTAATGGATTGTTTTGTTAAATACCAGGTCACATTCACCTCAAAATAATAATAAAAAGTCTAAAAAAATAATAATAATTTATAGTTGTAAATTAAATTTGCTATAAATATTTAAAAAAATATATAAAGATAATGTATTTATTTATGGTGTGAAATATTACCTGGGCATGTTCTTGGACATGAGAATAGAGGAGAAACCTGTCAAGAACGACTGTCCTTGTAATAATTGTACTATAAACATACCTAAATTAATTAGTAGTTCAAACTACTAACTAAGATGAGGTACTAAGTAGATCAAATACTCAGGGTTTACACTCCATGCAAAACCTATAATGGTCAACAAATAAATGCAATAAAAGTGTGATGGAGACTGATATGAGCAACCTATTCATATCAGTAGGGAGGTACTGGCAGTGTCAACAGAGTCAGCGGACAGTAAAAAACATAAATAACAATTTGTTAAAATTAATAATGCATGGAAATTCCAAGCTTTTCCTTAGCTGAGTTACACTCATGTTGCTCCACTTCCACATGATGTTGCATGCTGATGTGAAGTGAGTGCATAATAAATGCATGCTCCATATGCATGCAAATCCACCAAACAAATCCTCAATAATATGAAGGGCTTTCTGCATCAGTCAAGGTCAGGTGTGATATTTTACGGCAGAAGTGTAAGTTTAAAGTGAATTCGTACTCTGCACTTGCAGGTCCATCTCTCTCATTTCCGTAAACCTGTCGCGGAGATCCATGGGTAGCTGCTCGATCACTGCCGGAGAGAAGAACAGAGGCGCGTTACAGGCTAACGGCTGCGACGCATTCACACGTACAAAACAGCCCTCTCATACACCTAACCTCTAATATGAACACGAACCATTAAAATAGCTCATATACTCACTTTCGAGGTAGTCCTCAAGGTACAACATTCTGGCGGAGAGAGTGTTTCAGGCGTTTTTGAGAAAGGGTGTTTTTCTTCAATATGGCGTCGCAGGCAGCGGAGAACTGAAGGGGAGGAAAAAAACACACGTTGATAGGGGAGGGGCTTACGGGAAGGGCGTGGGATTTGATTGGACGACGGTGGAGTTGCGCGGAAGCTGAATTTTTTAATGGCTTGTAAGGGATTTGTAGTTTTTTTAAATTGCGCAACTACAGAACTACATCCATCGCTGATAATTGTGGTGGGATGTATAAATACCCATATCAAATAATAATCAAATATTAAGTCAAATATTAATATTATAAAAGTGTTGTTTTGTAACAAAATTATGTTTTCTATATGTAATATATAAAGAGTTTCTTAAGAAAATGATATGTGCACATTTTTTCAAAGATTCAATTTTACAGTTGTATTGTCTTGAACAAGATCTTCATATATTTTGTCCTTTTTTATTCCTCATTATGCGTGCGTGCGTGCGTGCGTGTGTGTGTGTGTGGTTTTTGATGTGAAATATTACCTTAGCAAATATTAGCTATCTGGCATCATCCTGTCAAGAACGAGTGTCCTTGTAATAATTATACTGTAAATATGGCAAATTACTAATATATATACTAATATATACATGTATTTATTTATTTTAATATAAAAAAATTACATAAATATATGTATGTGCATGCATTTATATACACACACATAAATAAATAATGATAATGAAATCAAAAAGTCTAATTCTATAATATAAAACTGTTTTATAACTATATATATTATTTATATATACATATTTTCTTCAAGATTTTCTTAAAATGTCAATAGTTTTGAACAAAATCTTTATTTCCGTTTTCTTCAGTTATAAAATAATATTATTGTATAACTTCAGCATGAAATATACAATGTTCTTTAAATTTTGCATCATCATGGTTATGAGAGACACAAGTACCCTTGTACTTCTGTTTAGTGTTCCTGTGGCTCAGTGGTAGAGCTTTGCGTTAGCAGCGCAAAGGTTGTGGGTTCAATTCCCAGAGAACACACATACTGACAAAAAATGTATAGCCTGAATGTACTGTAAGTCGCTTTGGATAAAAGCGTCTGCTAAATGCAGTCTAGTCTCTCATTTGACTGGTTTCATGCAGTTTTGGCCTTTGGAGGGCAGCACTGACTGCGATACGGAATGACAGTTCAGACATTTGCTCTATACTAGATAGTTACAATTCGGTGCTGTCTGTGTTTAAGAGGCTTTTGTAACACATACCACTAGAAATTTGCCCGTGGGAGACAATGTAACTACCCAGCTGTCTCTTGAGAGGAAAAAACCTCAGCTTGACCCACACTCATTGTAGACAGTTATGACTTGGAGCAGTCGTGGTGGAAGAGGCTTTTACAAAACATCCCATTAAAACCTTTTATTTCCAAGACAAAGTTACCACACAGCTGTAGACAAGAAGTGTTTCACAAAGTGACATTGCACCTCAGCTCTCAATTTAGATCAAATACAAATATACTGGAGCTCATACACAGGAAATGTGGCTCTGATGACTGTTCCATCTGCATTTGTGGCAGTTTTAAAAGCTATTTTTAGTTGTCTTTTTATATTTCTTCTCATCTGAGTTTCCTGGTGCTATATTTGCACACTAGAATATCAAATCATATCAGTCAGTCAGCAGTTAGGATGCTCCAAATAAAACAATGCAGACTGTTTTGCATGCTGTGTGTATCCTTGTGAACGAAAGTACAGTTGCTTTGATTTTTTATTTAATGAGTCATTTAAGTCTTTAAATGTTTAACAATTAATATACTGTATTTAATGACCCAACTATTAATATTTAAACCCTGAGTGTCAGAATAGGCCCCTTTCTGAGAGAAATACATTTAGAAGTGCTGTAATGTTATAATCAATGTAAAGGGCAAATCTTTTCTTTGGTCAATGTTATGGATTCATTAAAACAACTTATTAATAAACGTATAGTTATTCCTGCTTTTGTAAACTAATATTTATATGGAAATTCTGATGTAAATTAGTACCAGATAGCTGCAGCATAATATTCATCAACACATTCTCTGATAATAGCAGATTGTGACATTCTCAAGACAATAATACGCCCATCAGATCTGACCTCTGCACCCCGGCATATGATATCATGGGGGCAGGGATCTGGACACATGCCAAGCACTGCTGCATGTGTTTGTAATTAGCATAAAAACAGATTAATTGGGTAGAATGGGATATTAAAGTTAATATAAGGCAAATGAGCAGGCCCTGAATTGTGACTGGACAAGTACAATGATGCATGATAATGCATATTGTTATTATTTTGTGACCTTTACATCTTAATGAACAAGGTTGAATTGTGTTTGACATATTTGAGCACAAACGGTTTGTACACTCTACAGTTAGCATGTGTATAAACATTTTATGTCAGTTTTAGCTTTTATGAATCCCAATTTTCTCCTCACTTTTGACGAAGGATGAAATCCATGGATTTTAGGATCAAATCTAAATGTGTGCTTCATAAATGAGGCACCTGAAAATTATACCTCTTCATAGGATTACTACTCTCTGATCAAAAAACGAAATATGTTTTTATTAGAAATGACATGATTTATTATTTCTTGTCCATTTTATTTCTAAGTGTTATTTTTATATAAGTGACATTTGAATACTAGATTATATCGTGCTTGCATGTAATATTAGTAAAGCTAGAATAGATAGTCTCTGGGAGAGTTGCAGCAGCTAGAAAAGAAATACTAGCGTTTAACATTTTTTGTTAACTTAATTAAACATACCTGTTGAATAAGTTATCTGTAAAACTATAGTAGCAACAATTCAAATATTCACTATTTTGAAGTGAATAGTTTATATCTGAACCATAGATTTATATAGAATTCAATGGGAAATACACAAAAATAAAGAAAATTGCAACTTCTTATAATCACAATTCTTTTTTTCTTACATCTGTGAGTTTATATTTAAGAACTGTGAGATTATTGTCTGACTTGTGAGTTATAAATTATTGTAATATTTCAACAAATTCAGAAATGTGAGACACAATTTTTAAATGAATATCTTTCTTTCTTTCTTTCTTTCTTTCTTTCTTTCTTTCTTTCTTTCTTTCTTTCTTTCTTTCTTTCTTTATTCAGTTGCATAAATTAGCTTCCATAGCACATATACTAGTGCTGTATATATATATATATATATATATATATATATATATACACACACATAATATACACAGTACACAGTACACATACGTATATTATGTAAACAAAAGCTTTTATTTTGGATGGGTTGACAGCACTAGTACATACATAAGCTGATTTTCCAATTTGTCCCAGGAACTTTTTTTTTCTGCAGACCGGTTGCTGTCCATGTTTACACCACAGTCTAAAGTACCATAAAGATTAGGCAAATAGTCTGGTGACATAGGTCTGCATGCGTTTCTCAATACCAAGTACGCAAATTTCAGACTTGCATCATCGGTAGTTTGGACTTCGTAAGTTCGACTCGGGAGTGTGAACTCCTGGGGATGGGATACAATTCTGCAAACAGCAGCGTACATCATAACCTCAGTCATCTCATATTGACCACTGCAATTTTCCTCTTATTTACAATAAGACAAAATAAGATATCATACACCACTGCCTCTTTTCATTTTTAATTAACAGATGCAGAAATTTAGTTCTGGGAACATACATACATTACAATGAAACGAAATATATCAAACAGCTTTGCCTCTTTTCATTTGAACATATTAACATATCACCAAAACTTTCTTTATTTAGATCTTGGTTCCTGCGGTGGAAACACACCTAGTACAGGCCCAAAATCTCTAGTTCCCGGAGAAAGGTCCTGCGGTGGAATAGGGCTTATAGACACTAGTTGGTTTATATATATGAATAAATGTTATGACGGCTTGCCATAATCGGGATGGATGATGACCCAGGGTTTGCCTTTAGGACCTGGAGGCAGCGCTGCCGGGTGACACTCGCGCGTTTGGAGTGAAAGTCTCTTACAACTGCAAGTTAAACACAACACTTGTGGAAAGGCGAGGTGCACACAGCTGGCTCTGACTGGAGTATAACGCCTGGAATGATAAACTGTTTAGTGGCAGTGAATGGATCGCAGCGAATACGCCCGACTGTTGCACGCAGCTCCGTCAGGAATATAAGTATGATTTTTGATTGCAGGCGCAACTAAGTTTGAGGTGTTTCCTACAACTTCATGCAGGACACAATATAAAGGGATCGTCTGTGCCTTCCAATCTTTGAGCTTTTTTCTTTTTGGATACTCCAGCGATTTTTATTTTATTTTGGTGTGAAAAGTGTCAAAGTGAATGTATTAGTCATTGGAGAGGAGAAAGTTGCAACTTGGTCCTTTTAAAATCACACGTTGCTTCCTAAACATCACACGGATATTTATAACACCATTTCAAGACATTCTGGATGCGCGCTAAACGCGCGCAAGGACTTATGACATGGTATGATTTCAAAAATCTCTAACAACATCTTAAACCAGCCTAATGACCAAACTGGTCTTGAGATGGTCTTAACTGTTTTAGGATGCACTTAGCTGGTCTCCATCCTGGCAAAGCTGGTCTTTGGATGTTCTTATGTGGTCTAAATGAGTCAACAAGCCTGGCCACCTGGTCTTAGATTGTTTAATCTGATTTCCGCAAGTTTAGTTGGGTGTGCAAAACTACTTTAAAATGAACAAACAGTTCAGTCTGGCCAGGCTGGGAGACCAATTAAGACTGGTTTAAGCAGTAGCGATGTGTTTCACATGACATCTCAAGCAAACTGTACGATGTTTTTTGCTTTACCCAGTTTTCAAACTGACTTGTCTCCTCAGCGGTGATGGTGCCCTGGTGGCAGAAGTTAAAATGAGGTCTTTTGGCGAGCAGTTGGTGCGCTCAGAATGGCCCGGGAGGACTCGGTGAAGTGTCTGCGCTGTCTGCTCTACGCGCTCAACTTTCTCTTCTGGGTAAGACGAGTCCAAGTCGGAGCAGGTGGCTGGGCGAGCGCTCACGTTACATGGCACGGTGCTGCTGTGCGCTCTGCGCTCTCCAAGACGCGCAACAGCCACTCACTGTCCGACACACGCGCAATCTGTGTTCCTCCTCCCCATCCATGTTATCTTTATGTAGAGCCTCTACAGGACAGCCTGTATACCAGCTATGTTGGAATGGCGCACAGCTCATATTCTGCAGGGCGCTATTTTTAGGGAATTAAATGTGATAAACACTGGGGTGTGTTTTTAGATCAAGAATGCCTGCGTAGGGCAAACTAAACCCATGCCACTAATATTGCAGCATGTCAAACATAGCACAGTACCTAAATAGGTTTCCAAGCCAACCAAGTACACAAATACAGATCCATGTAATGCTTGCTTGCTTTTTAATACACTCAGAAAAATAAATAAATAAATCACTGGGGCAACATTCTAATATACAAAAGCTAAAAGGTAGGCTACATCTTTGTAACTTATTTACACCTATAAATCATTACCAAAAATGAGTTATATATTTATAGAACTCAGTCTAAATTGTCAAAACTTGTGGTTAACAACATTGTAATATTTACTAATTTGAAATGTCAAGGTTTTCTGAATGATAATTTATAGAATTCTAAAATTTCAATTGAAACATCTCTCTATAGAAATTAACACTGGACAGTGGTTACTTTTTTTGCTAACATTAGTTAACTAAAATGTTTTCTTGATTGTATTATCTTTATCAAAATAAGGATATCCATGTTTAATTGTGGCTCAAGTACCTTCAAGTTTTCTTCTCTTTTCCTCCCCCAAGCTTATGGCCCTGTGTGTGCTGGGAGTGTCCGCCTGCCTCAGGGATCAGCTGAACAATGTGCTCACCTTAACCGCGGACACCAGGTGAGTGGTAGCGGACGGACAGGTGTGAGCCGTAAAATCCTTTCATGCAGGGCAGCAGTCCATGTAAAGCTCTAATTGACTGTTTTCCCTCTTTTCAACCAGTCTGGATCAAATTGCCTCGAGCTTATGAAGTAATTACAAGCATGAATGAGATGTGCAGTTTCGGGAAGAAATCAGATAAATACATTAAGTCACCAGTTGAGACAGGGCCTGGGTTTAGAAACATTCCTATGTGTATGTTTTGTAATTGTGTAGAGTTTTTTTTCTCCAAATCCTTTCAAGCATTAAAGGAAAACTCAGCAAAACTGGAAGAACAATCCCAAAAGTATCAATATTATTCCTGGAGGCGAGTGATATCTAATAAGTGGTGACAAAAACTATTTATCACCAAGGTGTGTATTATAATTCCAGTCGTTACTGAGTTCTTTGTGGCTCACATCATGACATGAATGGGAATCAACGGAGAGAAAATTGTGTTAAAACCTGATTGTACACAATGAATGGGTTTTCCAGAGTTACACTGCAGTAACGTGCTGAATCAGCCCTTCTTCCATGACTGTAAAGATCTCATCTCTGCTGAATGAAACATAATATGAACTAGTATAAGTTAAGCACAATCAACAGTAATTATTTATTCAAACTAATGATGATTAATTGATTATAATTATTTTTTAATTATAAAATGAAAACTAGGTGTTATGGTAATACACTTACAAAGGAAGTGAATAGGGCCCATTCTCAGAGGTTTTACAACAAGAGACATGCAGCTTTTCATTCTTCTAAAACTTAAAGTAAATGTGTTTAAATAATTTTACAGTCGTTTTAGGGTTTTATTACATTATCATGGCAAGTGGATATATACATTTATATGTACATTGTTTACATCTTGTGGCTATACAGTATATAGTATTTTAATGCTTACAGATGAGCCTCATTTCCACTGTAAGTGTCTCTCTGTAAAAATATTTCTGGGTTTTCGATTTGGAAAATATTTTGTTGTAATTGTGGTATACAACATTATGCCACAAAAGCTGTCAATTGAGCAGAATATGTACCGAACCCAGATTATTGCTTAAAAATATAGCGTTGCATCTTAAAAACAGTGTTGCATCTTAGAGAACTGGAGCAAAAGAAAACAAACAGAAGTAGAGACAGTAAGAAACAGGAAGAGAGAGAGAGCTTGCATTCCTACAGAGTATAATCACTGTTTATTTGCAACTGGTGTATTACTCAAATATGTAGCCCTATGAGAGGAGGAAGGGACAAGTGAACAGGATGGACGGATAAATAAACAAAAGGCCTGCCAAGAAATTGACTCTTCCTCCCTCTCTCTCTCTCTCTCTCTCTCTCTCTCAGACTGGAGGAGGCAGCCGTTCTCACATACTCCCCCGTCGTCCATCCTGTCATCATCACCGTGTGCTGTTTTCTAATCATCGTGGCTATGGTGGGCTACTGCGGCGCACTCAAGTGCAATCTTCTCCTACTGTCTTGGGTAAGTAGAACTGAGAAGAGAAAAAAAAGCAAAAAAACAAAAGACGAGGACAGCAGGAACATTGTGTGGTTTGGAATGTGTGTGGTTTTGTGTACCGAGAATATTTTAAGTTTAGCTGGCAGTGACGTTGTTGACCCCAACCACCCTCCAACAAGTCATGCTTTCTTTATCCACGCATCTCCTCTGAGACCGCTGGGTCTTCACTTCATACACTAGAGGGGAGTAAAGAGAGACACCGCGTCCTCAAACTCTACCTCAAACATTTACTTGTGTAATGCGATGTATTTCCAAGTGAAATTGGGGATTTGATGAGATGAAATTGTGAGATGAAACTTCATTGGTAACGGACTGAATTGTGAAAAGCAGCCTTTACATATGAAAATGGAATCGAGTAGTTAAGACACACAGTAAGTGGCCTTGATGTCAGCAGAAAAGGAGAGTTGTTTTAAAGTCTGAGTAAATTTAGACTATGAAAGAGGTAATTAAAAATGTCCAAACTGCTCACTGCTAATTTGCTGAAATTGAAAGTTAATTTGCTTTTTAAATCTGATGTGGAACACACATAAATATATATTAAATAGTGTCCAGGTTAGTGTCCATCTCTTCTGTGCAATACAAGTAAAATATATATATAAAAATGTATTATTAGTTTTTTCCACAAATGTATTTATATTTAATTATATTAATAATATATTAATTTGAATTATATTTCATTTACAGTACATATTTTTGACTTTCATATATTTGTGTGTGTGTGTGTGTATATATATATATATATATATATATATATATTTAAAGAATTCATGCATTAAAATTACAATTAGAATTTTTATTTAATATTAATTAACATTATTATTATTATTATTATTAGTCGTATTAGCAATATAATAGTAGTAGTTGTATTTTTATTTATTTATCTTTTATTTATTCTTTTAGACAAATGTTTTTGCTTCCTGGAATAACACGTAGTGGTTAATCATGCATCATAAGCTGTGCAACATGCAATAATGGGTCAGCATGTTGACTTTAAAGACACCATAACATTAAAATTGACCATATTTGCCATAATCTTTTATGTTGATGTAACAAAATACTTGCAGGCAGAAAATGTTAATCAATAATATCACAGCATAACATTCATATTCTAATCAAATCCCGATGGATATGTTAACAGTAAGTCCTGCCACTGTTATTTGCCACCAAATATTGTTTTTCACTTGGAAATACGTCTTATTATAGAAGTTAATTGCAGTGAGAATACAGTTTCATGTAGTTTCTGTGTTTAAAACTAGTGTCACTCATCTCAGAACCACACTGGTGCATTACAAGGCCATATCTTTCTTGTATTAGATGTCACGGTGCACCCTGCATCTAGTTATGCTTATCATCAGAATGTGTGTGCCAGATAATAATAACCGCCTCAGACTCTTGTAGCAACTTGCTCTATAGGTTATGGAGCTCCTGCGTCTCTGAGACAGAGTTAGACAGCAGTAATGTGTAAGCACTGCACATCAGTCAACACGATGGACTGTCTAGGAGGGCCAAATAGAGGGCACATAGTTACAGCCATTGTGAGAGATTTTTGTGTGTTTAGATGGATATGTTGGTGACATTATGACTTGTGAAATTACAAGATCTTGACAGGCTGTTAGCACAGATGATAAAAGATTTGGGGAGGAAGGAAATCCACCCTCTATCTGACCCTTAAAATTAGACAGGCTGTAAATGACTTTAAAATGACAGTCCACCCAAAAAGAAAAAAAAGAAAATCTGTCATAATTTACTGACTCGTTACAAACCATGGAAAAGATAAGGAAGATATTTAACAAAACGTCTGGGTTGCTCTTTTCCCTGGAATGAAAGTCACATTTTGAAATTATAATTTTTTCTATATTTTAATAAATATACAATAAATATAAATATATTTTTAACTTGTATTTATAAAATAAAACATATTTTATTGTAATTTTTGTTAAAAAAAAAATATATAAAAAATGGTAATATAATATGCAATGAAAATATCTTTAATAAAAAAAAAAAAAATTCAGATCGTATTGTTATCGTATTGTTATTCCCCTAAAAAAGTGAATGTCCACATTGCTTGTCAGTTATTATTTCCCAGCTTCTGTAAACTTGTTGGACTGTTTTATTTCAAAAGAGCAAGGATAATCCTGTTTTCTATGCAGCCGTCCTTTTAAATGCTGTATCAGTGTGCGACATTTAGAAGTCGAGCAAATCTGCTTTATGATGATGAATTGAAGAAATCCCAGCATGGAGGGGGAGGAGAGAGCAGGCAGAGGGCTGTTTTGTGGCTCTCTGTCCCAGGTAAGTGCGGTTCCCATCTGCTGACCCAGACTGAAGGCCTGTTTTCTGGGACTCCTTGGCCCATCTCTCTCCCTCCTCCTCCTCCTCCTCCTCTCTCTGGGTCTCCATTCATCTTCTCAGGAGCCTTTCTCCTCTCCTCTCTGCCCCGGCGGGCTTGTGTTACCCAGTGGCTCGGCGACAAACAATATTATCTGGCTGAGATACAATAGGTAAACCAATCCACGAGGAGAGCGGGAAGACATGAAGAGAGGAGAGGCGCTTGGGTTACGAGGTCGCTCTATTCACCAGCTGCGCTCTCACCGAGTGCTGCGACCCTGCCGAACACACACACATTAACTCACACACTCTCACACACTCTTTATACTGTCAAAGAAAGGGAGAAAGCAACCGGGAGATCATGAGAGCAAAGAAAACGTCATATTAAACGTCAGTACAAAGCAAGAAATGTAAGGTTCAGTCCATTACACATGAATCCAAAATTATCATTCCATATGGTCTAAAATGCAAAACTGTCATCAACTTTTTGTGGTAGGACAGCAGTTGCAAGTAAATATTCTGTCATCTTTGCAGGAATGTAATATGAAGAGTAACATAAATCTTTAGGGACATAATTAAAGTGAGCAGGCACAACAATACTGGTAACCATAGATATATATGTTTACAATATATTTCACATGAATAATATGCATCATTTTTAAATACCTTGATTTTTAAAGTCCAAGCTAAAAAGCAAAAAACATATCTCAGTGTGGACAAAAGGCCAAAATGTAGAGATAATAATGCATAAATACAAAAGTTGCTTGCAATAAGATCATAAATTGTTCAGTTTTATCGTTTTAAAAATTAAAATTTTAAATATAATATTAATGTATATTATATACATAAATAAATAAATGTAAAAATAAGAAATTAAGAAAAAGCTTAAGAAAATTCATACTAAAAAAAAACAGTTTTATTAATTCAGATAAAAAGTATTAACTGTACTTTTGTCTAAATAAATTTACAATAAAATGCTAAAAATGTATTATTTTACATGATACAAGTGAAATTAGCATCATGTACAGTATATAATTAATTTGGATAAATATAAAAATTTAAGTGTTATTAAATAACGTGTTTAAAGTAAATTTTGGTCATGCAAGACCTACATCCAACATGTCAGATCAGCAAATCTGATATTAAACAGCTATTGTCAGGATTTATCAAAGACACAGTGAAAAATCAACTAGGAAAAAAGTATGGACAAAGTTATTTTTGTGGCTGAACTTATAGCCATATGCATTTGTAGAAGTTTCACTTTTTAGATAAAAATGTTGCTTATATTATAATAACTCTCATTTCAAGTCTGTCCAGCCGATGTGTGGTCTTAAATATCCAGCATCGATCAATATGGATGAAGGCTAATGTTGGCCAATAATCAATACAGCACCAATATATTGTGCATCCCTAATTGCTTAAAACGTAATAACACATCCCTCCTCCATAAATCACATAATTTGAGGTGTCATTCATATCCACAGCAAAGTCTGTAATCAAACCCAGAAGCAGCAGTTTAATGACATTAACAGTAGCCCTCTGTCAAAACAAATCTGATATGACTTAATAATCGACTCACTCTCGTTCTGTTTGCATGACTAAGTGATAAAGGGGGTGTAAATTGTTCCAGTGAAAAGGAAATCCATCCATTCCAACGTGTTCTGTTTTCTGTAACAGTCAAAAAAATGTGTGAGTGTGAAAGAGGAAAAGTAAAACTCTCAACAAATCAATAAACCGAGAGGTCGCCGAGAGAATGTAACCTCTCTTACCCTGAGAAAAATGTGTGTGTTTGCAGATGAGCCAGCTTGTTGGGAACTTCCAGAGGTTACAAGTTCACGCTGGACATATTTGAACAGCAGATATTAGCTGGGAAGAGAGTGAAGAGAAAAGGTTGTCATTTTTCCGTGGAAGGCGTCTGACAGACCAACTGGACTGAAATGCTAACACAGCAGTAGAACAGCCACAGATATTTAAGAGTCTCCCAAATAAACAAGCTGTCAGACGGGGGTCTGCTCTGAATGCGGCTCTAACATGGTCATTCATCTTGATAATCTCTCTGTGTGTTCAACAGAGAAGAACTATGTACATGTTAAAGAGAGTCTGAGAAAGACAGAGCGTGTTTGTCTTCAGAACAGGAGGAGATGAGATTGATGTGTTAGTTCACAGGGCTCTAAAGACTAAATCTGTGCATCTGAATACACAAATACAGCATTTCCTTGCAATAAGATTAGGAAAATAAATAATAAACAGGCCAATTTTATCGTTTTAAATTAAATATTATTATAATATTAGTGCTGGACAACGATTACATCCAATCTAATCACATCCAAAATAAAAGTTTTTGTTTATATGATATTTATGTGTGTGTGCTGTGCATGTTATATATATATATATATATATATATATATACACACACATACAGTATATATTTTGAAAATATTTACATGTATTTGCATGTAAATTTTATCCATATAATTTATAATATACAAAAACTTTTATTTTGGTTGCTTAGCACTAATGTAGTTAAACTACTAACTAAAATGTAGTTACATTAAATATACATATTAAATACAATATAATAATAAATATAATATAATATTTTTGAAAATAAACTGGATCAGTTTCATCTTGACTTGAAAAATTATGGAACTGTGATAATTTAATGCCTGGAAGGTCATGTCGAGTGGATTGCACAATGAGATACAGTATGCTCTGTGATATTTGCATATTTTGCCTGCTGCATATTGCAAAAAATAGCATGTCTAGTATACTTTTCTGAACACAGCCTGTCACAATTAAGCAAAACTCCCAAGAGACAACCTGAGAGACAACCCAGACCTCAGATCCCAGCATACGTGAACACACACATTTACTCTCCTTTCTCTATGTGTGATCATCAACACCTTCCTTCGGCCCTATTATTTCAAAAGATATATTTAACCAAACTGTTTTCTCTATCTGTGTGTGCGTTCGCAGTATTTTGGCAGTCTGATGGTGATATTCTGTGTGGAGCTGGCCAGCGGAGTGTGGACATACGACGAGGTGCGTGATGCTATGAATAAACAGGAATGCCTACACTCTCTCTCTCTCTCGTGTCAGCAACATGGCCGCCTCACGGCCGTTCCAAGAGCATTTGAATGAGGATCCGATTTCTAAGCCGCCTGCTTACAATCTAATCTTAACTATTAAGACTTCAAAAGCCCGGCTCCAGCACATTTCCTTTTGGGGGAGTTAATAAGCAGAGCGTTTTCGTTTATTTATGTGCGGAGGGAGGGTGGAGTCATCTTGAAGCAAGATTAGCACCGGTCTTTACAGAAACCGGTCTCTGATCTGTGCGGACTAAAAGATTTGATCAGCAAAGGGGAAAAGGGATTGCAGGTAGCATCTGCTTCTGTTAGCCCAGGGATACGAGAGATAAGACGCACCTCCAGGGGAAGAGATCACACGCACCTGGCTTTAATCTAGCTTCTCTCATTCAGACATGCACAGCTACTGCTTGAAGACACGCTCTTATCAACAACCTAAAAACCTTTGTCGGGTCTGATGGTCCTATTGTGTTGTTGTGGCCTAATGTGACCCCTGTGTGTGGGTGAGTGGGTGGGCAAGGAGCTTGTTTACTCCGCCGCACCTGGACTGGTTACATGTTAGCAGTTGTATCAACAGTGTATCCACTCCAACTTTCCTTGGCTTAAAGTCAACATGAAATGGATTCGCAACCCATCTCATTTCCCAAATGTGTCGTATTTAACTCTTTCCCCGCCAGAATTTTTGGAAAGAAAAGTTGCTATACTACATCTGAATCATATTCAGTACAAAGATTAAAGCATACATGCAGTCGATGACTTCCATCAGCACTCCCAAAGATAGCACAGTCCTTTACTACTTCCTGGATCGACATTTCACTCAGTAACATTAGGCCGTTTTAATTTGCTGTTTATTGTTGATGATCGCATTATTTTTCATATGCATCTGTTTACATATGAGTTCGCTCGTTTTTGCGTCTTCATCGACTGTGTTTTTGATCGAGGGATTCTGGAGTCTTTCACTGGGATTTTTAATAGCGCCCCCGAGTGTATAATAGAGGAACAAGTGAAAGTGAATATTATTGAGGGGAAATTATATTTATTTAATATTTAAAGATAAAGATAATCTAATGTAATGTAGGCACGTTCTACTGTATAACATTTATGCAGTCAAGAATATATATATATATATATATATATATATTTTTTATTATATATTATTTACAGTCTTTATAGTTTATATATGAAAATAGGAATTCTCCATCTTTGAGAGTCCAACCTATATTACATCAGCCAAAAAGTAAAGTCATTTCGGAGGTTTAGCATGTTAATATGGTTTAATAAAAGATTACAAATACTTTTTTCCCCCTTTAGAATAACATGCAGTCATGAATTACTCACAATAAGGCCAGGAATATGTGAGAGGACACATCTAGCCCTGGGCATCATGGGTACTTATCATATGCCCCTCACAATGGTTTCTGAGGTTTGAAAACAGAAGTGTCTCATGGGGACTGAACTGTAAAATGCCAACTAGTATATAAACAACACTTGCACACACACTTGTGAATAGGACATTTCATAACTAGCCAATAAACCGGTCATAAGAGAGCCTAAAATTGGAAGCGTGGGCGTGTGCATGGTCCTTTAAACAGCCTGGAAATCACATTGTTTTTGTCATTGAAAACATAATTATGGAGCATGTGGGGAATAGATTTTTTGTGGTTACGAAATCACAAGGGACGGTTACAAGGCTTTTAAAATTGTGAAATGATTTCTTTATGAACATTTCTCCATAACTCCCCCTCTCTTTATCTCTTCAGCCTATGGTTCAAAGGTCTGATATGATCAGTCTGAAGTCACGTATGCCTCATTTCGGCCTGCAGCGCTACCAGTGGCTCACACATACCTGGAACTCTATACAAACAGAGGTGAGAGGTCAAAATCATCAGCAGGATAGCAGCTCGTCTAACACATAACCAGCCGCAATGCCACATTTGATGGGGTTAAGCAGTTCTACTGTTGTCACTGAAAGTGAAAACGCTGAGCGAACATTTATTCAGTGTGGAACATCTGATCTTGCAAAAGACAAAGCCTTTTATTTTTGCATTTCTTCTATAGCTTTCTTCTTAGTCTAGTTGTCTAAACCTGCCATTGTATATTATGAATATTGTTGGTTCTTTGACAAATTACTTTTGTGTGTTGATTGCTGCAGATAAAAGTGTTTACTTAATGTATAAATTAATGATAAAGTTATGTAAGGTAGGATTTTTACCAGCACAAGGAATACACAGGCCAACTGCAATTCAGAATGCACATATTATGAAAACATCACGATCAATTACAAGTTTTCCAACATTATCTCTTTGTAATTCACATATATTTTATGTAAAATGTGGTTCTATCGCTATAAAATTAGTATGTTTAGGCTTGGGGTAGGTTAAGGGGTCTAAAAATCTAAATCGCTTATTGATAAAATTATAAATATGCATTGATATGAATATCTTAATTATATAAAAGATACGTAAATATTTTGTATTTTTAGCTAAAAATACGTAGCGATTTGTATGTTTTAAACTTTGAAATACGTCTAAATTATATGTTTCAGCATCAATAAAACATACAAATATTTACATTTTGTGCTTATAAATGTTACGTATTAATGCTTACAAATAAACAATGAGACCAGGCTGAATTTTCACACGTACAGTTGAAGTGCTGTGGAGTGATCTACTTCACTGACTGGCTGGAAATGACAGAGATGGAGTGGCCACCTGACTCCTGCTGTTCCAATCAGTATCCGGGATGTGCCCGCCATGCCCACTACAATGACCTCAGTGACCTTTACCAGGAGGTGAGCTTATTTTGATGTTGTAACCCCACGATTTTTGTATTATTCCTCTAGGCCAGATAGGGTTGATGATGTCTCACAATGAGTAAATGTATCAGTTTAATTGATATATACCTGCTGATTTGATCAGACCAACACAGGTTTGAAGTTGTTTAGACTTGTGGCAAGATGGTTAAATGTTAAAGTGAAGATGTTTCGATTTCTGCATGTGAAGGGCATACTAATAATGAAAGTCATGAATGTACTCACATGAGAGGTCTTCTTATGTGGTCCAATGGTGTCTTGTGGAATTCATGCTGCAGCAGACAAAGATGTTCGTCTGCATTATGTATACACACAAACAATTGTCAAGTCTAACCTGGACAGATAGATAAACTTGCGAAATGAATGATGGTGGACCACTGGTTAGTAATACATATATTCAGTGATATGGAAATCCAAAAGAAAGCAACATTGACTTCTTAAGCCATTTCTTGCAATGTCTGTTCATTGATTTACTCATCTGTCACAAACATGTCATCTTCATTTTGGAGGCTTTTCTCCGCAAATATTGGTATATGTGGAATAGCATGTAATTAATTTGATTAAACGTTTGAATTGATTGACATCCTAATTAAATATGACTTTGCAGTTGACTTTGTAAAAATGAGGCCAGAGAGTGGAGAGATTCACTCACCTGCTGAGCGTGTGTTTAATCAAGCTGTATTGCCAGTGAGTGTTATGAGCGACTCCAGCAGTGCAATTAAAGTCAGTCACGTAGCGCAGAGACGCACCTGTGTGTTGAGTAGCAAAACACACTGTCTAGGACAAACCCAACACAGTGTCTCATCCAGCCCACTGCTCTTCAAATGCCCTGTATGTGACTCATCTGCCACACTATAGTTCAGTCTTTGAAGGTTTTTGAAAAATGTTTAAAAAGCTTGAAGTTTGGAGGTTTATAGAGATGGATGGATGAACAGACCTTAATTTTGCCCAACCCTACTCTGTTATCCATGCATATCTGCTGTTCAGGCCTCAGAAAAAGAGGCTATTTTTTATCCATAACAGTGTTAACATTATAAACACAGTGTGTTTGTGGTAAAGCAGCCAGCAGAGCTTAGAGCTCAGCCTTTCTGACAGATCCCACGGCAGAAGAGAGAAAGCAGGGCTTTGTTGAATAAGACAGGAACATTGATCACCAGATGGAGAGTCAGGAGTGAAGGACTGAGGGCGTGGAGTCTAATCCTCACCCACTTCCTGTCTCTTTGTCTTTGTCTCTCTTTCTGAGTGGATGACAGGGGAATTACTCCACAGTATAAATCCCTCACTAACAGGAAATAGTTTACCTGCCCTTCCACAATTCAGCATAGGAAATACCCAAAACACACAGGCACACACGCGAGCGGATGAATGACGCATAGCTCGCATATTTGCATGGCAGCTGTTGTGCTGGCAGAAATGTAGGGGAGAGTTACATGAAAACAACCTGTTAAAGTGGAAGTATGATTTATTTTCTGTTAAAATACTTTCACATTACCAGTTTAAAGTGAAAAGATAACTACAGTGAGACAGATGTTTGGATAAAAAAAGTTTTTTTTGCGCACCTTATTTTCCACCTTTTAGTTCGTTAGAATTATCCAACCCAGAAACGTGCATTCAGAAATTAATTAACTAGGATTGGCATAACTTCATATACTACATTTGTTTTGAACAGGGTTGTGGACCCAAGATCTACAGTTTTATCCGGGGCACTAAGCAGCTGCAGGTGTTGAGGTTCTTGGGCGTGTCGATCGGCGTGGCTCAGATCTTAGCCATGACGTTGACTGTGACACTTCTATGGGCTCTCTATTACGACCACAAACCACCTGACCCAGCATCCCTGGATGCTTCAATCCACATACACAGCTCCGCAGAAGACGCTCAGAAGCCCAGCCACTCACATCCACGAGCGCCTGAGGCTTGGGCCAACGCGCCTGCTAACGGACATACCCAGTTTGAGATGGAACAACTTTCCTAGCAGTGACTTCGTGGTGACCCATTGGCTACTTCAACACTGCGGAGACACTAAAAATGACACTGAATAGATCAGACAGCAGTGAGCTGGACCAGAAAATGGACTTTGTGGAATGTGAAATAGTTCTGGGTGCCTGGATAACAAGATTTAGATGGTGTGAACAGTTTTATAGAAAACTTTATATACCTGTGGATAAAGTGGCTTTTTGTGGTCATGACATAGAAGATGAAGAGGATTTACAGGGTTCTTCCTAAATAAAGCTATTGCCTCTGTCTCTACGGACTTGAATTCTCCAGAGGGAGGTTTCTAAAATTCAACTGTTTATGAGGCAACTCTTAAATCTTCCTTCCTCTCAGTGAAATAGCCCATCACCACTTACCCTGACAAACCTGGTGATTTTGAACACTATTTTGCCATGCGAATTGTAAGAGATTTCTTTTATCGTATTCCAAAATTGGCTATCTTTTAACATTCACTTCACACTATGATCACAATATACCTCAATTTTGTTCTTTCACAAAGCTACGACATACTTCAAACACTCCGACTTGTTTTCTTTACTAGCGCAAAGATTAGCGTGGTACTATTTAAATGTTTGTTTGAACATTCATATTCATTTTAATGAGCGTTCATGACAATTTTATAGGATATACAGTGTGACAGGCAAAACAGAAACAGTTTGCGTGGGCTTTTCTCAACCAGTTCATGTTGTGAAATCCGACAATCATAAAGGACAGGAAAAGTACTGTGTGTGTACATACACACACACACACACACACACACTCACACACACACATAGAAACACACACATGTAAAAGTTTGAGTCTTAATGAGATTTTTCAGTTTGAATAAATGACGTTGCTGCTAAAAGCTCATTATGAAGATACTAGGAGACATTTGTTTGGGTTTTCATGTCTTAATTGAACAGCTTCGTAATTTGATTCATATGGACTGGTGCATTAATGAGTGTTTTAGATCTCAAAAGTAGTAATACGTTTCTATGCAGTAATAGTATGCACAAAAAAAGGTGATAATATGGTTAAAACCTAATATGAGAAACCTCTTGCATGTAAATCACAGTGCATTAAACACGCCGAGATGGTGTTACTCGAAACCTGTGTGTGTTTATTCATAGACAATTCACATTTCATCCAATATAACGTGTACCCTGAGAAGTTTTAATTCATTATTTCTTATCATGGATGAATCAAAGGAGCAAATTATGGAAAGTCTTGAAAACCAGCAAGTTTAGGGAAAATAAATAAATAAATACAGTACAGCACAGATGATTTAATTATGTTTAAAATATATATTCTACATATTGTGTAATATATGTAGTTATAATATAATATAATTGTATATATATATATAGTTAATATATACGTTTTTTTTCCTTTGGAATAATGTGCACTGATGAATGACTCATAATAAATTTGACGTGCGTTAAGAAAGTAAAAATAGTCAATTATGATTTCATGTTTCGCAACATTTCCAAATAACCATTCTATTGTGCTAACTTAAAAAACTGGTACATTTTAAAGGCCTAAAATTCCTTATGAGTGGCCAAACATTTGTCATAACACTGCAAGGTCCAGCATTTTTCACTAATATGTATCTGACAGATAATTCACCAATTGCATGCCTAGCAACAACATAACGCTGCATTTCAAACATCTGAGGCATGCAGCGGAGCCTGTTTTTTTTACCGTGCAGTCACTTCCGCCGGATCGAGCTGCTTTTCTGCAGAGCGCTCTTTTTGTAAGTGTGAGCATTCCAGAGGTGTCACGCTGAAGTGCTACTGGATGGAAACTCGGGTGGAATTTTTGGCCCCGCTCTGGACTTGATGGGAGGCATCCTTGGCTGAGGGAAAGCAAAGGGATTTAGCTCTGGCCTGCTTCATGAATTTTAACAGATGTAAAGCAATGAATAAAACATCTCAATGGATAGTGCACTGAGAGGGGGAGGAAGTACACACATGGAAAAAGACACAAGCTATGTTTGTGAACACTAGAATACTGTATACTGCACTTTACTCTTCATAGTAATGCATCATTACAACACTAAACATTTGAAGTAGTAGCATCATACATTTCTTTCATTAGATCTTATTATGCAGTTTTTCTAATATAAATGTCTTAAATTGAACAGTATTTGCAACTCATGCTTCCAGTATTGGACATAAAACAGGACAGTCAATAAGAAACAATGTGGGAGGGGCTCAATTTTTTCCCCATAAGAAATTGATTATTGAATGAGTGAAAAGTGAAACGTCAAGTCATAAATATAGTAATTGCATGTTCGAATGACCAAGTAAAGTCATGTGAAACTCAAAATTATAGATTGCAATATTGAACCTCAATTTGAAATATGGCAGAAACACTGATCTATAATATGGACAATACAACATATATAGAGAGATTAGTGGCTACTTCTTTGTCATGTTTCCAAATTGAATGTGTGACTCGGAGGTACGAGTTTGCCAGATTTACTAAAATAAATAATCTTGGCAAACCATTTTGGGCATTCTTTAAAATAGAATTAGCAAATTAGCTTTAGCCAACGAATGAATTCCAGCTTGCTTCTAGTTAGGACGTTTCTGTTGCATATAACACACTTTGGCAAATAGCAAGTCATCTGAGTGTACAGAAAACATCACTCACAGAGTTTACTACAGAAATATTATGAGCATGCTAATCCAAACATAGCTTGTGGAGAGCTAGAAATGCTTCTGTCAGCTTCCTCTTTCCCCACCACTCATTGCCAGTGCAGGATCTGATTTATGAATCAAAGAGGAGCACACAGGACTGCCGTCATACAAGCTGACAAAAGACATACTGTTTCCTCTCTTGTTGCTAACACCCCCCACTCTCTATTCATCTCCGCTGTGAGAGAGAGACTGACAGAGAGCGTAAAGCTAGCTTTATAGCATGTTAGCTGGTGTGTGTTCGCAAACTGTGGTAAACCACTGTCAAAATGTGATACTTCAGCCAAAGACACCAATTGGGATCGGCCGACTTTGTGTCATTCGCTGTTTAGCGTGGGCGCAGATGTACAGAGTGTTTCGCACGGACTGTACTATCATATAGACGGTCTCACTACCTCTTTTCTTTCATGGAGTACAGTAAAACGAGTCAACGGGGAAATGAAACCATTAACCTTTCACCTCTCCGCAAAAATAGCGAGGTCGCAAACAGACAGCTGCAGCTTGTATGAAGTCCGACTTCAATATCCCCCTGTGTGCGGCGAGGTCCCCCTCCATCCGCTTCTCTCAGATACGGTCTCTTCCTACAACAGACTTCAAACGTCTCAATTACCCTTGGCGTGATGGGAAATATGCTAATGCGTAGCTCTATCGCTTGTCTGCTGGGAACTTACCCCAGCCCTGCAGTTGGCTTGTTCTGAACGAGCTCAAAAAATGGTGCAATTCCTTGCCTCCTCATCCCTTGATTCCCATGTATAAAGAAGGAACTGAGCGCTCATCGCATTTAGGACTCTCATGTGTAACATAATCATGCTAAGTGCCTATAGAGGTTGGGACCGTTGCCTCTATTAAAGTCGGTCCCTTTAAATGTGCCGCCTGAGAAATGTGTGAAATTGGAAAAATGGGAAAGAGACCTCTGAAGAAAATGACACCCAGCTGGTAACGGAAGAGAGTAAAGCCTTGCTGACTTGCTATAACTTTTTTATACTTACGGTAAAGACTTTGAACAACCCCTTAAACCCAACTATCAGGTAAATTATACCCAAAAAAATTACAGCAAAAATGTATATGCGCAATCAAGATTTACAGATGCAGACTGTACTGTTTACATTTTTAGCAGTATGCTAGCATGTACAGTAAATGCTAATGAATCTAGCAGACACAACATAAATGGGGTCTTTAAAACGACTTCATATGCCGTATGGAAGCATGCTCTGTTTTCTGAGTAAAAACAAGTGTAGATAAAGATAATAGTGAGTTTAAAATAGTCTGTGACATAATTGCTAAATAAGTCATAATTGCAAGATATGGAGTCACATTGTGGAAAAAAACAACTTCTTATAACTGCAACTTTATCAAGTTGTAACTTTATATATGACAGTGTGACAGTATTCCTGCAGTTGTGACTTTATTTCTTGCAGCTGAAACTTTATAAAGCTGTAAGTTTGAATCAGAATGTCCTTAATATTTATTTATTTCAACGTGGAAACATGTTTCAATAATTAATTAAGATTAATAAAAGGAGCACAACACCATTGTCTTTTTTTAATCTGTATTTTAATAGGACAATTAATAAATTCTATTTATTCATAGACACTGCACCGGACTAAACAACTGGTTTGTATTTTTTCATTGTTTTTCAATAATTCATATATTTTATTGTCCATAACACAAGCTGTAACAAATTCCAAAGGACCGTTGTCACCTGGTAGTCATTTAAATGTACATTATATCACAAACAGGAAGTCTGTTTAAAAGTCCCTTGTGGATCCCCAAAAAAAGAAAACATTTTCTTCAAGTCTGTGAGCGCAAGCACTCTGTCAATCATGTCCTCCAAACAGGAAAACAATCGAATCAAATCTCCAAACCTAAACAGATGGTGCAGCCTTTGCGGTCGTTGATTTAGAAAGTAAAATGTGAGACATTACATTTTCTGTCCACTGAAATTAGCAGAAAAGAAGAAACTGTAATAAATTTCACTACACCGAAGAACAAACTTACAGCACAGGTGCACTAGCAACACTCTCTCATAGTTTTCTGTTTTCATCTTTTCTTTTTTTGTATTATACAACTGAAATACATTTATAATATATAATCAACACCATTTGAGTTTTAAAAATATGCATTTGTGAGATTCTATTCCCCGGTAACCCTTTTAATACAAAGCATATCTTTACAAAAAGAATCTTGTTGCATAAGTCACATGGTAAAGCAAGAATGGGTGCAGGCATTGAGCAGGAGGGCAGTGGTGTGTGTGTGTGTGTGTGTGTGTGTGTGTGTGTGTCATGTTTATGTGGTTTATGAGGACACAAATTTGTATAATGACATGGGTATGACATAGGTATTACAAGGAGAAGGTGATTCATGAGGACATTTTCAGTGTCCCCATAATTTAAAATGCTTATAAATCATACAGTGTGCGTTTTTTGGGGGGAAAATAGAAATGCACCATCTCCTGTGAGGGCTAAGTTTAGGTGTAGGGTAGGTGTAGGGCAATAGCACATACAGCTTGTACAGTATAAAAACCATTACGCCTAAGGAGAGTCCCTGTAAACCATAAAAAACAACATGGGTGTGTGTGTGTGTGTGTGTGTATTGAGCAAGGCGCATTAAGAACTCCTCACTACAAATTGCACTGACATAGGTATAAAAAAATATCGGCATTATAGACTATTTTCTTGCTAATTCCAGAGATTAAATGGCAGAGAAGAGAGATTTAATCTTTCAAGTGCAGAGATTTTTTTAAACACTATTTTGATTAATAATAGTACATTTTGGATGAATCTCACAGACATGTTTCTGTCCAAAATCAAAAGAAATTTGATTTTGCTTACATAAAATCTAAACCGATTTTGTGGATAATTTTCATGACAATCAAGCATGACACCCCCAAAACTGTCATCACTGTAATGCCAAAATACAATTTTCATTACAATTTACTTTTCTGAAGTATTTTTACAATCATTCTGAAGCATTATATATTTGCTTTAAAAATACTGCAGTAACAAAAATCACCATTGAGAATGAGAATACAAAAAACTTGAACATTGTGGTAATGAGAATTTGCATGGAGTGGAGTGTACTTAATTATCATTAAAATGTTTTTAACATTATTTTTAAAACAAGCAAAGTATAATTAAATCTCTTTTTATTTTGGAGTTATTCTCTTTTGATTTTGGAGTGAAATAAACCTGAACGTGACTTTGTGAGATTCACGTTTTGAGTTCAACACTAAGCGTTGATCACAATGATTTAATAATCTCCAAAACAGTACTAAGAATCTGACTGGATGATTTTCAACCGGATGCCATTATCCAGAAATAATAGACAGACTGACAGATAGACATTCAGTTAAAATGTTTGCTGATAAAAGTACATCTTTAAAAATGAGGGACAAAAAGTAAGAACTCGAAAACAAATTCCTGGACAGGCTGTATGCTCTGGTCCACGCTGGCCCATTTAGCCATGTGTACGACAACATGCACAATAATTTTAACGAATATAATAAATAAGCACGTTATTTTTCTTTTCACAGTTAACTCGCAAACTTTGGAGTATAAAACGGAATGGCTAGTATTAGAGCTCAAGTCCACAAGCCTCCACTGTCAGTTTGAGAAAGTCAAATATATTAAAACACAAAAGGCGTTTCCTTTTCCGTTTAGCTTTTTGCCACCAAAAAGGATAACAAACATCTCATCAGGCCAGGCAAGGAGTGAACTCAACATGGGTGGGACAGAGAGAGTGTGAGACAGGATTTTCACCTGTATCAACAGCCCAATCTCTCAAAACAGCTGTTTTCACACACTTGTTGGGTTGTAAATATCTATCACTAGGCAAAAGTAAAAAGCACACATTCTGACAGAGTAGAGCCCAGCTTTACTTTGAAGTATCAAAAGTGTGTGGATAGCTGTCTAAAAGCTTGTAAAATCCCGCCCCTGCTGGTACACTCCTTATTCGTCCCAAAATCTGGTGATCCCATCAAATCGAAGACAACAAATTCAAAGACTCACAATACTAAAAAATTATAGAAGCTGTAACAACCACAATGGTCATTGTCTTCCTTTATGGGTTGAGTGAAAGCCTACTGGACCCCAGCATGAGTCACATGACGTATGGGTCTAGAGGTGGAGCTGATGGAGCTCACAGAGACGGAGAGCTCTGGGCGGGAGCCGATAAAAAAGGTCCAGCCATGGCCCATCCTGCTGCAATGCCTCCTCCACTACACTAGGGGGCTCTGTCGATCCTTTCCGCTCCAGCGTTCACTCGCTAAATAAAATGGCTAATGGTCACGGCGGATGGTCTATAAAGCCGACACCCTGACAATGTTGCTTTGCAAGAAGTTGGGCGAGCTGGCCAAGTCTCCGCCCTCGGGCGTGGTCACAGGCGGTGTGGGCATGCTGATGACAGCGGCAGTGATGTAGGACTGCTCTTCTGAATTCAGGGGTACTGTCTTGTCAAACTTGGCGTTGAGACTGGAGCGGCTGCATAGGAAAAGAGAGGGAGAGAGAGGGCGGGTGAGAATACAATCCAGCTGATGGGCAAATTCAGCCAGCTGTTGGAGAGATCATGATAGTGTTCCCAGAGTATGCTGGCATGGGTGGGGATGGGGGGGGGGGATGGGGGGGATGGGGGTATGTGTCACAACCGGAGCTTTACAGGATTCCAGCAGCATGAATCACTATGAGAACAACCCAAATACCCAGATATACAGAGAACCTGCATACAATACACCACACTTTACATACTATGTGTTAAACAGGACTTATTATGCATATTACACTATACATTGCATTCTATATGCTTTGCACTCTATGCTTTACATACTGTATTTATATACTATGAATACTAAATTCATACTAAACGTTATGCATAGTAATTCTGTGCTCTAATATGCTCTAACACAAAACATACTATGCATTATACATTTAATTATATGTATATAATCTATAATATATGCACGGCACATTGTATTTTATGAATGTTCACTAATTTCTATGCCCAATACTTTGCATTCATCATGAATACTAGATATTATGCACTAAACACTGCATACTAAACTTTATACATTACACACTATATTCCATATATTTAGATACTAACCACAATGTACTACATACTACATAGTATGTAATGCATAGTGTGCAGTGCATGCAATCTAGAACTCATATGGTGTACAATACATACTATGCAGGGTGTAGCACATATGATGTAACTTGCACATGTATGTAGACAGAGAATGCATATTAGCGCATTGATTATGCATACTATATAGAATAAAATGTGTAATGCATAATGTGCAGTATTTAGTATAATATGTAAAACACAGTATGCATTACATGTAATCTACATATTATGCATACTAAATCTATGTACTAACTATTCAACATACTATGCACTGCATATTTCGTACTATTCATTATACATGTGCAAATTACATCATGTGCACATTATGCATTATACACTATATTCTATATATGTACACTTGATTACATGCACTATACACAATTACCAGATTTACATAAATTACTATGCATACATTCAGTCACTATTTCATATTCATTCCGTTGTCTGACAACAGAAACAGTAAAATATACCAATGCAGGAATCGCAAAATTTCAAAATCCCTTGTAGCCCTTCAGGCAGGTATTTTTCAGATTTTGGTAGCCCAGCAATTAATTAAACTTTTTATGGCCTTACGTTTGATACAACTAAATTGGAGAGTTTTTAAGGACCTGCGGGAGCCCTGTATTATAAGATAGCCCATTGGGCAGGGCATTTTGGAAAAAATTCCGGACTGGAAAAAACAATAGCCCCGGGACATCAGGCTAGCGATTTAGCGAGCTCTGCAATGAAAACAGTTTTATTGAGAATTTAGCTGCATCAAAATACAGTATGTGGGCACAGAGAGGCAAACAAATCTAATAATAAATAATAAATATTTTGCATTTTCAGAAGAAGTGAGATGCCCTGTTGTGCAAAAATGTAAACAGGGTTGTAAGTGAATTGCTTAGAAGTAATGGGAACCTGGAATTTATTTTCTAATATACATGAACAAGTTCTTTGAAAAACATCTATGACATGTCTACATGTCATACAAGATTGAAGCATGTCTACTCTTCATGCTCTATGTTGACTATGGTTTCAATGATTATAAACATACATTTGCATAAATCATCCTTATTTGTCCATGCCCATGTTGATTAGAGTATTAAAATGTAATTTTAATGTGACTCTAATTGTTCTACGTATTGTATACTATGCATTCTACACTTAATATTACAAATACATTCTAGATTGTAAGCACTACACAAACACCTACTCCAAATCCCTCTGGAAAAACTCACCTTCTTAATATAGTCAGTATTATGAACACTTCTAAAAAGGACACAACTCTGACTCATCTATATTCAGACCGCAGCCAATATATCAACATCTTCCTTCTCCTTATGTGTGTGTGTGTGAGTGTGCATGAGCGCTGTGAGAGCACCTGTTGCTCAGCGGTCTCTCTCTGATCTTGATGGTGCTGAGCTCCTGTATGCTGCCCCTGCGGCCGGCGACCATGTTGGAATTGGGGACATTGAAGCTCTTGCGCTTGTTTCTGCGTGTGCAGCAGGAGGACATTCCATGTGGAGAGGAGGACAGCGAAGAGGAACGGGACATGGATGGCTTCGTTAGAGAAACCTCCATACAGCTTGTCTCATAAGTTTGTTCATCTACAAACTCATGATTCTGAGAGAGAGAGAGAGAGAGAGAGAGAGAGAGAGAGAGAGAGAGAAAACAGGAATTTCTAAAACTACTTTAAGGACTGATTTCTGCATTTGATTATTATATTATATGATCATTATTTTTAACAATTGATTACTAAAGAAATAAATAATATCTCATTCAGAACAATGAAAGAACAAGCCAGTCAAAAAATAATAATGCAATACTGCAAACCAGTCAAAAAAAAACAGCAGAGGAGTTCTTGAATCCAGATTCACTGTAGCTTTTGCTGTTTCTCAAACAGTCTTGCATTTTCAGCAAGACACTGGAATTTTCCTTTCAAATGTCTCGAGTCTAGTGTCCTAGGAAAGCCAGAGCGGGTCACAGTGTGTTCTCTAGACTGTCATGAATCTAGCTGGCAGGGGACAACAGTGGCTGTCATTTTCATGTCAGTGTCTGAATAATTATTTCTCTTGAGAGAAAAACTGCACTTATTTGTGGAAAAACCACAAGCACTGAGGTGTAGAAGAAGCCTGGCACTGGTTAATGTTAAAGGGGACAGACAAAAATACAAATATTTTCCACTTTCACCCTTATTTTTCTGCCCGAGTTCTCAAATGAAGTTTAATTCAAATATGGCACACAAAAAACGTTTAATATCAGTTATGGTTATCCGTTCATTAGCCATCACGTCATGCCAGGTTTTGCAGCTAATGACGACTCAGGCTGTTCCTCGCACATAGCTATTTTTAGAAAACGTGGCATTTTTGTTTAAGAAAAACCTGAAAAATTGCACTTGTACTTGGAAAAAAAAAGTATTAAATACTTTTATGGTGGTTTTCTTGGAGCTCTGCAGTTCTTGCACCGGGGACATTCTGCCAAACTTCTCCTTTTGTGATCCAACATGCGGTTGAATAAATGCTAACAAAATTTTCCTTTTTGTGTATAAATCAGTCTAAATACAGTCGACACCTGACCTTTAACTGCTGAACCTATTGAAGGTACTAAAGAAAACAGCTCAGAAATAGTAGAAGAACCTCATAATGTTTTTTACAGATGTGCTTAGCATGCGTCCTAATACACCTGTACATCAATAAGATCAAGTAATGCCCAAGCTAAATTGCTGAGAACAGCTTCCAGTTATGTGTAAAATTTTCTCCAGAGGTTCTTACCGTGGTTTTCTCCAAGCAGTGCAGAAGATGGTGATGCTGGGTCTCAAAAGTGGGGTTGGACTTACATACCAAAGCTTGGCCGGCCGCTTTTGATGCCTTATTGGAGAAACAGAAAACACAGCTTATCAACTTACCGGCGCAGAAACAAACTGAGAGAAAAGACAAGACAGCAAGGCCTGAATTCTCACAATGGTCTAGCAACATTGAGACAATCTCGAGGAACGTTTGGCTAGCTCATTGTGACAACAGTAGGCTCTAGGTTACTGCCACATCTTGGTCTCTCAACATCACAACCTTGGCAGATGGCTCTTAGTTCAAAAACAGTGGACAACAGGAACAAGAGTATTCTGTGTGTGTCAATGGCTATTGAATTTATGTTCAGGAGATCCTAATTATTGGAAAAAAGTATGTGGAAAAGTTTAACGTCTTCTGTATTTGAACCATGTTGGCCACCGTACCCAAACTCACTAGAGCCTTAATGAATCAGCATGATGCAGTGACCAGACGACTAGAACAAGAGTGCCCAATCCTGCTTCTGGAGGGCCAATGTCCCACAAATTTGAGCTCAAACATATTTGCCTGGAAGTTTCTAGTAATCTTGAAGACCATGGCTGGCTCCAAAATCATATACTCTCTGAGTAGGTAGTTCTTTTGAACTAGCAATTACTTGTTGTTACTACTATATGGTAGGGAAGTATGCAATTTCAGATGCAGACATTAAAGGGTTCGTTTACCCAAAAATATAAATAATTTAATTAATTACTCACCCTCATGTCATTCTAAACCCGCAAGACCTTCGTTCATCTTCAGAAAACAAATTAAGGTAATTGTGATGAAATCTGAGAGCTTTCTGACTCTGCATAGACAGCAAGGGAACCACCACGTTCAAGGAATGAAACAGAATTGCCCAGAAATATAGCAAGGACATTGTTAAAACATAACCTACTTTTGTGCGCAAATAAAAACAAAAATAATGACTCTGGGTCAGTTTGCCACCATTATTGACAGCACAACGATACATGTTTCTACGTTAGAACGCTGGCTCCTGCGTCAGCAGCATCACACAAATGTGTTGTGGTATTCTCATGAATGGCGGAGGGAGCTGACACGGATGAGAATGGTTGAATACAGTTTTTATTTTTGTTTTCTTTGCACATAAAAAAATTATGGTTGAATGACTGATGGACTCCACATGGACTTTAACAATGTCCTTACTATGTTTCTGGGCCTTGAATGTGGTAGTTTCCTTGCTGTCTATGGAGGGTCAGAAAGCTCTTGGATTTCATCGAACATATCCTAATTTGTGTTCCGAAGATCACAAAAATCTTAATGACAGAATTTGTATTTTTGTGTGAACTAACCCTTTAATTAGCTGGTCCAGGTGTATTGGCTTGGAGCTACATTTTGCAGCCCTTCAGGAGCAGTATGGGACACCCCTGGACTAGGGCGCTGTTTATCGAGAGCCCGCATATAGTCAACAGGCACTGGATCGACACACCCCGTGGTCTCTGCCTCACATTAAACCCCGTCCTCCCATTTAGATGTTGGCCAAACAATGACATGCAGCTCAGACAGTTTCATTCCTCTATGTGATGTGTTCTGATGATGTCATGAAGACAGAGAGATAGAGAACAAGCACAGGCCAGTCCGGACAGCCGTGAGAAAATCACTCAAAAATGCAGGTTAAAAAATACATGGAGCACAAGAGTAGTAGTTGTTGAAAAAAGCAGTTAATAAGTAGACAAGATACAAAAGGTAATAAAACCAAAAATCAAAGTAGTTGAGAGATGGAGAAAAGGGTTGCAGTAAAAAACAGGGGGTTTGGTACTGAAGCGGATGGCCGTGACCCCCTCAAGGCCAAGCCGCATGCACCGCACTGCCATTTGACAAGAGGTCACACGATTATGGTCTCATGACCAGCCACCAGGAAGAGGTGCCAGTGCACCCGGTCTAGGCGTGAGAAAGAGTGAAAGACAGAGAGAGAGAGAGTTAGAGGAACACCACGGAAGCATTGAATTGGGGACAGCAGCCCTGCTGGACCCCGGCCCCCTGGCGGAGAGGCGAACGTCCAGGGGGGAAGAGGGGTCCACATGCACCAGCCCATCATGTCACGTTCCATTAAGAGAGACCCCGACGAATTGGTTTCCAGTTACCTCCTCCTCCGCTTGTGCCAGCATCCCATTGAGTTTGTACCGCAAATAAGCGTTAGCGCCACCGCTCTTCGCCACATGAATTCTAGCAAGCCTGGTTTTCTGTTCAGGTGGATAAACACATGGGTGTTTAGCCTAACCATTCCTCTTCATGTGGTCAATGTGAGTATGAATGTGATCGTGGTGTGGCTGGAGGTTTGCATGCTCATGTCCGACATGAAGAATGGCAATGTGTTCCTCTCTAAAAGGGATGTTGAAAGCACTTTGATGCTACAATAAAAATGTGTCTTTTTATACATTTTTTATCTTTCTATAATGTAGCTGGGTTTATATGGCAACGAGCTGATCTTTTGACACCATATATACAATTTGAAAAATAAATGAAATAAATTAATAAATAATAATAAAATAAAAAAACTATATAAAAATTTGCAAATACAATTTATTTTATTCAGCAAGGATGCATTCAATTTACCAAAAGTGACATATATTTATAAAGTTACAAAAGATTTATATTTCCAATAAAAGCTTCTGTTCATCAAAGAATGTATCCTGGTTTTCAAAATTATTTTTTAGAAACATTTCTTAAGCAGCAAATCAGCATATTAGAATGATTTCTGAAGGATCATGTGACACTGAAGACTGGAGTAACGATGCTGAAAATTCAGATTTGGAATCTATTACAATTTAAAATATATAAATAGAAAACAGTTATTTTAAAATTGTAATAATATTTCACAAAATTACTATTTTTACTGTATTTTGATCAAATAAATGCAGCCTTGGTGAGAATAAAAATGGGCTTTCTTAAAAAAAACATTACTATAATACCATAAAATAATAAAATAGCATACTAATTATTGAATAAAATAATAAAATACAATTAAAAGATTGTCAAATTTCTCAAAGGCAAAGTTTTTAATTCTTGAATTTTAGTCTTTCAGGCTTTTCTCTTTATAGCTCCACATAATATTGTCAGACCAAAACCCTGCATTTGTGTCAAAATATTAGATATTTAAGACTGCTATACATATTTTAATCATTCAAATATGATTTTTTTTTAAATATCAAAAAGTTTGCCAAAATATCGTACAATTTCTATGATACTGGTGTCGACAACTGAAATTTTGGTATTGTTACAACCCTAATGTCCTTTCTCACTCCTCCCTCTCCTGCTCTCATTCTCAGTCCTAGTTAACTGAAAAAACAGACTGTTGTTCTTGGGTGGACTGGTTGTACTGTCTATCTGTGTGTGTGTGTGTGTGTGTGTGTGTGTGTGTGTGTGTGTGTGCGTGCGTAGGGGGGGTGGGATATCTGAACTGTTTGTTTCTCCCATGGGGTGTCTGGAGTCGAACGGCTAAATTAAGAGAAGACACTCATCTAATGAGATATGATGTGATGTCACAACGTCTGCGTATTCTGATCACCCCCAGAGGAGAAGTGCTACAGAACACAGCATCTGTTCTTCCTGTGCCTGGTCTCATTGGCCATGTACACACTGTAGCTAAATACAGTCATGACCCCTTATTAGGGTTTAATTTTGTTCTGTATACAGAGTTACGTCATTTATAACTTTGATGATGACCAAATAATTGTATCGTATGTACAAAACTGGTATAAATGGCTTACAAGCATAAACAATCATAAACAAGTGTATTTTACTAAACACAGACAGATGTTGCTAACCTTCACTAACAAGAAACGGTTTAGTCCACTCTGTCAATCATTGCAAGTTCAGAAGTGACTCCAGTTTTCCATACGGACATGAAATTAAGATTTACGGCAGGAATACTCATGACAGATGTAATGACATATCACAACACTCCTGCCATAATACATTCTGATGTCTAAACCGCAGGCTAATGCATCGACTATAAATGTAGTGTGTGCGTGTGGACAGCTTCATTGATTATAATGGCAGTCGCTGTGCAGATGGGCTGTAAAACTTACATTTAAATGTAATTGCTAAAGTAATCAGATTAATTGAGGTTTTGGAATTAATTGAATCGTTTCTTTTAAATAACCCTGAAGCTAAGCATCATGATATGCTAATTCCATCATCACTGATTGGAGCGTAGCCGCATTCCACTTGCTGCCTATTCAAACATCAAAGTTACGATATGAGCAAACCCAATGAAATGAATTTGAGGACATTTACTTTTAAAGGAATAGTTCACTCAAACAGCCATCCCTCAGGCCATCCAAGACATATAGTAGATGAGTGTGTTTCTTCATCAGAACAGATTTGGAGAAATGTAACATTATATCACTTGCTCACCAATGGATCCTCTGCAGTGAATGGGTGCCGTCAGAATGAAAGTTGATAAAAATATCACAATAATCCACAAGTAATCCACACAATTCCAGTCCATCAATTAACATTTTACGAAGTGAAAAGCTGCATGTTTGAAAAATATATCCATCAAGACACTTTTAACTTCAAACCGTTGCTTCTGGCTAAAATACAAGTCTTCTATCCATACCATTCGTGCACAGATCACCCCTGTTTACAAGTGAAAACGGTCCGAAATTAGTTCAAACAAATATATAAGTGGATTTTGATGTGTGAGGACAATAGTGGATGGAATTTTTCAGGACTAAGTGTTGCTATGGATTATGAATTGGTATTTTGGCCAGAAGCAACGGTTTGAAGTAAAATTGCCTTAATTATGGATTTGTTTCCTACAAACACAGATTACACTTTGCAAGGCAATAATTTATGGGCTGGAGGTGTGTGAATTACTTGAGGATTATTGTGATGTTTTTATTAGCTGTTTGGACTCTCATTCATTTGGATCCATTGGTGAGCAAATTATGTAATGCAAATTTCTCCAAATCTATTCCGATGAAGAAACAAACACATCTACACCTTGAATGGCCCAAGAGTGAGCAAATATTCAGCTAATTTTCATTTTTGAGTGAACCATTCCTTTAAATACCCCCAAAACTTCACAGTGTGTATGTGACCGTTTCCTTTTTGGTTCTATTCTGACTCGTTCTCAAAGTTTCTCTGTCTGTGTGTTTGTGTTTCTGTGTGTCTGTGTTTCTGTCTGCTGTGTTGAAGTACGGGATGTGATCTGGGCATGCACTAGAAATGATGGTTCCACAGAGACCTGCAGTTAACATACCACAGAGACACAAACACCACTCAATGTGCAGACATCTGGGTCATAAGCACATTGTGCCAAGTTGTATTAAAAACTATCCCAGCGTAATTTTACTGTATTTGTGTGTACATGGTCCTGTCAGGGTCTAATCTCTTTGCCACAGCCAGACCTGCTTGTATTTCAAGAGAACATCTACATTTGAGCCCAGCTCCATATAGCTCTGAGATTAGAGGCCACGGACCCACGCTGGGGTCGTGGGCGGCCCTTCTAGGGTACCTTTTGGGCACGCCGCTTCTCTGCACGCTGACTCTGATGGTAGATCCGACTGAAATTGGACACAATGACAGGGACGGGAAGAGCGATCACCAACACTCCACTCAAAGAACAAACAGAGCCGACGATCTTCCCCACGATGGTCTTAGGAACCATATCTCCATATCTGTAGCACATAACAAAAGAGAAAGAGAAAAAGAGAGTCAGAACATATAATATGGGTCAGTGGCAATGTTTCAGTGCTAAATCAAACAATAAAACCAGAAATCTTTAAAAAATCTAGCTGGAAGAAATACAAAAATACAAAGATGTTTCTGGAAAAACCTTGTGTAATCATCAACTAAAAATTACTAATATATTCTCTTTACACTGACAACTTATCTATATATATTAAAGTTCAAAATCAGTTCTGTTTATTATTTAATTTGTTGTTTGTAATCAAATTGAGGCATCTTTTTAAACCACGAATACCTGTCTATACAACCATTTTTGTATTATTATTATTTTTTTATTATTATTCAAGGTTACAATATCTCATATTTCTCATACATTCATTAATTTTATTGTCAGAGGACAACAAAATGGGTTCTTGCATGAATAAGTACAACACAAATTTGAATTAGATTTTCCAAAGTTTTTCAAAATATATTTTAAAAAAAAATTATTTATATATTTCTTATATAAAAATATTACTAAACTATTATACCAGAGATTATAACTGATTATAAAAGTTTTAATTCAAGATTTGCAGCTTTTTCAGACAGAAAAAGAAAACAAACATACTTTAATAAAAAAAGATCTTCATCGTAGAATATACACTCACCAGTCAATTTATTAGGTACAACTGTTCAATTGCTTGGTAACACAAATTGCTAATCAGCCAATTACATGGCACCAACTTGATGCATTTAGGCATCTAGATGTGGTGAAGATGACTTGCTGAAGTTCAAACCGAGCATCAGAATGGGGAAGAAAGGGGATTTAAGTGACTTTGAATGTGGAATTGGTTGTTGGTGCCAGACGGGCTGGTCTGAGTATTTCAAAACTGCTGATTTACTGATTTTCACTCACAACCATCTCTAGGGTTTACAGAGAATGGTCCGAAAAAGAGAAAATATCCAGTGAGTGGCAGTTGTGAGGACAAAAACGCCTTGTTGATATCAGAGCAGAATGGGCAGACTGGTTAGAGATGATAGAAAAGCAACAGTAACTCAAATAACCACTCGTTACAACAAAGATATGCAGAATATCATCTCTGAACGCACAACACATCGAACCCTGAAGCAGATGGGCTACAGCAGCAGAAGACCACACCGGGTGCTGCTCCTGACAGTCAAGAACAGGAAACGGAGACTACAATTCATACAGGCTCAACAAAATTAGACGATTTTCAGAATTTGGCGTAAAGAACATGAAAGCATGGATCCATCCTGCCTTGTCTCAACGGTTCAGGCTGGTGGTGGTGTAATGGTGTGGGGGAAATTTTCTTGGCACACTTTGGGCCCTTAAGTACCAATTGAGCATCGTTTAAACACCACAGCCTACTTGAGTATTGTTGCTGACCATGTCCATCCCTTCATGACTACAGTGTACCCATCTTCTGATGACTACTTCCAGCAGGATAATACACCATGTCACAAAGCTCAAATCATCTCAGACTAGTTTCTTGAACATGACAATGAGTTCACTTTACTCAAATGGCCTCCACAGTCACCAGATCTCAATCCAATAGAGCACCTTTGGGATGTGGTGGAATGGGAGATTCACATCATGGATGTGCAGCTGACAAATCTGCAGCAACTGCGAGATGTTATCATATCAATATGGACCAAAATCTCTAAGGGGTGTTTCCAACACCTTGTTGAATCTATGTCACGAAGAATTAAGGCAGTTCTGAAGGCAAAAGGGGGTCCAACCCGGTACTAGCAAGGTGTACCTAATAAAGTGGCCACTCCAGTGAGTGTATGTATTCAAGGCATTGCTTTATAATGTATTTTTGGTTTGTATTGGATTTGGATTGGATTGTTCCAGGCAAAAAAAAAAACGCCATGTCATTGACCCTGAAACAGCAGGAATGTTTGTGATCTTTTCAAACAGGCTTTTTTTAATTTTGCATTTGTCAGCAACATACTTCTCCTTCATTTTTATCAGCTCAGGTAATTTCGTTTGGTGAAAAAAACAGATGACAGCAGTAGGGGGCACTAGAGAATCATACAGCATGGGGAAAACATTCACTCTCCAATTTCGTGAAAAGCTTTTTTTTTTACATTTGACCCCAGGCTTTTTTCCTCATAAAGCCTTAACATCCTCAGTCTTTTAACTCGATGTTAAAAAATTACTGTTTGCATGTGGTGGGAAGAGCTGCATGTATGTGTGGGCTGAGATTCATACTAAGAGATCAAGTTCTCTGACCTACTTTCCCAACTCTCAATACAAAAAAAAAAAAAAAAAATTTATTACAATGATCCAAGGCTCTAATATCCCTCACAATGTCGTCCTAAAATGGCATTCATGTGAACATGCTGTCTTGGGAACATGCAGTACTGGCACAATTTCATTCTGGTTCCAACAAACACACATTCCCCTTCTGTTGTACCACCTCCTCTTCATCTTTTAAAGCAGGCCAACAAGTGACAAACCAACGCCGTCACTGGCATTCGGGAGACGATCTGTCATTAGTCAAAAGAATGGAGATTACACCATCCTGGTTTATCTCATCAATCCAAAATCTGTCAATTACTAGTTGCACTTGTACCATGATTTTTGGACATGGCAAACCATGGCAAAACCAATGTATTTTTAAAGACATTTACATTTACTCATGCTTTTATGAAGTGACTTCGAAACAAGAAATACCGCAAGCAAGTAGCATGTAAACATAGCAAATATTGCCATCATTCAGTACCATGCCATGATAGGCCTAAATGTCAAATCACCGCTACAGTATTTTTTCTGTCATCACAGATTTTTCATCACAATGGTTTTGGCTATGACTGGAATTTTAACATCTGAAGTGATATAAAAAGTTCCAGGGCATAAGAGTAAGCCAAAACCCCCATCTTTCATTTGTTGAAGAATCAGGTCTGACAATTTGCCCTCAAAAAGCATTGTGATTACATTAGCTACACCTTACCTGCATGTAAAACAGTTCAGAAATAGCCAGCAAGCACGCATGCATATTCACATCCTCATCTTCTGGAATACACTGTGCTCCATTTTAAGTAGCTGAAATTTTATATTTGTGTACAAACAACTGAATAACAACTGTGAAAATATCTTAAACACAGTTAACCCAAAAATAGTCATCATTCACTCATCCTCAAACCTGCATGACTGTTGGTTGCATTTAATTAGAATAAATAATGTCGCAATTACAAAATTATGTAGTCATATTTTGAGATATAAAGTTGAAATCATGAGATAAAAAAATGCTATTAGTGATGTTACATTTATGAGAATGTCAAAATTACAAAAAACTGTGAGAGAAAGTCAAAATTGTGAGAGACAGTTGCAATTATAATAAATCTAGCATTTACTAAAAATAGTTGTATTTATGCTAAATAGAATTACAATTAAAAGAAAATTACAGTAACAAGAATGTTACAAGAAACAGTCAAACTTGTAATATATGAGGTTACACTGATATAGATTAACTCGCAATTATGGGAATTGTGAAGGATAAAGTATGTTAAAACAATTGATGAGACAAATTGCAACTGATAGTGTTATTATATATATATATATTTTTTTTGTCTATACAATGAAAGGGGATGAACAATGAAATGGGGAAGTCGTGGCCTAATGGTTAGAGAGTAGGACTCGCAATCGAAAGGTTGCTAGTTCAAGCTGGCAGGAATTGTTGGTGGGGGGAGTGAATAACGAGCATTCTCTCCACCTTCAATACCATGACTGAGGTGCCCTTGAGCAAGGCACCGAACCCCTAACTGCGCCGCAGCATAAATAGCTGCCCACTGCTCCAGGTGTGTGTTCATGGTGTGTGTGTGTTCACTGCTGTGTGTGTGCACCTTGGATGGGTTAAATGGAGAGCATTGTAGAAATTCCGAGTATGGGTCACCCTACTTGGTCGTATGTCACATCACTTTTTAAGTCAATGGGGATTCAATTGTTTTGGACCCCATTGACAAACATTCCTTAAAATGTCCCTATCACTTTAGGATGAAAAAGCATATACTGAATAGACATCATGGATATGGATATGTACTACAAGTGTCAGTGCAGTCTTAAATTCACAATAGAGCTGTGCATTCATTTCCGCCTGCAAACATTTCTTCTCAATTGACATATGCTATAATTTGAAATATCAGAAGTTATGCATTTCTGAAAGTTGTGTATAGTGTGCCGTGATGGCGCTGAGAGGTTTCCGTGCTCTAAAGTAAAGGATCTAATTGAATTATGGCGATGAGAATATGAGCTCAAGGGGCCTGATGCGACAAAGCCTCGAAAGACTGAGCCATAATTACGGACGGCACCAAGTCGACTTCTCCAATTAAACAACTGTAATTAAATATGCCAGTGAGAGAAAGGGAGAAAGACAAGACATGCAAAGAGTTAAGAGTCTCTCGTTTCTGCTTTGTACCGTGGTCGACACTATTGACAGCACTGACCCAGTCATTCAGAGCCCTGAAAATATCCATATTAATGGTTGCATGAGCTATAGCGGTATTCATGACTGATCAATAGAGAGCTTTGTGATCCCCTGCACCGACAGACAATAGACTCATTATAAGAGACCAATAAAGCCCTTGTAGGCAATTACCCTCATAATTAGATTTGTGTACATGATGAATATGTCGGCCACTAGCTGCTAATCCAAATCCGCATGCTAAGCTGTTATTTGCAAAGTGTGTGTGCTCTCGCTGGAGCGTCCCATTTAGATGCTCCATGGCCAGTCTGAGCGTAATAAAAGACATTGACCTTGCACTGTGTCAGGTGTGTGTGTGTGTATGTGTGTGTGAAGCAAACTAGAGGGGACAGCAAGGACTCTAATTTGCTCTCTGCGTTTGTCATTTCTCTGCTGCACACTGTCCAGTATTGTTACGTATGACAGCATCCCTATTAACCCAGCTGACCTGCAGTGGTCACTCTTACATACACAGAAAACGGAGAAAATTATTGCAGTTTAGATCCTCACAAGCACTTCCCTGCAGCCCAATATATGGCAATCACAAACACACAGATGTATATATCGCTTTTATTGTGATGAGTAAACAACTAGAATTAATCTAGATATTTTAGAGACAACATTTCACACAATTGTAATTTATCTCAAACAATTGACTTTAATTCTCATAATGTAACTTCATATCTCACAATTTTGAGATTGTTTCTTGTAAATTAATCAATTACTATTTCCTGTAAATGCAACTTTTTTTTAATTGCGACTTAAAGGGATACTCCACCCAAAATTAACATTTTGTCATTACTCACTTACCCCCATGTCGTTTCAAACCTGTAAAAAGCTTTGTTTGTCTTCGGAACACAATTTAAGATATTTTAGTGATTAATGACAAAATTTTCATTTTGGGGTGGAGTATCCCTTTAATTTCTTAGGATTGCAACGATCTCTCACAGCTGCGACTACCTCTCACAACTGTGACTTTTTCACGTAAATGCATCTATTTTTTGTAATTGCAAAATAATCACATAAAGGCAACTATTTCTTGTAAATTCATCTTTTTGAATTGCGATTAAAATGGCAACTTTCACAAATGCCTGTATCTCTAATAATTGACTTTTCCTCTCACAACTGTGATTTAGTTTCTTGTGACTACAACTTTCTCATAAAATGCAGTTATTCTCGTAATATGACCTTTCTCTAACAGTTGTGAATTTGTTTCTAGTAAATGTATCTATTTCTCATAACTGCAAAACTACTATGACTATCTCTCACAATTGACACTTTTTCTGTGATTACGAATTTGTCGTAAATGCACCATATTCTCGTAATAGCAAATTTATTTCTCACAATATGACTTCACAGTTCACAATTTAGTTTTTTGTAAATTACTTTATTTCTTGTAACTACGATATCTCACAATTGCAACTTTATTTTTCACTACATTTTGAAAACTTTTTTTCTTGTAATTTGCAACATATCTAATAAATGTGACTCAATGTGACTATTTATTCTAAACTTTATAAATACTGTTTAAAATATTTTTTTACTTTTGAGTAAGTTCCCAATGAAGGTTTTGTCAGACAGTACCTTCTGAGGACAGTTTTGTCTTCAAAATAAAGCAAATTAAACTCACACTCACACTGCTTCTGAAAGAAACTTTGAGAGCACCTTGGCGGCCACAGTGTAATTACGATCCAATCAGCCGACAAAGGAAACGGGTCATCAAAAGACACCCACTGTCTGAAAGTAAACAGCTGAAAAAGCATGTATACCCAAACACAGTCCTACAGATGACAGGGGTGGATGAAATCCAATGTGAGAATAAAAGAAAGACTCCTCATATGACAATGAAAGCAGTACAGCCCTCTATTTTTCCCCACACTTTCTTTATGAGTCCATATCTCAGCTTCGTCTCTAGCGTTACATGAAATGAGAGAAGTAGGGTGGATGGACAGAAAGAGACAGTGAGATTAAAAAACACAGAGCTCACTGATGTGATATTTAATACTGACTCTTGCTTCATAGAGCTCTGGACTGATTGGAGATGAAATATGCTTATCAAGTCTAACAAATTCAGCACTCATTAGAATATTGAGAGACTGGGTTAATGACGAGAGCGTTCCAATTAACTAAGCTTGCCTTGGCTCTAACTCTAATTCAGTCACACATGACAGAAACGCAATCACTCTTCAAGTTTTATTTTCCTGCAGTGTTTGTACTGTATATGACTATTTTTAAAGCACTAAAATTTCAATCAAAATTCAAATAGTATTCGCAAATGGACATTATACAAATATAGTTTGTAAGAATGCTAAATTAGAGTACATCTACACAACAATTTCTACAAAAAATTGAAAGTTTTCCTTTCAGTTTTGAAAAGTTTTGTGTATGGATAACAACATTGTCAAAACGATCTCTGTTCATATGGATCTGCAAAAATGACTAAAACGCTGTATTTCTCAGTCCTGTGTTGTGTGTGACATGTGTTCCCTTGCCTGTCTTGCCCTGCCTTGTTTGAATTAAATAAGTTATTTTGAGTTTACTCATCTTGTGTTCCTCGTTCCTCCCAGCTGTGTCTATTGTGGCAGAAGACCAGACCTATACAGTAAGCGGTGCCCACTCACCTCGTTTTTGTTTGTTGAAAGTTTTTTTTTACCCGTTTGTGTATCCCGCGGCATGGAAGTCGCTGCTCATCATCCCATCCTAGCCAGCTGTTATTCGGCGTTGGAGTTCGGCGGGATCGCTGACTCAAGCCGCCGGCCATCGCTGACTCCTGCCAAGAGCAAGCTCCAGTGGATCTGGTTCCCCAGTTTCAGCCAGGAGTGCCGTTCCCAGGTCCTGTGGAGCCAGTTCCAAAATCACAGCCAGGAGTGCTGTTCCATGTCCCCTGGAGACATGGTCTTAAGTTTTGTCATGCCCACAAGGAATAGTTTTAATCCATTCTGTCTTGTCCATGGAGACTCGTCTGGGGCAGGTGGCTCCTCTTGTTATGGTCTGCTTCACCTGTTGCGGAAGTGGAAGCGGTTGCTGAGGGACCCTGTGAGTGCCCCTGACATCACATCATGCCCAGAATTGACCTCAGCTTCCTGTTTAGCCCAAGGGACTGAGTGTCCTTCCTGTTTCCTGGAGCTCCTGATACCCCCAACTACCCCATGGATTTATTTAGGGTAGGAGGCTGTAGTGGGGCTGCTCCCAGCTCCGCCATGGACACCGAACTCTCTGGTCCAACCAGAGTGCCCACCCCATTATGTCAGTCCTGTGTCGTGTGTGTCATGTGTCTGCTTGTGTCCATATTTGGTTTGTTTCCTGTCCTCGTTTAGTGTGATTATTTGTTAATTCTGTTCAGCTGTGTTTTAGTCTTTATCTGTAAATAACCTGTGCATTTAAGTTCCTGTCTGTTTAGTTAGTGTTGTTTGGTCTACTCATTACTCCCGGTGTTCCTGTGTGTCTACCTTGCCTTGTCTTGCTTTGCCTTGTTTGAATTAAAGAGTGTTATTTTGAGTTTACTCATCTTCGTGTTCCTCATTCTGCCCCGCTGTGTGCACCGTGACAGTATTATGCATGCCAGGCCAGTAGTTGACAATGTTACTTTGCCACACTGTTTCTTTGACACATATGCATTCCTGTAGACTGAACACATAATGTGCATGTGCATGACGTCACGTTTTCACAAATTTGCATAGTGTACACTGAGACGATAACAGTATCATTTTCAAAAACTTGCGCTTGGAAACACGTTTTCAAAAGTTTGCATTTTCAGATACCAAAATGCCATTGTTGTGTAAACGAATAGCCAAAACACTTAAAAACCTTTCTTTCTTTTTTCAAAGCGGTGTTGTACAAACACCCTCTTAATCTAGACTAAACTAGATGCATACTGGCTTTAGAAGTCTGCAAAAGTCAAATGTTGTTAAATGGCACAGTATAACCTAATTCCTCTTGTCCCTTAGTTGTTGCATTTTTAATGACCACCAGGTAAAATCATAAGCCCGATTGCTTAGAAAATTTGTGATGGACAGAAGCTATTGTGATTGGTCACATTAGACCAACATGCTCCCCCCACATTAGTCCTTCTCATGAAGTACCAACACTGATCTGCAACTCATCAAAGTGAAGGAAGCAAAACAAGAAGGTCGTGTTTGTCATGCACGAGCGGTTCTCCTGAGATCTCATTCTCCTCTCCCGTGGCTGGGTGCAGCACTGTAGGTGAAATCTCACAACTGAGGGTTTCATGAAAGGCTTTTGTGAATGCTTTATACCGAGGCGGTTGGAAGCTTCACACGAGACCCCCTCCTCCCTCATCAATAATTCTGTCTATGCTTTCCTCATCCCTCCCATGAATGCTCAACAATCTGTTTTATCCCATCTTACCGTCCTACCTCTTTTCAATATCTCTGTCTCTATAACACACATACATTTTGCGGACAGACACACTCATTCAGACTAGTATCAGAGATGTCCCCAGTTCGAGCATGGCTGAAGGCGAGACAGATACACATAGGCTATGGGAGTTTATTGCATCAACCAATGCTTTCTTCTCCCAAGCTCTTAGCACAAGCAGGTACAAAGTCCTTGACCTGATAATGAAAGATGTTCTCCTGGAATTCAAACGCAACTTCTCGTTGAGGGATAAAAGTGAAGGAGAGAGAGAAAAATAGATGATAAGGGTCTTTTATCTGTTCTTATAAACCCACAGAATGGTCTCTTGCTCCACTGACTCACTGCAGATCAATCAAAGATAAAGCTTTGAGCTTACTTTTGTGTACGAGAAAAAATACTCTATGGGTGCGAAGCTCAAGGTGTTCGATTTCCAGAGAAAATCACACTTGATGTCATTTTTACACAGCTGGGTGCTTTGACTGGTGATGGCGTTTGTGTCACGGCTTGGGGACAGCATGTGAAATGCGATGAGATATGAGGGAGGAACAGAGCGAGGTCATCGCTGATGGTGAAAACGAGGAACGCAGGTTGGTTGGGATGCACTGACATTGAAAGAGAGGAGGGTGAATGAGTTATCATGAGCAAACATGATACACTCATAACCCAATCAGTTAGAGCAATCTCATTCCCCTACTGCGACTCGCTCAGAGTAAATGATCGATAGAGGAGAAGAGAGGTCGAGATGCTAATGTATGCTAAGATGCTAAACAACACTGAAACACTTCTCTGCACACTCTAGCAGGCTGCGTATTAGTTTTAGGACATAAGTAAACTGAAAGAGAAAGTGAGAGTAGCGTTTATACTAACGTATGCTAAGCTACAACACAAGTTTAATTAGCTTGACGAGATTTTTTTCAAACTGTTGCTGCACAATGACAGCAGCTGACCATGATGACAAAACTAATGGTAACACGCATGCTAACCTTTGCGATGTAGCTAAAAAAGAGTTTAAACAAACTTTAACGAATTAGCATGGCAAGTTCAAATATTTGCTCCAATGTGACAGTAAACGTGAAAGAGAAAATGGATAGCATTTGCACAAAATTTTGCTATAATACCTGTTGCAGCAATGCACACTTTTAAAAATTGCGTTTTGACATGACAATCCAGAATGACAGAACTTGGCCTGTGGGACAAAATTGATAGTAATTTTAATACTAATGGTAACTAAGTGGCCATAAAACAAGTTTAACCAAGCTTTAACTAATTATTATGGGGAGATTATTTTAAAAACCTGACAATAATTATTCTGAAGGACAAAACCGCTGTTAGCATTTAAGTTTCTGTGAAGTACGATTTAGTACATCTTGCAGCAATGTGAAATTGTATTGCGTAAAAAATTTAGCAGACACATTTTGGAATGCAATGATGCACAAAACAGCGCTTGCGTAGCCAGGCCCGTTTGGGCCAACATCATTGAACATTGGCAGCTTCCACTCTCAGTTCCCTTTCTATGCCAAATAAAAAAGCAGTATTAACTACTGAAAATAATAACTGCACCATTTCCAGTCGTAATTGAAGCTCTGGATGTTTGTTTTCTGTGATTTTGTTGTTTCCTGAAGAGTTTTTAATGGGTTTACGTATTTATTTTCTGCTTTTGGTCCAATAGGACTTATGTCGTGACTAAGAGCTAATCAGCATAATTATGATCACATAGCTGCTATTATGTGTAGATGCTAATGACCTACCGGGCTGAACTGTGGGAGCTCCCCTGCCTCTCGCAGTAGACTGAGGAAAAGGGGAAAAAAACAGTATATTTTCAACCATTTCACACCGTATAACTACAATATTGTGCATATGCAACAGGCGGTCCACATGGAATCTGCACTCGCAGAGCTAAAACTCAAAGACAAAACCTTCACAAATGTTGGCAGAATGCAAATGACCATTCAAATTATTTGTTCCCCTCATTTTAATTGCCAATGTTGTTGAAATAAAAAAATAAAATGCTTAAATTTGTGGCTAATTTGATTTTGCTTACAGCTACCAGTAGGTTAATAACTGCTAATATGTACAGTACTTCTGCAACGTGGATGAGCAGGCGGTAAGGTAAGCAAAAGGGGTTTGATTAGCGCATCAGAACACATTTTGTGTCTCAAAGTTCAAAGGAAATAACTGGGACGAACTAATAAAGGCCTTCGCTACCACCAACGCTAATGATCTGAGTAAACGATCTAGGGAATCCAGAGTGCACATGAAGATGAGACGACATTAGTGCCGCTAGGTACCTGTGGCAGGTGCTCGTATGAGTAGTCGAGTACATTAACACATGTCCACCGTCATGCCATATTTAATGTTCTATGACCGCTACAGTTATGCTTCTGTAAAACATTTATGATTCACACATACACAATTGACTCTGAGGCCATCTTTCCATCTGCCATCCTCCTGAATGTGTGATTTTGTATCTATAATCAGTCATATGACATACCTGTATAATTTAACCTTCAGACTGTCATAACAGGGCAGCTACAGAAAGACACGTAGAGAGCGGCTGAATGCGAGAAATGGCTTCATTCTTTCATTCCCCTATTTCCGAGGGAAGCTATTTGAGCATATGGAAAGTGAGCGAGGTCAAATCAATGAGCTGTCCCTGACATTATCACAAAGGAAAACTCCTCATAAAATGGCAAAGGCCAATGTGTAATAACGCGGTGTGGGAGAAAGAAAGCAGGTATGATGGTAGAACATGAATAAATATAACATCATTGAGGCACTAGCAGAGGTCACAGTGTGGCGCTTATGTCAAGCGGCATAATGCTGCAATCATGTTTGGTAAAATGTGTATGGAGCATTGAGGGAACACTTAGCGCTGCTCAGGTGTGTCTGACACTGGTTCCAGCGGTGAGAAAAGATGCTCTCTGCTTCAGTCTGTGCTAACTGACCTTCTCGCCACAGCACGTCTGTAGCTGTCTGTCTAGCTGACAAACAAATACGTATATAAACAAACACACACATACTTGCATGGGTTTGACAAAAATTTACAAATACCATTACAAACCATCAACTATTAATCATTTAATATGGTTTCCTTTAATGTGATTTGGGAAATATTCCATTAGGATTTATTTAACAAGACACCAATAGAAGGTGACAAATAACCAGTAGAGACCCACAGGGACCATAACAGTTTCCATTTAAACCAATACAATTCCCATTATAACCAGTAAAATCATTACAAATTCTGTGAAGGTTTCTATTGTTTTTTTCAGCAAGGCTTATTCACCCTTGTGTCATTCCAAATGTGTATGCTGTTTGTCTTTTATAAAACACAAAAGAAGATATTTTGAAGAATGTTTCAGCTGTCTTTGTCCATATAACGGAAGTCAATGGGGACCAAAACAACCATATATCAATGTAACCATGTGTCAAGTTTCATTGTATGGACAAAAACATTTTACACTTTTCAAAATATCTATTTATCGAAATAACAACAACTGTGCAAAGTTTTTTCTTTTTCTCTCAAAATTGTAAAAGATATAAAGACACATTTTGAGATATGAAGTCATACTGAGATATGTACACAATTCAGTGTTATTGATCATTAAACAAAAACTATTAAAAACATTTTGATACAACAATTTTAATACTAAAATAATTGCGAGAAATAAAGTTGAAATTGTGACAGTCCTAAAATGAGATATAATTACAACTTTTTATTACTCACTCAGACTTGAAAGTGAAAGTGACATACGACCAAGTAGGGTGACCCATACTCGGAATTCGTGCTACATTTAACCATCCAAGTGCACACACACAGCAGTGAACACACACACACACACCGTGAACACACACCCGGAGCAGTGAGCAGCCATTTATGCTGGGGTTTGTTGCCTTGCTCAAGGGCACCTCATCATGGTATTGAGGGTGGAGAGAGCGCTGTAAATTCACTCCCCCCACCTACAATTCCTGCCAGACCAAGACTAGACCAAACTAGCAACCTTTCGATTATGAGTCCGACTTCACATAATCAAAGTGAAGTTACAATTGAGAAACATGCTGCAATTACAGCAATACAAAGTCACAATTACTTTTTCTTTCTTTCTTTATATTCCTCCTCAAATTATGCATCTGTATCTGGATGACTTCCTTTCTTTTTCTCATCATTTTCAGTGACGATTCTCATTACCGCAAACAGGGTCAGCCCATCCTATAGATGATACAGTAGATTGCCTTTGACTCTGACAAGCCTGGGGGTCCCTGTGAGGAGATCCATACTAGAATAGCAGATCAGAACCGCCAACGCAAAAACGCTTTCATCCCATCCGACTGTAAACCATCCTATCATGACCCGGACATGTCCTTGACAGGTTTTGCAAATTCACCCATGCTTATGCACAACATGTAGAAGCAGACGTGTTATTTATACACCCACACACTGAATGTCTGTAAGAACTTGCAGTTTTAATAAATACAGATCTGACTCAGTCTCAGTCAGTTCCATTGATTGTCTTTATAGTCCTGGAGGAAAGGCCGTGCACACAAACACACTCTCGCATGAGGAAGGAAACACAAACAATTGTCAAACGAGAGACTTACTGCCGTTTCTCACAGCTCAGAGCTAAACATACACACACATAATGCCACTAAATTATGCACACAGACACACGCACATATATATTCATAGACAAGCTCCAGTTTGAGACTTCATTCCACCTACAGACCCTGAGTGCAGAGGACAATTAGTCAACCAGGCCTTGGGCAAGACAGATTCAGATGCCATATTTCTCTCTAATCCTGTAATAGTATCCACTGAGCTCCCATTGTCAGTGTGTGTGTGTGTGTTTATACTGTACTAATGATGCACGGAGGATTCAGAAGTTTTATTAGCAGATTTTGGTATTCAGAATTTTATTGTCTCCAAGAGAAACATCACACATTGATTGGATTTTACACCATTCTGGCTTACACGAGGCATAAAACACTAATTTCAGCTTCAGATATGAGGAATTATACAGCGATTCTGATCAGGGACGTCATGCACTTATTATTTTTGAGGGGGCACAGGAGGTGGGGTGTGGGGGTTGACACACCAGTAGGTTAATGTCTTACATAATTCTTCCTTTTTTAGGATATTTGAAATCAGTGGTGGCTGGTGCAAACATTTTTTGGGGGGTGGGTGCAAACAAACTTAATCACACTGTTAATGTAACCGCGTATGACTGAATGGAATTGTTAAATAACAATTTAACAAGTGACATAATAATGAATAATTACTGATAAAAATGTAAGATGAAAATTCAACCGTTAAAGTGTTAAATTAAATACCAAATCAGCGAATTTGAGTTTAATGTGTGTATATTATCTATAAGTAATTATTAAACATTTGTAATCATTCATTATTTATATTAACATAATTCAGAGATAATTGTCCACACAAATTTATTTATATGAAATTATTTTTGTAAAGTTAAAATCGAATTTACTTTCATCTCAGAAGAGAGATTGCGCCTATTTGACAATCGAGAATGGTCCAATCACATGATTGGACCAAATATATAAAAACAATATAGATTCGATAAGATCAAAAGTGGGAGGGTCTTGAGTGCAGATCTGAGGACAATCTGAAACAAGCCAATAAGAGCTCAGCCTCAAGTCACATGCATTTCAAAAGTTTACAGACCTAATAGACACCCATTAGTCTGACTGCCTCCACACAGACAAACAAAATACAGTTTAGATTTTTTTTTTATACGTGCTAACATGATTACCAGTCGAATAGTACGACAATGCAATTTCGTGATTAATTTTCAATATATATTTAACTTATTTTTGAATGTGTTGAAGTCGGCTTCTTCCCTGGCTAACTTTATGTGGCAATAATAGTTTTTTATTGAATTATATAGAATTCCAAGCACCACAAAACTGCTTGTTCCCACAGCCATGTACAGTTTTGCTTAATTTTGAGGTCCAAAATAGTTTTTTTTACCATTTAAAATACAATAATGGATTCATAACTATCAAATATATGATGTAAATGTCATTTCATATGAATCTTTTAGTTGAACTCACTGGTATGACCTGCTTTATTGTTAGGGAATTGTAAAAAAAGTAAAACACAAATGGCTTAAGATACTTAATTTAGTGAGAATACCATGACTGACAACATGTGGTTTGAAACCTTACAAAAGCCATTGTGTAAAATGCATTTTTCATGAAAATTGTCAATGGTGTAATACTGTCACGTGTGTCACCTGGCCTTCTTTATGAAGGGTAAATACAAAAACTGGAATTTATGTATATTCATAAAATCAAAAGGTATCTAATAATGTGGTCTAATTTTAAATGTTAGAAAAATATATTTTTATTAATATTGTAATATATAGTTAACATAAATATGCAATGAACAATTATTACTATTACATGCTGTAACAATATTTATTCATTTTGTCTTTTGTCATGATTAATGAATTGTAAAGTTTTTCAAAAATGTCTATATATTTTTAAAGTGTAAATTCATTAAGATTAATCTCGCACAATACCAACTTGATGGCACTAAACGCAGATTTTCTGAAAGATCAAACCCTTTTTGTGATCTATTTGTGATAGTCGGTAATAAAGCGATAATGACAGAACTTTTCATGCTTTGTCAAAAAACTTCCAGATATTCAAAATAACTAAGTTGCTAAGCTATGTTGTGCCATTGTTACCTCCAACTTCTATTGTTTGCATCCATTTTGGTGACACTTTTATTTATACCTTGAAATATTTCAAAACCCTGTTAAATTGCATATATACTGTACTTGTGTACATACTTAAAGACAAGCACTCAGGTAAGACTCTCGCCCTCAAATCTTGTTTTGAGAAGATTTTGCAAGGTTAAAGCCTTAATTATGAGGGTCAGGTCCCACATAAACCCCATAATTCACATTTTGGGTAAGAATATGCAAGCTAAAATCTCAGTAGCTCTGAAAAACCTGCCATTTATGAACTTCTAGAGAGTAGTTGTTGGCTCATGTAATTCTGCTTTCATACCAATACAAATCTGGTGTTCACAGCTGCATTTAACACATTTGCTAGGTCAAACTCACTTGTCAAAATTTTGCAGATTATGTCTAGGCCTAAATACTAGAAGTAGAGTTATTGGAGGCTGTTAAGTTTGTAATGAGCGCTTTGTGAAAGCAGAAGAACTGTAAAAACCTGATCAGCCTTTCATCATAAGGTCTTCACACACACACACACACACACACACACACACACACACACACACACACACACACACACACACACACACACACACACACACACACACACACACACACACACCTGAGTCTCTATAGAGTCTGTGACGAATAAACCAGTCTTGTTACCTCTGAAAGAGTGTCTCCGCCAGAGCCGCTATAATTCACAGAATAAAAAATGAGCGGGAAAACTGAGCCAAGGATGGAGAGGGATGAAAGGCGGGCAACCTATAAATAGCCCACCTGGGCTACTTCACTCATCCGTCTGCTTTTGAACTTGTCATCCGCCAAATTGGTGCTGCAGGCCATGTCATCTATCTCTTTTTGGAGAAGGGGTGAGGAGAGGTGCTAGAAGAACTGTACCCCTGGCAACCATGCAATCCCTCATTCGCACACTGATCCATCACACTATCAGATCCAAATCACAAAGACACACACACAAATGTCCCTTTACACCACGTTTCGTGTCCAGATAGTATCTGGATTTTTTTATAGCTAGATTGCATTAACACCTTACGTTTCTGTGTGCCTCTACTTACATTACAAAGGACACTTACTGTATATGAAGATGAGCCATCATTTACTTAATTTACTTAAACTTTTTGTGGAAATATTGAGACCAATTTTCCAACTTCCATGGAAGATAAAAGGGAAAATTTTGAAAATCTAGCTTAAAACTACTTTTAATGTTTTGAAACACTTTTATGTTTAGTAAAAAAGTTAATGTGTCTGTAAGTATACATATTATATTCAAAAAGTTTTTAAATGTATTTTACAAATATCATGAATTGTGAATTATAAATATAATTTTAAAAAAATTCGGAAAAGAAAATGGTCAAACTAATTAAGATTCTCCTTTACAAGAACGTAATTATTTGAATGAGGCTTTTCTCATTCTAAGGCTTTTCCTTCTTTTTCTTATGCCCATAAAGAATAACAAAATACATTTTAATAAAAATAATGCTCATCAGAAAAAAAGTTGAATTTATGAATAAAACAATACAGGCAAAACTGTGTCATGCGATTGACTCAGAAACCGGAAAAGCGAGAAAATTTTGTTTTAAAGCACATTGCAAAAGAAAAAAGAATAACTGCAACATTTTGACTAAAGGAGCTTTTGCTACTGAAGTTCTTGTGATATCAATGTTGTATTAAAATATATAGTTACTGATGGATAAAAGCTTGACAGAAAAATGTACGACCGAATAAAACAAATCAGAGACCACAGATGTAAATGCACCCAAGACACATTATGATTGGATCATCATATTCAACATATTTTAATGATACCAGGTGCAAAGGGCCATTAAGGCACCACAGCATTTTATTATTTCCCTAATTTGCAACACACAAATCACATGCTGTGTTTATCAATGCGTTAATATGCAAATGGTGCTTTTCTTGAAGTGTTTGTGTGATTATCACCTGACAGATCATATTGGCTCTGCACCGGGTTTGATGAGTTAAATTCAGTCAGACAATGAGCCTCCCCGTCGAGCCTGTAATCACATTCAGCGCCAATAAATGTGATTACGTAGCAGTAACACATAAAAGCAAAACAGCAAATTTACCCAGAATTCCTCGCACCACACTTGTCAGATCAAAAGAAGTTTGTATTTCTAAGTAAATAATGCTGTTTCACACGTCATTACTTCGAATCAAAGTCGCTCACTTCTTAAGCAAGTTGATTTACACAGCGAGGTGAGAACGGCAATCTACCGCTGTGAAGCGCGTTTGAGATCTTCTTTGATCAGTGGCGTTTCATGCTCAGAGAAGCGCAGTTCTTTGATAAACACTACTCTTTGTTTGCATCTATTTGCAGGAATGTGTGTTTTGAAGCACTTCTTTGTGTCTAAGTGTGTGTGTGAGTCCACTAGGGGGCACTCAAACACAAAACAGCTCCTTGGCACAACCTCGGTGACACTCAGAGGTCCTGCGCACAGCATGTCCAAACCAAACCAAACTGTACTAACCTAAACCAAACTCTAATCCCACAAGCAATCTGAGCGGCTGAAACCCATCCAGAAATCTACCCTTCACTACACCATCTGCTCCCGGCCAACAGGGGGCACAACACAGCCAGAAGAGAAGATTTGTTGCCTGTTAATATATTCTCTTTCATATCAAACCATGACAACAGATGTAGATTAATGAGTGTGGTGGGCTCCGCACAGTCAATCATGGACAGAGTCACTCAGAATACAAAACATTGGGTCAGTATAACAGCTGACTTCAGATGTGACGGACATCAGAAAGCTTAATCTGTTTAGGGATTGCATGCCATTCATCAAGTCATGGTGCTCTGTCAGATGACGAGTTTGAATCTGGCTAGAAACCTTTCCCAATGTCCCATTTATCCATGTGTGTTTATACATTTATTGATAAAGTAAATATAAATAGTTTTCAAATCTCATTCAGTTGGCAAGTCAAGACGTGTGCTACATTTGATGCAGTCTATTTGAACTGAACACCAGCATGAATGACTTTTGAGAGCTACAGCTGGTCTGAGAACAAATTCTATCGGCCGTTTCTTCACACAAAGCTATTTTATGGCTTCAAAAGACTTTTATTTATCATGCAGTATTTGTCACATGGGCTAATATATAGTAGCTTTATTCAGCTTTCTTTGAGCTCAAGATCGCTTTGGAGACTCAAAATATCTCATGTTACACAAAAAAATGAAGCTGGATTTGGAAGGACATGAAGGTCAGTTTTAACATTATGCCAGCAAACATAGCTATTTAAAGGGGAAACAACGGGTAAAAAAACTAGGTGACACTTTATATCGATAGTCCACTTTAGACTACTAACAGTAAGTAACTTTGCAACTACATGTCAACTAGCAGTCATTAGAGTATCAGTAGACTGTCTGCTTAATATCTTTTAACACTTTATTTTGATGGGTCCACAACATACAACAAACTTCCTATGAGAAACTTTGCAAGTATATGTCAACTTATTCTACTAACCCTAAACCTACTCTAACAGTCTACTCTGAGAGTTAGTAGATATGTAGATACAAAGTTACTTATAGTTAGTAGAATGTTTAAAGTGGACTATCAAAATCAAATGTAACTAAAAAGCACTTTAGGTTTAGATTACATTAAACTTTAGATTTTTAAAAATGTTTTTGAAAAAGGTATCTTATGCCCATCAAGGCTGCATTTATATGATCGAAAATACAGTAAAATATATTTTGGAATATTACAATTTAAAATAACTTTTCTATTATAAAATGTAATTTATTCTTGTGATGGCAAAGCTGAGTTTTCTTTATCTATTAGTCTTCAGTGTCACACAATCCCTCAGAAATCATTCTAATGTGCTGATTTGCTGTTCAGGAATGATTTCTCATTCATGTTTAAAACAGTTCATATTTAAGGATTTTTTCAAGATTCTTTGATGAACAGAAAGATAAAAACAACGGCTTTTATTTGAAATGGAGATCTTTTGTAACATTAAAGTGTTTACTGTCACGTTTGATCAATTTAATTGAATAAACATATTAATTACTTTAATCTCTAGACTGCCTTTGATCAGATCTTTTCAAAAGTGTCAGCCAAATATTTTTTTAGAATAAAACAATGGTTTGGATCAACAACTGTCACTTTTGGATGTACCGTCCCTTTAACTGTGACACACTACTATAGAAAAATGACATACTCAAAGTGAAACCCGAGTATAATTTATCATTTCCACAAATTTGCTCTGAGCAATTACAGTGTGTCGGCCCCCAGTGGAATTATGCATCCGTTATGCTAACCTCTCATCCGAGCGTCTTTCGAGATAAATCACACCGCTCTTCCGCACTAAAGTCCCAGACTCAGATCTTCCATCTTATTTTCTGAGTACAATCTATATACACATATTAATCCTTGATCTCAGACACCGCCTAAGAGTCACGAAAAATGGTGGCAGCCAGACTCTCCCTCTCTGCGCTCGCAGGGCTCTCAGTGGGTTTCCAGAAGCTGGCTATTAATCAAGCATGTCCTCGGGTCTTTTCGCCATCCTGCGGTCCGCACAAGGTATTCCAGCAAGACCTGTTCCTAAAAATCTCAGTCTACAGCTGCTTGTTTAACACCAGCGTGCAGGCATCACGGTCTCTCCTGAAGGACTGGAGGATCTCTGCATGTCTGATAAACAGGTTGTCTCATTAAGCCTGTTATATATATCTTCAGACAGACCGTTCCTCCGCTCACAGTGGCGTTTCTGCTTCCCTCCATCCTTCTCTACCTCCACCTCTATTTCTCTCCCTTCACTCGCTCTGTCATCACTCAGCAGGGTGCACACTTTGGAGGTGTGATTGCACAGATGGAAAGGTGTAAATAAGAAAGGGTGTGCGGCACACATACACACTCGGACACACAAGAGCCATACAGAGGACATACAGTAGCTGAAAATAGCCATTCGTCTCTTTTTATCTGCTTTATTTCTCCCTTGGGTAGCGTGTGGCTGCATCTGCAGCGAGAATGATGCAGCAGGTGTGTGTGTGTGTGTGTCTCAGGTTTTATACCTGTGGAAGAACAATAGCAGATGTGTGTGTGCGACAGCTTGCTCTGTTAGCGAACCGCAGGTGGAGCGCAGAGGTTGGCCTTCACGGCTGTCTGTCCTGCTGTGTGTGTGTGTGTGTGATTTCATGCCCTCAACCCAATTAACCTTGTGTGTGTGTGTGTGTGTGTGTGTGTGTGATTTCATGCCCTCAACCCAATTAACCTTGTGTGTGTGTGTGTGTGTGTGTGTGTGTGTGTGTGTGTGTGTGTGTCATGATTAGAAAACAGACTGGATGAGCCATGTTCAAAAAATATATGCACGCCTGTGACAAAAATAATAATTAAATCAGAATATATATATATATACATATACATCATATATACATCAATAAAATATGGCAAAACAGTATCCATCTATTTTTAGTTTGTACATTTTACATTTGAAACGGTTTACAATTTCATATATTTCCTCATTTCTCATTGCCTCTTATATAATATGAATTTAAAAAAAATGTAATAAAAACTAATTAAGTTAAATTAGTTAATTAAATTAAATATTTTAATAATTAAGTTAGTTAGGACAGGGGCGTTTAGGTCATTATATTACTGGCAGAGGAATTGTTCATTTTGATTATTATTAATAATAAATCTGGTAGTAAAAATCTGGTTATAAATCAGTCACATTTTAGAAATCATAGCTTTTTTTCTTCTTGGGGCAAAATGTCACTCTTTGATTGTAACTTTTACTGAAGATTGAGGGTTTTTTCGTGTCACAACACATTCAGTCTTTCGTGGCTTACTGATTAAATCTGTTTTCTCTAATAATCTTTTTGTGTCTTCTTGAACGTTAAAAACACAGCTTATGTTATTTTAAGCATTAGAATAGCAAACACCTCTACTGATGGTGTAGCCGTTATGCAATGACCTCCATCACAAGCACTAATTGTTTTCTAATACCTAGCTTGCATTATCTATCATAAACAAAAGCGCTGGAACATCCTCGCCTTTAATCTCCTTTCAGTAATTCAGGTTAATAACAGGCTTATTGAAAACACAGATTCCTCATATAATGCAACAGAAAAGGGCCTTCATTAGCAGATAACGTTGATGGGAAACCGCCATTTCATTTTTTCGCTATTCATTTTTGCAAAGCCATCTGGCACGTAATGAGGCACAGAGCAGTTTAGATGCACTTTTCAATTAAATCTGACCTTCAAATGACAGTGTGTGTGTGGACGAGAGAGATGAATGCAAAAGTTTGGAGAGATGACATATCATTGATAATAAAATCAATATGAACCTTCTAATTACGACTGATAGGATAAACATAATCTGTGTGAGATATGACAACTATACTCTGTGGACGCTTAGCGACAATAAGTACTTTATAATGGGAGATAAATCAAGTGATTGGACAAAAAGATAGCAGCCTGATGATTTCTATGCAATGAAAGTGAACGGGCTGTCAAGATTTAAAATACAAGAAATCATTAAATATAAATAAATAGGGTCCATAGTACTTATACACTATATTTCAGGTGTTCAAATAATAACAACAACAATAATAATATAAATTACTTTATGTATAAAGTAAAATAAAATAAACTTCTTTTTGCCACAGTATTTATTCTATTTCATTGTATGGAAAAGAGCAACCTGGACATTCTGCTAACATTCTCCTTTTTTCTCCTTTCCATAAAATGAGTGTATAGTTCTTGAACACTATATTTAATTTTTAGCAAAATAGCAACATGGATACTCTGCTAATGTTCTCCTTTTTTGTGAAGACATATGGCTTCTGCCTGACTTAATGAATCTGAATCAGTAAACAGGTCATTTTGATTGAAATAAAAGTCTTTTTGGTATCTCATTGCCTCAATAGTGGCACAGTCAGACAGAACGGCTGCATTGGCCACGCTGCTCTTCCCTTCATATTAATAAAGCCCACTCTAATTATCAGAATATTGCTTGTCAACCTCTGACTTTAGTCAACTACTGCTAATGGTGACTCAAGATAATACACTAAGACTAGCTCACACAGCTAAACAAACCCTGTGAAACGTGTCACTGAAGATAAATGGTACTTTGATGCAAATTGTTTTGCAGTGAGATGCCACTGATGTGAGCTACATTATGCAAAACACTGCTGGTTGAAGACTAGCACACAAACACATGGTGCTTCAGCACAAAACCTGCATTTTAGTCACTAACCAGCTACAATTCAGTTCAACCAGAAACTAAATGTGCTGAACTGGTGCTACACCTATATATATATAATTATTATTTTTAAATCACAATCATGTCTGCATTCTATAAATAAGACTCATCATACTGTAAATATATTTGCAAAACTCATGGGCCGCAATTAATGTCACAATAAAACATCACAAAATAAAATAAATAATAAAAAACAAATACAAAGAAATTGTAATATTCTTATGAAAACTATTTCTGCACAGATGACTTATTTAAATCCACACTGTAGCGTTTGGGGAAAACTCTTGAACTATCAAAGAATGAAAACTGCTTAAAATGGGCATCCATCTTCTCCAATCCTCCTCTGTCCTTCAGGTCACGCTGCAGGGGTTTCCTGCGAGTTCATCAGCACTCAGACTTTCAGGAGATATGAGAAAATAGGTTAAGAAGCTGTCTGCGGAAAAACAATACATTTATTTTGTGGAAGTAGGACAATCCAATTTGTTAGACCTTCTTTCTTTCCGCAAACGCTTTCGCCACTCATCCTGTCTTACCTCATTCAAGGAAAGCAGAGGCTTATGGATGACAAAGTAAGAGTGGGAAAGTAGGTTGCTGATAAGGAACAGTATTCGGAATGCTTGGTTAGAGCATTCTGCTAAATAGAAATGTGTCCACTAATACATGACATGCAGAGAACATGCAGAGAAGACACCAAAATAAAGATTGATTGTTGAAATAAATAAATAATAATGACAGTTTTTCAAAACCATAAAATGTTTTAATATCATAAAAAAACCAAAATGAATGACAATAAATGACTATAAATGTAAACTAAAAGTTTTTAAAACCATATAAAATGAAATGAATAATTGGCATGTGTTTATTCAACTATATATAAAAAAATAGATTTTCATTTTATTTTACATGGACACTCTTATTCAGCACTAATTATATTGATAATGTTCAAAAAATACTGCAAAACACAACACAGCATCCAAAAAGACACAATGTGCAAATCTGAAGTAATTCCCAACAATGACCGAATATCCCCTCAACGGTCAAGCTAACATCTCAAAGTGATGCACGGAAAGAAACCCAGTGTTTGCAAATCAATAAGCTGCCATCAGAATTCAGCCGAGCTAACTATGTATTGATCCATCGACCACAGCAAACCTGAGTGCTTCATCCAACACCAGCAGGCACAAGAGCGGGTGCAATTCAACCAATTACTGATCCGGCCGACTCGATATTCCTCACCTCTTAATCAAACATCTGCTGCGATAACCCTGACTGACACATGCAGCAACTAATGCTCGACATGTTGCTAGATATGGGTGCCACCTCACAGCGAGCTGTTTGCGTCTGCTTAACATTGCACAAACATTGTCAGGATGTTGTTAGGCGAGATGAATGGCCTGTATAAATCAGCGGCACTCTCGCTAGGCTAACTATTTGTCATGAATAATGGAGGAGCTGACAGCTATGATAGAGGGCCTACATATATAATAAGAGGAGAAGTTACATGCAGGCCACGATGTGACCAAACTGCGCTTGAGTAAACCTACGAATCATTAAGGAACAGGATTATAATATGCATACATGAACAATGACTATGCTAACATGATTATGATTAGTTGGACAGAATGAGCTTTGAGAGCTCCAACAAAATTACTGAATTAGTGCTGAATTAGATAGGACAGGGTATGTCAACTAGGAAAAAGGTGGAAAAAATTATGTTTAAGGACATCCTTATTACTTTTGTACTATGAAAAATTGCCCTTTTAACCCTCTTAAAGTATTTTAAACCAATGAATTATTTTGTTTTTCTAATATGAGTAATGCCTTTTCACTGATTGATTTCCCTGATCAACCAATCATAATGAAGACAAGGCATCTAACTTAATCTGATTGAGCCTCAGAAACTGCAAAAGACAACAAATACAGCTTCTAAAGAGAAAGGCTATGGTCAGTATTTTGATATTGTATGCTTAGTCATGCAATGAAAGTCAGTGGGGTCCAACACAAACTCTTTTAGACACGACTAACTTTCACAGTATTTAAAAAAGTATATTCAAATTGGAATAATCTTTTGAGTTCAACAGAAGAAAGTAAGCTGTATGTTATTTGGAATAACACGTTTTTTGGAATAACATTTTTGCATACATATGCCTTTACAAGTATTTGTATATTGTGTTATATTCCAGTGCAACTTATTCCAATATGCAATTAGTCAAGCACACAAATCATGTGCTGAATGCTGATGTCTCAGAAACTGTCAAAGTTCCATGAACTAACAACCATGGTGTCATAAATCATGATTCTTTATCTCAAATGATGCAAAAAAATGTATTTTTAGACCATTCCAGTTAATATGCATCTACATTCAAGAGTAAACAAACTGGTATCCGCCTACAGTATTTGTAAATAGTGACTAGCTTTTTAACACTAAGGAAAGACTATAGCAACCATATTGAACACACACAAAAAGGAGAAGAAATCAGTTGAAAGCATGTTTAAGTTCTAGCATTCCAAAAAACCTACAATGGATTATGCCAATGTGTCAAAAGACGTTTAGAGTGCAGAGTACATGAGAATTGAGAATTGGATAAAAGTGTCAAATGCATGAACGTACATAAATGTAAATGCTGCAATTACAGACGGAGGAAACACAACCTACAATGGATTCCATGCCAATGTGTCAGACAAGAAAAATCAGAGTACATGTTGAGATTATGAACCATGAAAAAATGAACACGTATTGATTATTTTACAACTACTCTTATTTCAACCTTCAGTCGTCCAATTCATCAATAAAAAGATGGATCATGATGGGTGACTTTGTCCTACAAAAGACGTTTACAGATGTGCCTCTGTTCCATAGTGCTCAGTTCTGGCTTTGAAGATGGTTTGCGTAAACTCTCCAGAAAGTGTTTTTAATTGGGGTCAGGAAAACCAACACCACCCTAAAAATGCATTATTAAAGGGACACCCAGAAAAGAAAATGCTATTCCAAACTGGACCGACTTTCATCAAAATAAAAAAACAACAACTGTATTTACCTGCATTTTACATTATTGTGTATAAGATGTAAAATTACTATGTAATATTACAATGTAGTAATATATAACATTGTAACAATTATATTAATTAATTCAAACTTATCTGTTTTTCTCAACAATGCAATTTTGACCTGGTGAGACTTATTTTCTAGAAAATATGGTAGTCAGTTTTGAAAAAATCATCACCATCTTTCTATTCTCCCAGTTTCACCCAACGTGCATTCCCCTCAAACCTCAATTTTTCTCTCTAGCACTCTTTCCATGATTCATCTCAGCTCATGTACATATATCTTGTAGACAGTTTAACTTGGTCCTTGGAGTTGGAGTGATCCATTCTGGGGTTAATCAAGAGTGACCCCCAGCTAGACCTTCAGGTGGAACGCTCCACCATTAGCTGCGCTTTCTCAGCTAATTAGCTTTCCCTCACAGGTCAGTAGCTGTTAGATACACCATCTTTCTCCTCGTCCCCAGAGAACCTGACATGTGGCGGCCCACATGCGACAGGAAGGGATCATTTTTTGTTTGTGAGAAATAGCGCATGCTCGTGTGGGTGCCAATCGATAAACAATATTGACGGCCGCGGCGAGAAGTGTGTTGTGTTTAAATTAGATTTCGCCGAGAGAGAGGGAGGGAGTATTAGATGAAAATAATTGTTCTTGCCTTTGTTTGTACCTTATCCATCCATCACTGCGAGGAATGGATATGGGCCGAATGCCTGTCTGATGATGGAGAGAGGTTCAGAGAGAGAGAACGAGTGAAAGAGATGTGGGGGTGCTAAATTGAGACACATTATTGCATGATGGGAAGGGTTTCATTTTACGTGATCCCTCACTTTGATTGACAGCCTCACTCAGACCAACTCTCGCTGCAAGTCTCATCTAGGTTAACTCGCATCTGACCCACTTAATGCAGCAACATAACTGCTACGAACAATACACATTAGGAGAGTTCACTTATAAATGGACACAGGTTACAGGTGTATGATATTTTTATGTTAAAGTACTTTCTCTTACAATAATCTTTTGTCAACAGACAGCTATAAGTAAGCCATTAGTATGTTCACTTACTGAGAAGTGTAAACACGTATCGATCTGTTTGTTTGAGTCAACATGTCAACTTCTGGCCTAATCAATGAGGTGAATTTGGGGCTCAACAGGCTTTCCATAGGACTGAAGTGGGCTTGTTTGGAAACTAGTTTTGCAATTTTATTTGGTGCAACTTACTCCGCCTCTTAAACGACTTTGCTTTTTGGCTGACATCACCAAGCCCCTCATTTTTCAACCACTCCCTTCCAACCACCTGTCGAGGAGACCACTTTTCACCAACCAATCAATTTTTAAGGAATTAAAAAGTTCTAATGTACGTTTTTCCTCATTTAACTCCATTATCGTGACAAATTGATGTTAGAAAGTCATCGCTTTTAACTAAATACTGAATTATTTATATAAAATGCAACATCTGAACCTTGAACCTTGGAAAATGAACCATTATTGATTATTTTACAACTCATTTTATTTGAATCAACTATCAGTCATCCATTCATCACCAAAAAGATGGATCATGATGGCAGACTTTTCGTCTTAGAAAAGGCTTTTACAAATAAACCTGCTCACTCAAGCTGGTTTTGCATTTTTCGTAAATGTACTAAAAAGTGTTTTTCAATGGGTGCTCATTTTTTACACCTTCAAAAGCCTGCCATGGAGACACTTTTCACAAACATCAATTTCTAATGAATTAAAACGTTCCAACCTAAATAATTTTCTCATTTTACCACATTTTCTTGGCAAATTGAAAGTTATCACTATGAATGACATACATTTAGTAGTCTGCCTTTAATTAACTTCATATGGAATGTATTAAAGTCAATATTAATGACCCTATTTATTTTCTCAATACTCATTTTTGTACTTATTGTGAACAATCCATCTCACTATATTATAATTTTGTGATTTCACTATCCAACCAATTCCCTAAAAAAACGTCACACTTTATTATAGGGACCAATTCTCACTATTGACTAGATGCTTATTAGCATGCCTATTATTAACATGTTGGCTGTTTATTGGTACTTATAAAGCACATATTCTGCATGAGCATGTTATACACCACAAACCCTACCGAATACCTAAACTTAACAACTAGGCCTAAACCTTACTAACTACTAATAAGCAGCTAATTAGGGGGTTGTTGAAGTAAAAGTCACAGTTAATGGTTTGTTAATAGCTAGAGTTGGACCTTAAAATAAAGTGTGACCAAAAAATTAAAATAAAAAACAAGCCCCACACTAATTTTCCCCAAATTTAACCAACATTTTATTTGGAAACTCTTACAATACAAAAATAAATTGAGCCATTTTGTGTTGTCTTGAAACACAATTACTTGTTCAACAGCAGTGATATTTTATCACATGTATCTACCAAATAAATTAATCCAAGTATGTGCTTAAAGAAGAAAATAATGGAATTTATATAGCGAGTGTATTTAATCAGAAAGTGGACACAAACAGAAGAAGATTAAGACAGACAAACACCTCAAGTGACCCATCTACCACTGTCAAACCCATCAGTCGAACACATGAATGGGTGCAGACATCTGATAATTGGCTGGAGGTATAGGACTACATCTATAGCTCTGAGGACACAGAAGATTCTAGGGCCAGAGACGCTGGCTGGAGGGATGGTGTTACAGTTGTGATAGCATCTAGCGATAACAGAGACCTGACAATCCAATCCTTCATGGAAAAACCCCTAACAGTATCAAGCCCCAGAAGCACACACCTGCTGAGAACAGCATATTACCCAGGACAGACCCCTGGGGAACACGTCTTCCTGTGTCATGACATAAGGGAGATAGAGGATCATATGCTTGTGTGTGTGCAATGTGTGGGATGTGTGGGAAAGCTGCATGACCAAGATGGCACACAACAGGGAATTTAAGGCCTTTTGCTCAAGGCAAGAAGTGAAAAGGAGCCTTGGACCCATCCTCTGAGAGCTGGATGGGATAAGTGTGGGAAAAAAAAAAGAGAAGTCAGGCAGAGAGGATAAAGAGAAAAGTCAGCATGTGGCGCAAGCAGATAGATCTCAGCTGGATTTCTATTGGGCGCCATCGATTTCTGACGGATCCGAGCTAAACGGTACTTTGGAGAGTCTACAGAGGGAAAGCAGGAGATATAAACAAAAAAAGAGTGAAGGATACACAGAGAGGCTCATAGCATTGCATGATGTTTCTCCCAAAATGCGCCGTGAAACTTTAATCAGCCCTGCAACTGCTGCTCTGAGCATTAGCTTCAAGCTATATATTTTATTCATGCTCAAAGCGCAAATACAAAAGCAGTTTAATATGTTTATTTCACAAAGAGCAACAAAGATTAGAAGAGTAATGTGAGATAGTCAAAGAGTTACAGATTGTACTTTCTGATGTGTGCTGTTCAGCGTTTCGGTTTTATTCATTTTAGAGTGATATTGAAGTTAATGAAACATCTAAGTGGGAGTAGTTTTGAAGTTCGCCAGCTAGGCTAACTCAACTTCATTATGCCGGAGGAAAATGAAAAACAAAAATATCATGTTCACATTGAATGGCAGCATTGCCATGGAAACAATCTGCCCGGTGCAAACTGGGCAACGCTGAATTTGCAAAGTGCAGCATAAACGTATTATTACATTTAAGACGGTTTAATTAAAAACATTTTTTTTATTGAACTATGAACTATGTTGGGTCAAGAGTCTCAAATAAGCAACGTAGGTTTGAGGCTGGTTTAAAAAACATTTCGTGCCTGTTTACTAATGTATCCACCATTTACTGTCCTCTCTTGATTATTCATAAATATGTTTTTTATTCATCTGACTGGTTTCTGTAGTCACAGTATGGACCGATGAGTGGCAAAATATAAAACACAACCATGTGCAAAGAGATAAAGTAAACAATTGTTGTAAACTCCCCAAATGTCTTGTTTGAAATGATTTGATTAGAGAAATGAAAAGCAGCAGCATTTAAAAGGACATAGAAAAGGCAACACCAGCTCAAACGACAATAGTGAAAATATTTAAAAGAGGCTAGGTAACAACTGCAATGCTATATTTATCTGTAGCGCCACAAGTTAACTACAGTGTAAGTCTGACACATGCACAGGTGAAACCCTTACAAAACAGGTGGATACAGCTAGAGCTCGGCATGTGGAAACAAAGGTCTTATCGAGCAGGTAAGATGAGTTGCCCTAGAGAGGTTAATTAAGAAACAGAGAGGAATATAGAGACCATGAGGCAGAGAAACATGAGTAATGAGAACTCGCTTCTCGGATAACAGAAGACACATGCTTACGTAATTTTGCGGCTTTCCCAGGAAACTTGTATCCACAAAATCCTCAGTCATTCGACTGTCATGAAAGGCAGAACCGGAGAAGGTCAGGTGAATGATTACCTAAAACAACCTTCCACGTGGCATACTATTGCTGACTATGCAGTTCTGACTGTTATAAAGAAGTATTTATGATTATTTACAAAATTCAGTAAATGGGTGTCAGTAGTTTTATCAAGTAATACTAGTAAAGTCAGTAGTAAACCAATTAATATTCAGAAAAAAAACTAAAAAAAGACAACAGCTATGTAAAGTGATACTGCTGTTAATAGATTTTTAATTAAAACATTTAAAAGCATGACTAGAAAAAAATGCAGTTATTAATAGTTATTAAATTGAAAATATTTCATTTTTTTCAGATCCTGAAGACATGACAAAAATGGCTACATCAGCTTAAAATAAAATAATACATTTATTTAAAGTTAATCTTTTACTGTGATATGAACTTTTACTAGTATGATTCCATTTTTAAAACAGTGTTTTGTGTACAAAATAAACAGAGAAATTATACAATTTTACGTGGGAGTTCTGGAGACGAGAGGAAGGGTACACACAGATTAGCTGGCCGCTGAAGACGCTTTCTGGGACGTAATCTCCTGTACTTCATCCAAAGCCATATCAGTGTAGAACACACAATACAGGAGATTAGTCATGCACCCCATTAGCGTTCCCCAACGCACCCGACCGCAATGCACAACAACTTCCTAAGACTCAACAATCACTGCCAGCATCCTAATGCACACAACATGGAATCAGCAGATTAAAAAGATCAAACCAATTTATGCTGAAGATACAGTACTGAGATTATAACAGCCCACTGGTCAGTACTTGCTATTGCATGAACAAAAAATAAAATAAATAATCAGTTTAAATTGACTTTTTTTCACAGAGACTATATATAAACACACACACACACACACACACACACACACACACACACACACACACACACACACAAAATGTATGCTATGACGTATGATGTACATTAACTGTGTATGTGTGTCCTTCCATTCTTAATTGGGTGAGTATTAGCTTCCTCTAATTTAGACTAGACTAAACTAAAACAAAAATATGAATTAGTAAATAACAAAGTCAGCTTAAATAATTTGTCAATGTGCTGGTTTCAAGTTTCTCATAGCATTCCATAGTCTCTTTCTTTAAAAAAAGTCACTGTCATCTAATACTTTCAACAACTATGAACACACTGAAATTATAACATGAAAAGCAGTCATAAATACCTAAACTTGTTTTGTAAACACAGTTAATGCTGAATAGTACACTTGTGCACACACAGAAACATCCAAAAGTGATGTTTAGCCCCAGTGAAAGAACAGTAACTCCCAATAGCTTTTGCCACCGTGTAACCGTCATTAAAATGCCAGTCACAGTTTTCTCTGTCTCTCTGCTCTTGGCAGCAGAGGCCTGCGGCCAGGATTTGGTGCTAAGCTGTGTTTATGTAACCAGGGATGGTGGAACACGGCATATATTAATCTGGCCCGATGTAATGGAGGCGTCTAATTGAATCTACACGTACCCCTGTTTCCACTGACTTAGATACACAGGATGACCCCGAAACAGCCCACTGCGCTGGAAATACACACCGGTGGAGTTTAGGACAACACAAAACAACGGTTTCAAACAGTGTGCACTACCAACCTGCAGCTCTACACAGAAAATAACATGATTTTTGAGTAAATGCATTGCATGTTTTCTTTGTTAACTGCTATAAAATATACAATTGTGAATGTGCCACTGAGAATTATTACACTTGATCATCTAATTTCATATAATCTCAGGGATTGTACTTTTGTATGTTATGTGCTAGTGTTAATGTGTTTTTACATACGTCTGAATGTGTATTGTAACTAAAAATGTTGGCAACCACATAATCCTAATTATATTTATGTGTGCTGCAGGGAGAAGTGTGTACTTGATTTAGTTTTGTATGTATGTGTGTGTACTGTAGATAGCAATGGTTTGAGAATATCTACCCTCAAGCCTTTCATTTCTGAGAGAAATGGCAAGACACTGACAAACCCTGAATGTCAGATCTATTAGTATAGCGAGAGAGGACATTCCGCTAAGCCTTTAACTCCAGCATCCACAACACACACTTACACACCTTACACACAGTCTATGTGCTTTAAATTAATCTGGCCACGCTGCTCAGCCCCAATAATTCCCAGCCAGCTATAAGAACATTAATAAGGTATAATCCAATTATAGCAATCCTCATTTACCGCCCACAGATGCCAAGCTTTCCCTGTACACACACAAACATACGGACAGGGTTCGTTTAGATGCAAAGTACAGACTAGCGAAGGTTGGCCCTCAAATCACATTAACACACTCAAACACACACACCTATATATTGACGCACAATGATTGCCCAAACATGCAATTGCATTATGAGTAATACCAATATTTCCATGGCTGCATTTGAAAGAAAATGCATCAAATACACACAAATGTGCAACGCGTCTTGTGAGATTTACAAAATGTAATCTGTCACAGAATGTAAACCGCCAGTCAGTCTTCCTGATTAGAGACACAGTTCGTTACATAAGAAAATTGGGTAATGTATTCATAGCCTTTATATATTCATTTATCTGAATGTGGATGAAATTCAATATTCATAAACTTGTAGTGTTTATCAAAATAATAATAATAAAAACAAGCTCTACAAAAGAGACATTTTTGATAAATGACTTTGCATGAATTCCCAGGGCTAGCACCTAGACTGTGAATAAATAATAATAATGTATAAACAAAAATATAAATTATGTAATATTATGTGCACCAGTTTGAGTATAAAACATCCTTTGGGCAAATTAAAGTATCCCACAGCATACCCATATTTTTAACATAGTTTTCATGACTCATTTTATATTAGACTTTAATACAAATTCTACAAAAATATTGAAATAAATACATTTATTAATTACATATTTTTGCAAAGGATAGAGTTGATTAAAAAAAATAACCCCAAACAAATTTTCTTTATTAAAAACAAAAACAAAAAACAAGGAGAAGTGAGAACAACTGTTTTTGACAATCTGTTGAGTGAACGATTAATAATATCACTTATAATACAGAGCTCAAAGAGATATTTGATAGAACGAATCAGATTAGATCACAATCTCTTTTACAAGCTCTTAAGGTTTTTTTGCAATATGTAATCGTTCAGAAATGAATACTCATACTAGGGATGCTCCGATCAATCGGCTGGAGATCGGTATCGGCCGATAATCATATTTTAAGACTTGATCGGTACTCATACATTTGGCCGATCTCACGTACCGATCGCAATTTGATGACGTCACGTATATGATGCGTGGGGACATATTTGGCACCGCAGTCATGTCATCGCTGGTGTGGAACCTTAGGCTGAAGGAAAAGTAGATCACATTTGTACAGTAGAACACAGGAGAAGAAGGTTCAACACTCTTCAGCAAAAACAAACAAACAATGGAGCATTGTGGAGCATAAATTGGTTTATAAAATGGGATTAGATATATTTGTGTGGTTAAACATATTTAATTATTGCAGGTTTGCGTCATATTCTGAGTTTGCATTTCACTGTTTTAATTCATTTTGATGAATACTGAACCTGTTTTTTGCGAGTGGGATGAATTAATACGCATTCACATTTAGTCTAGAACTACAGTAAGATCATGTTCACACAGCGCACTGTCAGTCAATACATGGGAAAAAAGTAACTGCCTTTATTTATTGAAAAAGTAACTGAGATGTTTTCTTGTAAATTAAAAAGTAATGCATTACTTTACTAGTTACTTGAAAAAAGTAACATTATTACATGTGTTATATAAAACTTGAAGCATCAGAATCGGCATCGGCCAATCACCATGACAAGAAATCGGTACTCGGTATCAGCTGCAAAAATCCTGATCGGAGCATCCCTAAATACCCAAACATGAGTGGATTTTACTCCCATTTTGGCTGGAAATTGAATTTATTATTTTTAGGAGCAGCTTGCTTGATGCAATTCAACTGAAACAGATACTGTAAAATTATAATAAAATATGTTTTACAAAAAAATACTACTACATTTAACTCAATGTGTTACTTTCTTTGCCATTTCTGTGCCATTTCTTTGTAATTATTTCTAAAATTCACTTGCAGTTTCAGAGAGAAAATTGTAAATCCTACACCCTTTTATCAGCATACATGTAAAGATATAATGTGACAACAACACTACAAGTTAAAACACTTACAGCAGTGCACACTTCTTGTATATTCCATATACAGTGCCTGGCAGGTGGTATACACTGTGCAATAAGCAAGTATTCCATTGAAAAAAATCTCATTTTATCCCACAAACCCAGTTCAGAAAATAATTATTTGATTGCACTGTTCAGGAAGGCAATATTTTCCCAAGATTAGTAAAAACGTAATTACACAAATCCATCTCTGTGAATGCAACTGTAATCAAATTACACTTTTTCTTATTGCAGCCCAACCTCATTACATTTATGTATTGTAATCCTATTATATAATCAAATTACCTGTTTGTTACTATTCAATTTTGGTATGCATGCTAAAGTGCATAACCACACACACACACACACACGCACGCACGCACGCACACACGCACGCACGCACACACACACACACACACGCACACAAACTTCTGCTTCCTCTTCCTGGAGCTGTCAGTGGGTTCCACACCACATGCTCTGCCAACATCTTCTCCTCCTTGGCTGTCACCCAGGGCAACACGAGACACACTTCCCATCACGACTGATACCGTCTGACTGACACACACATGCACACACACACCACTCTTAATTAGACCTGCGTTTGATTCCTGCCCAAACCACAATGGTGGCACACATTGAAATGTAATGCACGTCCTGTTGCGTCCATCAGCGTGATGTGAAGCGAATGATGACAGTGGCGTAATACGGGTCTGAATCTCTCACAGACTGACCTGCGGACACACTCACACACACTTTGCATGATAAACAATATTCCCAATTATCCGCCTTTGTTCTGAAGCCCTCTAATGTGCCGATAATGAGTTAACACAGATGATTGTGTTCATTTTCATTCTGCTAATGTCCATCACGAAGCCAGTAATTCTCCTTCCTGTGGCAGCCCTGAGTCTTCAGCAAACGACGGGGACGTGTAAATGTCACAATTTCTGACGTTATTTGCTCTGTTTGTGACATTTTACTAAACCCGATTTCAATTGTTGTTTTTTTCCAGCTCTCCAGAGAACAGACAAGACAAACACTAAAGTGATAGTAGAACTTTCTTCTTTCAGACACGGTTTCAGTGTGTTTGCATAAACAGGAAAGTGGTTAAAATTAGCAATATAGTTTTCTTTTGCTTTGATCTTGTTTATTTTTATTAGAGGTGGGCATAGATTAATTTTTTTAATCTAGATTAATCTAGATTAATCTTGGAATTAATCTAGATTAATCTAGATTAAAATGGCTCATTTGAATTCTGCCGAAGGCATTCAGAATATGTGTGCTACCCAAATAATGACTAAAAGTAAGTCTTTGAGAACGGGTTTCTCAAGCCAGGTGGCGATTAGACCAGGGCTCATCTCCTGTTTCCAAAATGCATCACAAACTTTAATCTCTTCCCGTCCCAATCCCACGAAAAAACTGGAGGAAAATCCCGTTCCACTCCCGGAAGAATGACTCCCATTCCCTCCCACTCCCGTGTTTTTTTTTTTTTTTACCGATAACTGTCAATTACAGTAAAAATATAGTACAGATCACAGCGTGCCCACCTTATTAGTTGAATAAAAACCCAAAATGCCGTTTTTTGTTATTATATTGAACTGAAAGCCATCTTATTATGCACAGTGTTGCACAGATTAAATTTCACGTAAATCATCCATGCTAACACACACGTCTTCTATTTGTTATTTTTTTGACATTTCACTCTCTATAGATATATTTTTCTATGTACTGTATTTTTAGATATATTCGAGTTTCTAAGTTTCTCGCTCAAGTTCACATGAGACCTAAAGCGCATCCTGTTTGCTTAAAAGCGCAACGTTTCGTTGTTATTCTGAGTGCACACAAATAAACGTAGAGTCTTTACAGATTCAAAAGATGTATTAGGCTACTTTTATCTGTATGACCAAGAATGACGGAGATTTTAGGAGCAAGTTTCCACACAAACACTTCAATAGCGCACATTTCTCTAGGTTAACATCATATTGAGCGCCATGTAAAGTTGCTACTACATACATCTTTCAGATGAAAAGCCATATTTGAGGTTGATGAATGATAGGTGAGCATTTGGATGTCCTGCCCGATTGTATTACCACATAGACCAGCCGTTAACAATCTGTCCATCACGGACTGCGAGCCTCTAGTTCAAGACTCCGCCCCCTACAGTGCAATTCGCTAGGTATACATCCGCGCTAAAATATCAGGGTGAAAGTCATCATAGCTTGCGTAGTATAGACCAGAGCATGTGAGCGGAGCTGAGCGGTGAGAATTTCCGCCCCGCCACGTGGGTGTTCGCCTCCCCGCCCACCGCTCAAAGTCGGACCAGATCGCCCGCTCAATTCCGCCTCCCCGCCATCTACAATTTCATCCCGCCCGTGAAATCGCCCACGCCGCTCAAATTTAAAATTACTCTGCATGCCTAAGACATGCCGTTTTCAACCGGCCTTTACGCCCGACACACCGTCTGCGTGGCAGTCGTGGAGCGGGTTTGTTATGACTGCTGCGGAAAAAATCCGCTTCACTTCTATTCTGTCGTGGAGCCGCGGTTGCGGCGTGGTTGGACCACACCTGATACGCGCGTATTCCGCAGGCAATGTGGCTGCTCTAAACTACGACGGCGTTTTAGTGCCACATAAAAAAATAAAAAAAATCGAAGATTACGAGATTAAACTCGTAATATTTCGAGAATAAACTCGAAATATTACGAGAATAAAGTCGAAACACTACGAGAATAAAGTCGAAATGTTACGAGAATAAAGTCGTAATATTACGAGAATAAAGTCGTAATATTACGAGAATAAAGTCGTAATATTTCGAGAATAAACTCGTAATATTTCGAGAATAAACTCGTAATATTTCGAGAATAAAGTCGTAATATTTCGAGAATAAACTCGTAGTAATACGAGATTAAACTCCTAATATTTTGAGAAAAATCACAGAATTGCTAGAAACAATGGATGTGGAGGATTTGGTTAAATCCTACTTTAGATTAGGATTTAGCAATAAGGAAATTCTTTGTCTTTTGGCGCATCAGCACGGAGTTATAATTAGTAAAAGGACACTGCAGCGGTTATGTAGGAAACTTAATTTATTCAGAAGAAAAAATCAGACAGACATTGAGGAAATTGCCTCTTTGTGCAGTCTGAGATGGCGACCAGTGGTCGATGGTTACATCTAAGAGGATATGTTGTTTCTCAAGAGACTATGAGGATGGTGATCAAAGAAATCGACCCTGAAGGAGTTGAACCGCGCGCCGACGCCTCCGAATATGCCATAATGCCACAACGCTTGGAACCCCGGCTGAAGTACTGGCGACGCCGTTATTTTTCTTCTGAATAAATTAAGTTTCCTACATAACCGCTGCAGTGTCCTTTTACTAATTATAACTCCGTGCTGATGCGCCAAAAGACAAAGAATTTCCTTATTGCTAAATCCTAATCTAAAGTAGGATTTAACCAAATCCTCCACATCCATTGTTTCTAGCAATTCTGTGATTTTTCTCAAAATATTAGGAGTTTAATCAGACATTACAAGTTTATTCTAAATATTACGACTTTATTCTAAATATTACGAGTTTATTCTCAAATATTACGACTATTACGACTTTATTCTCGTAGTGTTTCGACTTTATTCTCGTAACATTTCGACTTTATTCTCAAAGTGTTTCGACTTTATTCTCGTAACATTTCGATTTTATTCTCGAAGTGTTTCGACTTTATTCTCGTAACATTACGACTTTATTCTCGTAGTGTTTCGACTTTATTCTCGTAACATTTCGACTTTATTCTCGAAGTGTTTCGACTTTATTCTCGTAGTTTCGACTTTATTCTCAAAATATTACGACTTTAATCTCGTAATCTTAGATTTTTTTATTTTTATGTGGCACTAAAACGCCGTACTAATCTGTTAACATGGGTGCGGAAAGGAAAATCAACACGCTGCAAACACGCCCGCGACGTCCGCCACGCAGCCTATATCCTATAAAGAACTCACAGCAACATCAGTCAAAATAGAACATATATATCACCACATTCCTGATCATGTTTAACATTATCATCTATTTTTGACAGGAATTGTGCACCTGTATGACCTGTCGGTTTGCTTTTGGAAATATTTAACGAACTCTCGTTACTGGAATATCTAACGAGAATTAAAATACTCCTTCACAACGAACGATTTTTAAAGTATAGGCTGATGGTTTTGTTAATTGTTGAAAGCACAGGTGAATTCAGGGTATTTGTGCATGCCCTAGGCTCGTGGTGTGAGCGGTATCGAGCGGAACCGGAGCGAGACAGAGCGATCGCTCCAGCCTTTGGATAAAAACCCGCTCCGCGCTCCGACTATATTTTGCACGCGCTCCGCTGCTTCCGCTCACATGCTCTGGTATAGACCCAGCTCCCAACCCAACTTTGAGAATAGATTAACAGCGATATTTTTTTTATCGCCGATAAGAGTCTCACGTTAACACAGCACGTTAACGCCGATAACGGCCCACCACTAATTTTATATAGTCTATAAAGCAGCTTTGGAACATTATGTGTAATAAAAAGCACAGTGCAAATAAACTGAAAACTGAGTTAATGTGTCCTGACTCTTTTAAAGGGTTTTCTCTCGGACTCTTTAAAAAAAGCTATTTTATCAGTAATTTCAAGCACTATAATTGTGTTATGCTTAACATTTACTGTAGTTATAAAGTCAGGAATTAATGAAAACTTAGAAAATGTAAGAACGTTCAGTGTCATATATCTTATCCTTTTATCCCTGGTTGAACACCCTGGAATTAAAGAAAATGGTTCATCCAAAAATGCATTACTTAGGGCTGCTCTTTTCCAAACAATGAAAGCATATAGTGACCAGTGGCTGTCAAGCTTCAAAAAGAACAGAAAATGCATCAGAAAAGTGGTCTATTACATATATGCACTACATTTTATAAGCCTTTGAAGCCATTCGATCATTTTACTCCTCAAAGTCGTTCTCAAATTTAATTTGCATATTCAAACTTGAGACATAATGATAAAGTATGTCATGTTTGACAATGCCAAATGACATTGATTCACATCTGTATTGTAACCGATTCTGATATGGAAAACTTGAATGAGATTTAAGAGCTTTGGTAAAAAGTTAAAAAAGCTTTGGTTTAATCTTTTAAAAGCAAGATTCAAATATGGAATAATGTTATGGTAATTTTTTGTTCTTTTTGAAGCTTGACAGCTAATGTCACTGTCTGTATAAAAGTAAGGATCATTTTTTATTATAAATTAATATATAATATTATATATAATAGTAAATATAATATAACATAAAATAAAAAACATTTTAAATATTTTATTTTATATAAATGCCCTCCATTTGAGCGGCTTACATGTATATGTGTGTGTCACTCTAGGTCTGATTCAATGAGGGTGATGTGTGACAAGATTAACACAGAGAACTTCCTTAAAAGCTGCGACCTGTCTCTAACTTGCATAAAGGGAATATAGTGTCATTTACTCAGGGAGAAAGAAAAGACAGAGACATCAAGATCTGTCTGAAGTTGGGTTGTCTGACACATTCTCTCGTCTAGTTCTTATCAAACATGGCCTTGTGGGCGTTTAGCTTCAGTCTCTCGTGTTCTCTTTTTTTAGTCCAAGTGTGACTGAGATGTGTAATAAGGAGCTTGTGGACCTCTACTCTAAATAAAGATGTTTGAAGATTCATATCTTTACAGTGAAAATCTTCAAGCACCTCAAGATTCAATTTTGATTCAGGGAGTCACAATCCAAATCTGAAATGATTCTTGACCTCATGGTAATTTATGAAAACTGGGATGAAAGTATTCCAATAATGAACATTTTTAATCCTATAAAATAATTACAATTATTAATTGAAATATTTAAAATTCTAAACACATTTTTCTTTGTGGAATGATTCAGAATCATTTGAGAAAGAATTGTGATACATCAGTGAATTGTTTTCCCGATAGTTTGTAACCATGTTTGAAACTTTATAACACACCTTTTTATTGTTTTTTAAGTTCCAGACATGAAGTGTGAATTCAGACATAAATATGCAATAGACGTACCAAGAAATTCAAAATAACTCAATGCATTGATGCATAATACAGTGGCATTTTAAAGTGATACACAAAAGTTCACCACATCAAGAAGAGGAATGTGGGATAAAAATAAGGAGATTATCCCTAATTCTGTAACTCAAATGTCTTAAAAAATGTTTTAAATTCACTTCCTGTTGATATCATACCTTTGAAGAAAGTATTATCATGCTCTTGGGACTTCAAACCGTAAACCCAGTAGACGGCATGCCATAAAACAAAATGAAACTCCGACGTCTTTATAAGCTTTGGCTCCTTTGGGGCTGTGAAAATGAACCCTAATCATGGGTTTTAGTTCATCATTGGAGTAATAAGGGCCTCTTTCCACAAGCTGTGTCATTTATAGAGGAATATAACTGAGATAGAGAGTGAGCGAGAGAGAAAGCATTTCCTTTTTACACCCGGCTTCTATCAAACAGCGGTTTATGGGGCGAATCCTCAACCCTGAGCCAGATAGACCACAAACACAGGGGACCTGGAGACATGGACAGCCGCGACACATCGATCTGTCCCTCATAAAGAAAGATCCTCATCAGAGGGCCAGAAGTACCTGAATCAGACGGTGATTGTGGCCCACTCAATAACGGCTGGCAGAGGCAATTCTGTGCATTCACTATCCCACATAAACACAAACAAACGGCATTCCTGCAGGAGAAACAGATGACTGATGTGAATTAAGGAGTGTATTTGGCTGTGTCCCAGACCTAAAAACTAAATCTATCTTTCCATTTATCTATCCATCCACCAATCTATCCATCCATCCATCTGTGAAAATGAATTTCCTCTTTGAGGACAAAATAAACTTATCTATCAGTCTATCTGTCTGCTTATCCATCCAACCAACCACATATCCATTCACTCATCCATGCATTTTAGTAAACATGCATCCATTCATACTTCCATCTACATATCCATCCGTCCATCCATCCATGTATCTGTCTGTGTCCATCCACCAATCCATCCTTTCATCAACCTAACCTACCAAACTCAATTCCACCCATCCATTTATCTTAATATCCGTGCATCCATCCATCATCCATCCGTCCAACAACCAACCATCCACCCAACCATCCGTCAATGTATCCATCCGTCCAGCCGTCCATCCATCCATTCAACCAAACAACCATCCGTCAATGTATCCATCCGTCCATCCATCCATCCATCCATCCATGTATCCATCCACCCATCCATCCATCCATCCAACACATCCATCCATCCCTCTTTGTTTCCATCCATGCATCCATCCATCTCAAATTTGCTTAAATTTGAATGCCTTCATTTGGTCACTTCCCTGCTAATAATATCCCACAATCCTGTGTCTGTGATTAAAAAGTTGGCATTGCATCGATAGAAAAAACTGACAGGAATAGTTTTATTTGAAGCTTTAAATGAGGCCCGAAACCACACAGAAAATGTCACTGGATGCTTCTTATGTCAGTCAGACCACCTCTTCCCATCTTAGTGTGTGGCATAATAATGAATAAGACTAAACTTTAATAGTCAAGAGATGCAAGAGATCGTATGATAATGACTAAGAATAAACACGACACCATTATAAAATATCTCAACCTTGCCTCTTTCATTATGATATATGGGCTGTATTTTAAGCCTTATAAAAATAAATACAGATTACATGGGCTTGCCACGTGTGTTTCTTGTAATACTTGGAAACACAAAACAAAATGTCCAAAACTAATCTCATTTACCCACATAAGCAGCACCAATCCCTTTTGATGAAACAAGCACATTGACACAGTATGTTCTCACAAACGAACTGATGCCAAGGGTGCGACAAAGACAGCAGGACTCTATCTGTGTGTGTTTTATTTCTCTCAGCGGTGAGCTTTCTATCATGTCTGGACTGATAAAAGAGACGCCTTTTCTTTCTCAAGCACATCCCTCTTTCAGTTCATTCAAAGGAAGGAGATCTCCATCCACCTTTCTGCACCTGAACACGGCAGACTGACAGCTTTGCTTTGCTTTTTTTTCTACAAAGCCGATTGCTGGACTGGAAGTCTGGACAGCTGAATTAGAAATCTGGATCCGAAAAAAGATTCTACCATCAAAGCCTCACTCTTCCCAACACCGCGTAATCTTCCTCTCCCTTCATTTTCAAATCCATGCCTCCTATGCCATTTTTCCACACGGTGTAGCTGAGGGCAACCGTATTTGTGCTCATCAAAGTTTAATGGCTGGTTAAACAGAGCTTATGTTTATAAAGATTCCTTCTAGCCATGGAAATATTCTCTTCCACAAACACGGTTGCATACTAATATCGGCTGGCGTATGTGAGGGTTAGTAAATGTCTCGAGGGTGTGTGTGTGTGTGTGTGTGTGTGTGTGTGTGTGTGTGTGTGTGTGTGTGTTTGAGAGTGCATGATGTGTGTAGATGTTGTGTTCGGGACTTGAAGGGCCAGTTTGTGTGAATCCAGAGGGCTTTCCATAAGTTGGCTAATTAAACACTAAGGACTCACTGATGGAATGAACTACAATCTAAAGACATCAGGGAAAATACAAACACACATACACACATCCCACAGTGATTACAGCAAAATTCTCATCCATTCTAGTGATGTTTGATTTGTTAACGCATATGTTCCTTCACTGCTATACATTTTCAAATAACTCAACTTGAAGGAAGAATTGGTTTCTTTTTTGTTTAGATTTTGTTTTCGGAATTTTCGCCTTAATTACAATTAGACAGATCAGTACTGCAAAGTGGGAGAGAGATAGGGGTCCGAGATCGGGACAGGTCCCCGAGTCTGGGTTTTAAGCTAATAGTTCAAACTGCAAATTGTGTTTATTTACTAAATTTGTGTGGTTAAGTACTCTTGCTTTTAAAAAATACCATTAAAGCACCATAAAAGCACAAAATGCGGTCTTATACTGATAAACCGATAATTATTTCCATGTTATGGATAATAACCAATAAAAGTCTGATATAAAATAAATAAATATAAGGCTACAATTTATGCATTAAAACACTATAATGTAGATTATGAAAAAATTATATATATTTTTTTTATAATACAGCATTTAGTGTTATTAAATGAAATATTATATTTTTACTAATTAGTTAAATCATTAGTTATATTAGTTTATTATACATTTTAAAATGATTCATTTAATTATTAAAGTGATTTACCTTGTAAGTAAGGGGAAAAATTAATTAAATATTATATAAACAATATAAAAAATAAAAGAACGTAAAAACATACATATCATGGACATCATAAAATGATGTAAAGATGATTTATTGTGCATCCCTTAAGCGGTACAACTATTCTTCAAAAATGTTAATGTTAATGTTAAGTTTGGGAAAAAATATGAAACAATAGTATAACGTTTCAATAAAACAGTGATAAACAGTGCAATCAAAATATTTAACAAAAAACTACTACTAATAATATAAAAAAATGGTGGTATTTTGAGCACTTCTGAGGAAGCACATTTTGTGAACACCTAAATGATGACTCAAATAAATCAATTAGCTCAAAGGAATCAGACTTCAAGGCTAATCTGTTCACTCACTTCATGATGTATGTGTATTGATACTATGACATAATATTTTATCCTAATGTCTTAGTGCAATACAAATCTAATTTGATCATTACAGCTTGAACTGAAGAGATTTTGGCTGGCCAACTGTTGTTTTGAATCTCTCAGTGCTGAGAATCAATGCATAAAAAACATTCTCCTGTGTGCAGGAATATAAATCTAATTCTCACTTTCTCCCTCTGTTCCTCTAACTGAGAATATGCAATCTATCTTTACCCAGGATCAGCTCTGGAAAGACATAATTTCACATATCTAGATGGTGCAGTCAAGCGAAAAGAAGGTAAATTCAAGCTAACTGCTCTTTCTCTAGGGAATTTGGCCTGTAATTGGCTGACTGGGCTGCACAGGAGTAGCATTTCCTCTGCTTCTTGGTTCTTCAAGCAAACATGTCAAACATATATTGTTCAAGCAGACTAATATTTAACACACTACCTCTTTATTTTCCCTTCCTCTGTTTTAAACAGCCCACTGGGCATGGAAAAAAATTATATAGAGGGTTTTCAGCAGAGGGAATATTAGCGCAGATGATGAATATTCTAATAACAAACTCGCAAACGCACACAAAAATACACTACGATGTAAACATACACTGAATATGTGTTGCTCTGTAAACAACGAATATTAAAAGATGCCGGGGAAAGGGCTCGTGTAACATTTATAAAGACCTAAATGTTCATTCAATTTGAACGCCGAAAGGACAACGCATAAAATATAGAGCATAACACACACACACACACACACACACACACACATACACAGAAAGCTGATAAAACAATTTTCACTGCATGCCATTACCAAAAGTGAATGAGAGCGGCTTAGTACATGAAGTGTTGAATAATTTACAAGTCCGCCAGAGATCGCATGATAATTGTGAGTGAAGGACACGGTCGGTCAGGATACTGAAGGCTTAATGTAGGCTATGATTTAATCCTGTAATGGCACAGACTATTGAGAAACACTACATCGCTAAAAGTATATGGACATTTCATTCTAATTAAAGGGTTTGAATAGGTCCCTTAATTCCAATGAAGACCAAATATTAATGCTCTGGCATACATTTTATGGCATTCTAGAGAATGAAATGCAAATTGAATGTTCAACAAGCACATGCAGGTATGGTGTCACAACACTATCACAACATTTAATGGAAAATTTCCATTAACAATATGTTAACAATAATAACAAGTTTAATATATTATTTTTATTTGTTAATACATTTTATTATTATTATTATTATTATTTTGAGAGGAAAGAGATAGAATGCTGTGAGAGACCAACATGGCAACAAGTCATTTAATTTAATTTAATTTAATTTAATTTAATTTAAAGATACTTTGGAATGGTATAAGAATAATATAATGATAAATCATGAACAACAGCACCATAGACATGTATTAATTAATGCTGCCTCAACACTCTTGTAAAGCACTAGATACAAAGCTAATTTGTTTTCTATTGGTCTCTGCTGGTCCCTTCACTACCCGCCTCATCCCAGGCTGATAAAGACAGTGGGTGTCGTTTTGTTTCATGCTTGGTACTAGATCAAGGGTAATGCAGTCAAGAGTTCAATACTGTTTTCTGCACTCTATTACAGACAATTGAACCGAAACAGACTTCAGGTGAGATAAGTGCTTTCTGGCCTGAGCGAAAGAGAGATTACAGATAATTGTTGAACTCACATCAAATGTGAAATTAAGCGACTAGCGTCTACATTGCTGGACAGCTAAGCGCATGCTGATAAATGGAGACTTTAAAGATATGATTGGTGAAGCATCTGATTGAAGTTGTTAAAGCAGGTTACCTGATAGCTTGACACCTTTAAACTCCCACACAAGTACACAAGAGTAAATAAGACACAGATGGGTAGCATCTGTGTAAGACGTTTGCACCAAAACTACACAACCACAACTAGAAGGGGTGTTATGTCAGAAATAAAATACTAAATATTAGTTATTACACTGAACAAAATTATAAACGCAACACTTTTGTTTTTGCCCCCATTTTCAATGAGCTGAACTCAAAGATCTAAGACTTTTTCTATGTACACAAAAGGCCTATTTCTCTCAAATATTGTTCACAAATCTGTCTAAATCTGTGTTAGTGAGAACTTAATAATCCATCCACCTCACAGGTGTGGCATATCAAGATGCTGATTAGACAGCATGATTATTGCAGAGGTGTGCCTTAGGCTGGCCACAATAAAAGGTCACTCTAAAATGTGCAGTTTTACTGTATTGGATGAGGGGGGGGGGGGTGAGGTCCAGTCTGTATCTGGTGTGACCACCATTTGCCTCACAGTCATTTGCCTGCAGTCAGTTCGAGACCCCGATGAGGACAACAAGCATGCAGATGAGCTTCCCTGAGATGGTTTCTGACAGTTTGTGCAGAAATTCTTTGGTTATGCACACCGATTGTTGCTGCAGCTGTCCGGGTGGCTGGTCTCAGACTATCTTAGATGTGAAGATGCTGGATGTGGAGGCCCTGGGCTGGTGTGTTTACATGTGGTCTGCGGTTGTGAGGCCGGTTGGATATACTGCCAAATTCTTTGAAACGCCTTTGGAGATGGCTTATGGTAGAGAAATGAACATTCAATTCACGGGCAACAGATCTGGTGGACATTCCTGCAGTCAGCATGCCAATTGGACACTCTCCCTCAAAACTCGCGACATCTGTGGCATTGTGCTGTGTGATAAAATCTAATCAGCATCTTGATATGCCACACCTGTGAGGTGGATGGATTATCTCGGCAAAGGAGAAGTTCTCACTAAAACAGATTTAGACAGATTTGTGAACAATATTTGAGAGAAATAGGCCTTTTGTGTACATAGAAAAAGTGTTAGATCTTTGAGTTCAGCTCATGAAAAATGGGGGCAAAAAAAAAAGTGTATAATTTTATTCAGTATACTATGAACAAACATAATTTTTTCACTGGAGAAAGCAATATTATGGAGTATTTCAGCCAAAGCAGTTTGAATGTGTTTCTTGTACAAACACAGATTTTCTCCTCACAAAATGTTCTGTAGATAGCTTGTTAACTAGTGATGTTTTATTAGCCGTTTGGACTCTCATTCTGATGGCACCCATTCACTGCAGAGGATCGATTGGTGAACAAGTGACATAATGCTTAATTTCACAAAATCTGAAGAAACAAACATCTCGGATGGCCTGAGGGTGAGTACATTTTCAGCAGTTTTTCATTTTTGGGTGAACTATTCTTTTGAAACAATACAATCTGCACTTCTGTCCGCAATTTCAAAGTCTGCAATTTTGTCAAATTAAATATGACTTCAACTCTGATTAAGGTCTGTTGGAACAAAAATTAGAACAAGAGCAGGGCAGTGAGGAGACGACAGGACAAGCGCAGGGTCACATAACGTGCTCTTCCTGTTAATGTAAATTGAAAGGGATGGAGTAATGACAGCTAATTTATACAGCCTTATTAATGAACTAACTATGAACACTGTGCCGTTATGACTTTGATCTACACGATGACACATATGACCAAAGGGTCATCTAGAGTCGAGTGGTAATTTAATGTAAATTTAGTAATTTAGATGAAAATGCTACATTTCATCCTCCTGTTCTGTGTTTAATTATATTGTTTGTTCTGCTTCTCCATTAAACACCCACAGGAACATTATGTAATACAAATAAATGGTTGTAATTACTTGAAACCAGCACAGTGACAAGTGACTTAAGCAGAATGTATTATTTATAATTTCTTTTATTTTTTTTAATAAATAAAATAAGAATAAAGACACCATGGAATGCAACACGAGTTGTGTCACATTTCTTCCTTCTTTTCGTTGGTTAATTATATCTCTTGTTCTGTATCTCCATTAAAAGTCAACAGGAACATAATTTAATAAAAAGCCTAAAATTAATTTATGCCCAAAATCCCAAACAGAAATCCTTTGCAGGGTTTCCTTAAAAAAACATCATACTATGTAAAGTGTTTTCTGTAATTTATTTTAAAATGTAATTCAAATAATAATATATATGTGTTTGTTTGTGTGTATGTGTGCGTGTGTGTGTGTATGTGTGTGTGTATACCTGTGTGTGTATATATATATATATATATATATATATATATATATATATATAGTGTATAGACTTTCATTGGTTAGTTCATTCCTGTTTGTTTGTTCATTATTTTAATCATTTAGTGTATTATTATATATTATATTGTATATATATTATATAAATTATCCAGCATGTCTGCCTTTTCAGTGTCTTCTATCATTCTTTTCTCCAACCCTTCCCATCCTCCCGTTGCGTGAACAAACCCCAAATGAGCTTCTGTGGGGGAATCTGTCAGGGAGACATTAGCACATAGCTCCTGTTCTCCCGACGTGACTGATTGGCCAGGAGCCAAAAAACAGAGCAGATAGCGAGCAGGTGGGTTTCACTCCTCACGCGAGAGCGGACTGGGCCTTTCGTGAAAAACACAACTGGGGATATCAGGAGAACAGAAGCCTCTTGAACGGCTATGTTAATCCCTCATTTATATTCCAGCCAGGTTAAGAGCAGGTGTTCACATTCAGCCCTGTCCAACAATAAGCCCTGATTTGTTAGACAGAAGCCACACTAACAAGGCCAACCTAACAGGATTGGGAAAATAATAGACTTTGAGAAATGTACATTTCCTAAATATCTGCACATTTAAAAGGATAAATGAGGAATTTGTAATTTACTCACTCTAATGTCATTCCAAACATGTATGACTTTCTTCTATGTAACACAAAAGAAGATATACTGAAAAATGTTGTGGTGATTTTTATCTCCATCAATGAAAGTAAAATGGCTTCAAATGGGTTCTTTTGGACCCGAGTAACTTTCATTAGATGGACAAAGTAGTCGAAATATTCTTCAAAATATGTTTTTGTGTCCTTTTCTGGTAAAAATTGGCACTTTTTTGGTGCCATATTTAAATATATACAAACTATATAACGACAATCAGAAAGCATCCAAATACTTCCGAATGTATCATTTAAACCTAAAAAAACTAAAACCTTTCACAAAAATTTTTTTGTGAAAAGTTGTACAATTCATATGTTATGGTTTTCCTCAAAATACCTCAAAAACACTTTCAGATAAAAACAAAGGCAAATATGCTATTTTTTTATCTTTAAGTCGTAACCCATCAAACAAGGGAAATAAGCCAGGGTGGAGTGGAGTTAAGGAGTGACATTTTTTGCTCTGGGTGGGAATTATGAACTGTCTCACATCCTTTTCCCTCAGTCAGAGAAAGAGCTGAGCTTATCTGCCGCTTGACAGATTATCCAATCAAACGCAGCACTATTAGTGGGTGGAGGAGATTAGCTCTGATCCTCCATTTTCATAGGTTTTAAAGTGATGAGCGCAAGCGAGGATTGCCAGTTTATATCCTGGTCTGCAGCGACAAGCGTATCTCCCCATCAGAGCTGAGCAGAGAGACAGGGCCTTTTCATTTATCGAGAGGCTTGGAGAAAGTGGGGTAGGGTTTGGTCCTTTGGGGGAGCAAGAGGTTAGGATTTTCCACCTGTGTGTGCGTATGTTTTATTTCCCAAGCGTGGGTAACTTTTTCATTTGGATAGAAGAGAGATATCTGTGGTGTTACTACTTGCAAAGCTGTTTACCATGTCTGTTTGTTTACACCTTTGTAAATAGATGGAGCAGTGAAAATAGGACTAAATTATTGGTTATTTAAAGTCGATATTAAATGGTGTTCATATAATAGTACACAAACATGACGGTTCGGTATGTACTTCGCTTTTGACAAAACAAACTAATTCAATAAAAATTTCTTAGGGATAAAATACTATAATACTAAACTATAGGGAGCCCTTTTACATTACTATAAGGTTACAATTAACAGCAGAGCCCAAACTGAAATTCAATTACTAGGCCTACTTATATTTAAATACAATAATCAACACTCAACTTAAAAGTTGTATGTAAACATGAATGGTTTGAACTGAGGTGTTGATACAGCAATCTGTCTCGCCACATCAAAGAGCAACATAACTGCACTTATTGTTTGAATTTCCTGAAAAAAAATTGACATCATTTGAAAGATTAGACTTTGTTTCTTATCCAAAGTAACACTATATAAAACTGGAAGTTTTCCATGAAGTTCCACCCGTGCAGTGGTTAAAACAATGCTGTTCGGTATACATGCGTACCGATCCGAAAGATCCATACCTACAGTTTTTGGGATGAATATGTGTACCATTAAACCCCTAGTGTTCGCAAGCCAGTTTACTTACATAATTTGATGTATTACTGAGTGAAATGGAATATTCAATACAATTCAAAGTAGAACTTTATTAATTGGTAATTGATTGGATTGTAAAAAGAATGGACCAAAATGGAGCTAAGTTTTTAGAGGGGAGGGGAAAAAATAAATGAGAGGACTTGACGATGTCACTTGATAAGAAAAGTAGTTCACAATCGTTCACAATAAGACCAGGAATGCACACCGAGAACCAAATTGGCTCGATTTTGATTTCATATGAACTAAAATGTTTATTAATGCCAATGTATTCACTTTCAACATCAATTTATCAAAAAAGTGCTACAAAATAATAAATATTGAACAACAATGGAGGCTTACACAGAGGAATCTGTAAACACCGTTCAGGATTCGTGACCGTTTTCTCTGCAGTGCTACGGTGAAATCAAAGTGTGCAAATGCTGCTGTCCCCTAGATAGAGTGCTTATCTTCACTAAAGTGTCAGGCATAGGATAAGTGACTCATTTGGGATGGAGCTAATCTCCATAAGGCAGGCAATAAACCTGTTCTCCGTCTCCACTCCCTGCACATCTACACAGTGGGAGAGACTAAAGGGGCCCACAAGCTGATCGCCGCACCGACGCGAGGAGCAGATTTATGATCCCTGGGTGGCGTGTCTGAATCGGGCCAGCTCAGCTCTCCAGAGCACCATCACAGAACCCTCCACAACTCAAACTTTATGCTTTATTCTAGCACCATGAGACAAGAGAGAGGAAGACAAGAGAGGAGGAAGACAGGTCCCCAAGGTCCCAATGGTGAACAGGCAAAAGAACAGATGACAAGGCTCTCTAACTGAACCTACAGTTATTATATACAGCAACAACAGAACTACATTTAACATTTTCTGAAGAAGTGGGATAATCGAGTCAAATTGTCATTACAATTTCAGGGTATTGCTATGGTATTGCTAAGTCATTCTAAATGTTTTTAAAGTGTTTTTAAGGTGATCTGGGTGGTTGGTTACTGACTGAAGTCATACACCCTAAGTCTATGTGATTTCAGGTTTTACTATCCTCTTGCGATAATCTTAACAGAAATAAAGTAACAATGACAGATAACTCTCTAGCTGAACTTACAGTTATTATATAAAGCAACAGGAGAGTTGCCCCATAGTTCTTTTTGCAAGTTGATATGTGTCTTTCAAGGTGTTCTGGATAGTTGCCTTAAGCCCCTAATCTGGCTTATTTCAGGTCCATAGGAGAACATTAGGCACACATACATTTGCAATCAAAACTCACAGAGCTGCAAAGCAAAAATGCATTTTCCAATTACAGAGTGCAATAAACATCAAAAATCGTACAGAATCACATTTACAAAGTGCACGACATCCCAGAGCCACCTTCTCCCTCAACTATTAATCAAAGAGAACAACGAGAGATAGTGCTTTAGGAAAAGGTATGTATCTTCCAAACCCGAAACTTCTTTCCGCTGTTTTCACTTTCCAACAATCAAACACACCTGAACCAGCTAATTAAGGGGTTCAGGGCTACACACCAAAGACAGGCAGGGCTCGGTTAGCATCATCAGAACCCTCTTATCTGCCGTTATTTTACCAGTGGTAGATCTCCTGGGAGCAGAGTTCATCTTTGCTTCAGCTCCATACTATAGATCTCAACAAGCTGTCCAATCCTGCTCAAAAAACAGGAGAAGTTCTGAGAGTTAAACAGGAGCTCAACAAGCGAGAAATAGCAAGTGAGAGACAATAACAGAAATTACCCACAATGCTTTTAGGCAAAGCAGGTATTTTTTGGCAACAGGAAGGGTTCTGAGTAGCTCTCGACTGCAGGTGTGTGTATCTGTGTATAAGATGAAGCACTGTAATAATAAAATTGTCCTTTTTTATATATATTGTGGGTGACCTCTGAGGTCTTTAATCATCCAGAACTTTCATTGAAGTAACAGATTGGATGATGACAATTGAAATCTTGATGGAAATGGCTCAGAAACATCTAATATGTATCTCTCTCTGTCACACACACACACATTCATACCAGGATGAAAGGGTTTTTGAGAGCCTAAGATGAAAGCTGGCTTTTTATTATCTTACACTCTTTAGGAATAGAATACAGCTAAGAAGAGTTATATTTCATTGTGCCTACTTTCACAATGCTCCTAGTAATTAAAGTGCCAAACAAGACTCAACCCACAAAGCTCAGGCTCCTTCCAACTTACACCCTCATGCAATACTTTAAAGGTCATGTGAACAACAGCTGTTCAGGAAGAACCAGAGATAGGAAATGCTTGTGTGTGTGTTTTTGTATCCCAAAAGACAAACCCCTTCCTTTATCAGGTCCTGGAATTGATTTCAGTGGAACCAGAAGAGAAACACACCTGAACCAGTGACTAATTAAGGGTTTCAGGGCTACTTGAAAGCACAGTGGTGTGCGGCATCAAAGTCAGGAACCGGTGAAGATGCTGTTCCTCAGGATGGTAGCTTTCCAGACAGAGTTGAGATTTCACTGTTTTTCAGCTCCATATGCTTATAGATCCCTGTCTCTATTTATTTGCTCCTGGAGGGCCAATGTTCTGAGTTTAGTTTCAACCAGCTCCAACACACTCCCTGGAAGTTTATAGTTAGTCTGAAGACCCTTTCTCTGGGGTCCAGGTGTGTCCACTCCAGGGATGCTAAACCCTGCAGGACAAATTACCCCAGCAACAGTTTGGTCATCCCTGTGCTATACAGCCAGATTGAGCTCTTGAATTTATGTGTGCATTTGTAAACCACAAACCTCTTCTCATGCCAATTTCTACGCTGGTCTCTAAGGTCTTAGTGCATGTTTTTATTCATATACATTGAAAATAACATATGTATGCAGGACTTTTACAACAGTTTTGTCCACTTGTAAATTTGAGCCATTTCATATCTCAAAATCCAATCATCAATCAATAGAACCAAGTCCTCGCCCAACAATTTCCCTTTTTTTATTATCCTTACACTCGGGTATACTAACCAATACAGAATGTCACTTATATTTCATTGTACTTTCACAATGCTCCTAGTAATTAAAGTGCCAAACAACACTCAAAGCTCAGGCTACCTCTGTACACTCCTCCTGCAATTACCTGGTCATTAAAGGCATCTCATTTGAACTGTTCAGGGTACTAGATAGCAATGTGTCCACATCCTCAAACAGACAATCCTTTCCTTCTTTTATCAGGTCTACATAAAAGGATCTGAAGGGGTGGAGCCAGAAACAAAAGTAGAATGCACCAGGCTGCAGTGACTCATTAATATAAGCAGCTTGGTGTGAGGAACCACAGTGGTGGAGCAATTATTAGGAAAATGGAAGACGCTATACAGACCACTGATTCTTCACTGTTCTTTTCTCCATGCTTTCTCACCCTCTCTATTTATTTCACAAGAACTGTGTCCCAGAGGTATTACACGGGGAACTAGTGAATGACGCTGCAGAGTGGGACCAAAGTGGGAGCTACCATCAGTAACACTCTTTTCTCTCGGGAACTCAAATCCTGCAGGGGATGTCCACACATGCTTAAGCCAGTTACACCAGCCTAGTCTGAAGACTGCATACATACAGATGCTTTCAACCAGAAGAGATTGGGAGAATGTCATATGATCAGATGAAACCAAAATAAACTTTTCTCATGCCAACTTGTCGCTGGTCTCTAAGATCTTAGTGCATGTTTTTATTCATATGCATACTGTGAAGCATGTTATGGAAACATCAGATGATATGATCTATCAGATAAACACTGCTGATTAAATTATATTTGATTTTTAAAGGAAAGAATGAATGGGGCCATGTATCGTGAGATTTTGCTCCAGAACTCCTTCCACACACCAGCTTGAAGATGAAGAGTGATGGGTCTTTCAGTATGACAATGATCCCAGGAGGCCATGATGGAGTGGCCAATGGGCATTTCAAGGTCCTGGAGATGGCCTAGCCAGTCTCCAGATCTCAACCCCATAGAAAATCTTTGGAGGAGTTGAAAGTCCGTGTTGACCCAGGTTTACAGCCCCAAAACATCACTGCTCTAGAGGAGATCTGCATGGAGGAATGGGCCCCGTCACTACCAGCAACAGGGTGTGTAGGACCTTGTGACAGACTTACAGAAAAGCGTTTGACCTCTGCTGGCCAACAACACTTCTTCCAAAGTATTGAACCTGAGTTATTGACCAAATACTTACCATCCAGGTACTTTGACAAACTCAACCCTGCTTAGATTCCTACAATGTGATTTTCTGGGCTTTTTTCTTATTTTGTCTCTCATAGTGCAATAAAATAAAATGTATACATTCATCTTTTTCAAGCTGTTCCAAAGCACAATGTATGGTGGCTTTCTAAATACTTTTTTGCCCCACTGTACATACTGCATGTATGTTATGTTTACATCAGATGATATGATCTATCAGATAAACACTGCTGATTAAATTATATTTGATTTTATAAAATAAGATTTTAATAATAATTTTCTGCGACGGCAGCCATATTAAGCTGCAAAAGACTATTTAAATATGTTCTACATGTCTCTGTGTGAATGGAGAGAGAGTGATGCAGCCAATCAGTGTATGGGGATGATTAGGAGGCCATGATGGTCAGAGGCCAATGGGCGAATTTGACCAGGATGCTGAGGTCACACCTCTACTCTTTTTCGAAGGACATTTTTTAATGACCACAGAGTCAGGACGGTTTAACGTCTCATCCGATGGACGGTTTGCTTTGAGAGTTTAGTACCGCTATATACTGGGCGGGATTATTCACAAAGACCACAGGGTGAGCACCCTAACCTCACTACACTTCTTCCAGTAACCTAGTGGAGGTCTCATCCAGGTACTGACAAACAACCCTGCTTAGATTCAGTGGACAACGGTCTTGGGCATGTGGATGTTTTTAACAACATGGAGATTTTATGCAATAAAATAAAATGTATACAATCATTTTGTTCAAGCTGTTCCAAACCTGTATGGGTTTCTTTCTTCTGTTGAACACAAAAGTATAACACTAAATGTCATAGAATTTGCCAAATTTTGGATGGATAAATCAAGAATAGGTCAGTACGCTTATATCAAAATGCTGTTCTGTAAAGTGAATTATCAATTAAACTTTTGAAAGACTATTTAAATATGTTCTCCTTGTTTTATTTATTTATGAATGATAGATACAGAGGTAAAAATACATAAACAGAAGACAGGCGTAAAATATAGCAAGGTGTTTTCAGCCTCTGTCGCCTCAATATATGAGTGCATGAACACGAACAATTTCTAGAACTGCTCTGAGAGTCTCTTCATTCGCATTTTACCATTTCTTTTGAGTAATCTATCGTATTATATTACATACAAACAGAAAAATAAAGGTCTTCACAGCAACCAGTTAAAATAAAAGTTTGGTTTAACTTAAGAAACTGTGACAGATATATTACTTAATGTAATTATAGTAATAGGACTACTGATACAATTATTATTAAAATATACATTTTAAAGGAATATTTACCAGAAAAAAATATTTTCCTGAATTTCTTCACAATCACAACACAGGAAAAAAAAATAATACATATTTTTTAACAAAATCTATTAATTAGTGATGTCTTTGATTATTAATTAATTATTAATGAATCTGGTAGAATGGAATCAATAAAATTACTGGAAAACAGAATTTGGTAAAAAATAAAACTGATTAAAATTATAATTTCTTTTTTATTCTTAGGGCCTTAAAAATAAAAAAAATTTACAACTTTTAATAAATTGATGTTTAATGTTGTAAGTCTTATGATTTCAAATAATTAGACATGCGTTTTGATTAATATAATTTAATATAACCATTAAAACAAACAAAAATAAAACAGATGTCTCAATGTCCTACATGTGCTTATGGCCATTTTGAAGAATGTTTCATAAGAAAACGGTTGACAGTAGCTATTGGCTTTCATACGATTTTTTCCCACATACTTTAGTTGACAGTATTCTTCAAAATATCTTATTTTGTATTCAACAGAAGAAACTCATACAAGTTTGTGAGTGAGTAAATGATGACAGAATTTCAATTTGGGTGAACTATGCCTTAAAACCACTGAAAAATGTTATTAGTGTTGCTACTTATTAGTTAGTTACTGTATTCCCCAATACAGGTTTATATTCACAAGCCTGATATATAATTGAAGAGCTGGAGAGCTCTCTCATCTGTGGGCCCATAAGGGTAGGCTCTCAAAACCAAAAGAACATACAATAAAGAACCAGCAATGAGTGACGTGGGACGTGGGATGTTTGTCACGCACACTATTCTCCTTGTTCTGCTTTCAAAACAGATGACAGGTCCTCCATCGGCCATTAAACATTCACACGTTAACAAAAGACTGCAGAGATTACATTAAACGACACAGACCTCATTTCCCAAACCCTTTGAGGAATATCCCCTCAGCCACCGCTGCTATGGTTACACAAGCCAGGCGCCGTATCTGGCAAAACACTTCAGCTTCTCAAAGGATGGGGAAGGAAGATGAGCATGAGTGTACTTAGCATAAAGCACACCCTTATCTCCATCCCAACGTTATATTAACTGTCCGGGACTGCTACATTCATGGAATAAATTTGAAACCCAAAGCATAGTGAAATAATCCTTGATTGGTTGAAAACAAGACTTCAGCTTATAGCCACAGATGGACTGACTCTGATTTCCCAACTGTCCTCGACAACCTCGTCCTATTCAGTCTTTATCTCTCATTTCATGATTCTGTAGAAGAATAAATCAGCCTGATGACTACTATATACACTTTGCCACTATCATTTGTTTTCCTCAAAACAAAGGAAGAATCTTATCACACAGGCATTATCATTTGTGCTAGCTCTGTCTCGGTTTACAAACGTACAGTATGAGCGCATGTAAGCATTTTGTTGTGATTATTATAGGCCGTTAAATTTGATTTACACAGAGAGTAGACATAAAAGAGAGAGAAACGGGGCGAGAGAGAAAACCAGTAAAATGACAGTATGGTTTATGAGTTGATTGATTAGCTGGTGAATTGACGCACAGAGTCCGTTTTTATTGACACAACCCCACGACAAAAGAGTCGCGCTGACTGCCAGCTATTCATCATGTGATGCGTCAGCCTTACACTTGTCATGTTTATGGGCCTATCACACATTTATTGGATGAACATGTAAATCTCTAGAAGTGAACCGGCCAGCAAGATGATAAATTGGTAAGTTGCTAAGTGCATTACTAGCCTTATCTTCAAGTCCTCCTGGGAACTTATGATTTTTGATATCATAATGACTACTTTGTTTGGACTCGTTGTGCATTAAAATATAGCAACATTGGAAGCCAAACATTGTTAGGTTAAAAAAAAACTAATTATTTTGAATGGAAACCAATAAAATAGCCGATCACTATTTGTCAAGTACACCAAAGGCAGAGTCAGCACAATCCTAATGCTAATAAAATCAGATTCTGGCCTGTGGCCCTGAAGTGTTATTTAACGTGTAGCATTTGAGCGGACAGCACGGATTTGGGATACTCCAAACAGTGCTCTCTTACTGTGGTGTGGCTTCAAACCCGTTCTAAGTCTCATTCAAACCATAGGCCTCAATCACAAAGCACCTCTTACTGCCCAAGCTATCATTCAGCTATGTGAGGACTGTATTCATCTACACCTCTTTCTTTCATACTTTACCTCCCCTGCAGCCTCTCACCTTCCATCTTTATTCATTCTCCCCAACTACCCCTTCTTCTAATTGTTCTAATGGAACTACTTTCTGTAGTCCAGAAATATACTTGATTTTGAGCACCGTTGAATTCTGAAAAGTCAGCAATTCACAAGCAATTTAAGTGTTGCTAGTGGGTATTAGTACATTATACATGAAGTAAGCCAGAAATGTCACAGCATAAATGAATAAATAAATCAACTGAATTATCTATCTATCTATCTATCTATCTATCTATCTATCTATCTATCTATCTATCTATCTATCTATCTATCTATCTATCTATCTATCTATCTATCTATCTATCTATCTATTAAAGAATACAGTTCTAATTTAATCATTATGTTTTTACATACATACATATTATTTTATTTTACATGTTGCACATACTCATATATCCATACATTTTATATACCTTTTTTACACATTTATAAAAAATATATTTGACTAAATAAAACCTATATAATATATACAAATAATATATTCATAAAAATAAAACAATACATTAAAAAAATATATATTTTATTCAACAATATATTTATTTTTACAACATATAATTATATATTTGTTAAATAATTGATCAATTAATTACCTCTACTTTCCATTTCCATACTTGTGTATGGTTTCTGGACATATTGTTTTTTTCTTTCCTTCTCTTGTTTCCCTTTCGGCACTATTTTTTCATAGTTTTGTCTATTTGTTGTCCCCATTATTCATCTCCTTTCTTTCACAAGGTGAATGCTCTAGCCTGGTAATGTGAGCCCATCTGTTCTAAGACTTGTTAGGATAATGAATCCTTATGTGGCCCAAATGACTTCCTATTAGAAATGAGGATGAAGGACAAATTAGCTCTCACGACACAGAGGCAGATACAGAGAGGGAGCGCAGATGGACCCAGTCAATACGAATAAAGCCGCAGTAAAGGAGGGTCAGCTTTATAGTGAGATTAAGACTCTCTCTCTCTCTCTCTCTCTCTCTCTCTGTCTATGATGAAAGACTAAGACAGAATACAGTTGGGCTGGAGAAACCTAATTCACCTGCTGTTCCAGTGTACAGTAAACCTGTCAGATGTTTTCTGAGCAACAGCAGCTGTGTGCATGTACGTATGTGTGGACAGAAGCTTTACGTGTTAAAAATCCATTAGCAGCATTCACAGAAAAAAAGGTCTTGCACTTCTATAAATGAGACCATACAAGCTTGCTATATCTGCAATATATGGGTTGTTGCTCTAGTCTTGAAGGGAATCACAGTCCATGAATAATTGTTTACAGTAGACACTGACTGCTCATAAACCGCTTTCATAGAATAATAAAACTTGGAGGAGCTAAGTAGATCACACACACACACACGCGCACACACACACGCACACGCACACGCACACACACACAGTTGAATGTTGAACTGTTGAATGTTTCCCTTAATTTAGACAAAGAAATAATAAGTAAACAAACAATAACAAAGTAAAATGCACTGTACTACACTATATATTTGAATATAGCTACTGTACATACTTTACAACACTACATAGTTTATCATATATATATATATATATATATACCAAGATGTGATGAAAAGTGAGGAACAAATATGACAAGGCAGTACAGCCAGTGATGGTGCAAACATGCAAAGAGTTTGAGTAGCTGAAATATGTGGAGGGCGAATGTGAGATGTGTATAGGCTGTGACAGGTTGTCAACAGGGTCACTCACGGATATACTGCTATAGACAGGGGAAAAAAGGGTGCTCTTTTTTCCCCTAAGTTAGTTTAGTTGTTATTTTCTGTTCAACTTTTCCATTTGGTTACAGGTCATTGTGTGTATGCATAATACATGTGTTTGATTTTTAATTCTGAGTCCTGCTGTCCTGCTGGGGGCCTTACACATTTTGATAGGATAATCTCTGCAAATGTGTGCGTGTGACTCTGCGTGTGTTCATGTATCTCTGTGTGTTTTCACTGTCTGGTGCTATAAAAACAGATTAGTTTACTCTACATCTAGAAGTAGGCAAGGTGAACCAATAAACAAAATTAATTACAAGCTGTCTCTATATCACATACACACGCACAAAAAAACACAAACACACACCGTAATGCTCTATCATTCTCTCAACGGCTCCTTGGTGGCTGTGAGAAAGACAGTTTACTCATGTAAATCTCCACAGAGAATTTCAGTTCAAAGACACATGGCTGCAGCACAATGCAGCGCACCTGCTATAAAATATGTAATGCAAGTCTTGCTGTCAGTGTGTTACGGTGTGTGTGCATGTTTCTGAGAAAAATAGCCTCAGCAACCAGAGTGTTATGTGTATGAAGATAACGAGAGAGGCACTTGCCTGTGCAATACAATGCCAACTGAGATTCCAACGGGGAACTAAGTATAGCTAAGCTACCAGCTAAACAATATGTTTTGGTAGCACAAGAGTATAGTTCACTGGTTTATTTTTCAGTAACAAATTACTTTTGCAAAGAGTAATAAAATGCAACATCGCTGCATTTTACAACTTACAGGTGATCACAGGTGATTACAGATGATTAAACATAAAAAGATAGACATACGTGTTAGATAGAAAGGCAGACCAATAAAACAATAGATAGACAGAAATTTGTTTTAGATAGATAGACAGACAGAGCTATAGAAAGACAAAAGGTAGATCGATAGTAGATAGATAGATAGATAGATAGATAGATAGATAGATAGATAGATAGATAGATAGATAGATAGATAGATAGATATAGCTGTGGGGTCCAGGAATGGGTTGAATGTCAAGGTGTAGTGCGTTTGTAAGACATCTGCTGACATTAGTGCTGACGCCAGCAACATGTTTCCTGAGCCGTAAAGGTCAGCGGTCGGATGACCGTGCATACAGCTCACATATGGTGGTCTTATAAATGATCAAACAGCGTGTCTGGGGCTTTTTTTCTGTAAGGAAAGGTGTAATAAATTTTGCAGAAATGACCATGGTAATTTTCTCACTGGAACCAACAAAATCATGTGGCTGAATGAATTCGGGAGGGATGGAGAAAGAGAAAAAAATGACCCAAGAGTTCTGCTTGCCTGACTTCATCTTTTCGTTGGATCTAAGCTGGAAAGTCCTTGAGAAATAAAATTAGACAGAGTGAGAGAGAGTCAAATCTGTTCCATTTTAATTAAATTTCTTGTCTGCCAAGGCCAGGGCTGCCCTCCCCAACACCCTCTCGCTGGTTGCGTTGTAATTGCATTTGCAGCCTCATTTGAGGAGACTGAGTGAAGGCTGGTTGTATTGGTATGGTAATAACCACAGTGGGCTCATGGGCCGCTGAGGGCCTGTGGAAACACCACCGTACCGATCCAACACACAGTGCCCTTCCCTCCTTCGCACACCTTCGCTCTAAACCCCACCAGCTAGTCAGAATTAGCTAGACTGTAGATCCCTGCAGTGAGCTAAAAGAACTGATGCACCGGAGAAGGTAAAATAGGTAGAAAGCTTTACCTTAAGGTTTCTTTGAAAGTGATTTAATGGTAATGAGAACAGATTTCAAGAAAAATGGTGTATAAGAATGACAGGTAATCATCCAATTAGATGCACTTGAAGTAGAAGTGCAGCAATTGACTATTTCCTGAACTCAGACAGGTTGGAACATTAAATAATAAATATTTATATGACACGGTTTTACATAAAATAAATAGACATGACATTCGCACCCCATTTTATTTCTGTAGTATAGACTTATTTTTGAATTACACTATTCAAAGAGAAAAAGTGTTTAGGAAAAAAAAGGCTAAGTCGTTTCAAAGTCAGAGCAGGTTATTACATTTTGATGAAGGATTATAAAGACAAAAATCTTTGAAATAGTGTGAACTTTTAAATAATAAGACCAAGATGGCATTAATAAAGTACATAAAGTCGAGTCAACTTTGATTTAAGGTTGACTTTTAATGTCATAGAAAAAGAAAGAATGAGATAGGACAGAGTGGAAGCAGACATTTGTTCTTCTGTATTCCCAGTGTCAGTGGCATATGTTGGGAGATGGTCATGATGGAAGATGTCCAGCAGTACATCTCATCAAATGACAGGAATCGGATCTTTTACTCAAAATCGTGTCCTGTTGTTTGAAAAGTCAGAAAACATGTCAAAGAGAAATTGCTGATACTAAGAAACTGGGCAGTTTGTATTGTTTTGCTGATGGATCAGGAGTGATCTCTGTGATGATTACGACTGTTGAATGTGTCCCTACCGCCCTGCGACAGACAATTCCTCCCAGAGTCGTCACCGTGCCAAACGCATCTATCTTCAGACTGCACAACAAACCCACTGTCTGGGAAAACATCCAACTCTTCTCTCTCCTATCCATCTTCTGCTATCTTTAACACTTAAACATCTGACAGATGCGACCACAAAAATACAAATACCTAAAAAGAATGCCTGAGGATGTTAAAAGCAATTCTCAAATTTGTACTACATTACATGACTGTATATAAACAACTAAACCAAAACAGAAGGACACATTAGGATGAATGATAGAACTGTAGAGACATTTAAAAATTAAATCAGATGTAGATAGAAAGACTGAATGACAGATGCACACATCAACTAAACAACAAACAGACTGAACGACAGACAAACAGACCCACTCATCAACTGACCAACAGACAGACTGAATGGCATACAGATAGACCCAACCATTGACTGACTAACAGACAGCAAGTGACATACAGATAGACAGACAGGCCCACAGACAGTCAGACCCACTCATCCACTGACTGACTGACTGACTGACATACAGACAGAATGACACACAGACAGATCCAACAATCGACTGACCAACAGACAATCGACAGACAGAGATATCCAACCACTGCCTGACTGACTGACAGACAGAACGACAGACCAACAGACCCACCCATCGATTGACCAACAGACAGACGCACCCATCGACTGACCAACAGACAGACAGAATGACACACAGACAGATCCAACAATCGACTGACCAACAGACAAACGACAGACAGAGGTACCCACACACTAACTGACTGACAGACAGACCAAAAGACCCACCCATCGACTGACTTACAGACAGACAGAATGACACACAGACAGATCCTACAATCTACTGACCAACAGACAAACAACAGATCAACGACAGACAGAGAGATCCACCCACTGACTGACTGACAGAGAGAACAACAGACCAACAGACCCACCTATCGACTGACCAACAGACAGACAGATCCAACTATAGACTGACCAACAGACAGACAGATCCAACTATAGACTGACCAACAGACAGACAGATCCAACTATAGACTGACCAACAGACAGACTATCAAATAGTCAGCCTGATAGATAAATATGTTGATAGACACATGGCTATATAAAGAGTGTCAGGCAAAGCAACAGAAAAACAGACTTACATAAAAACAGACAAACAGGTCAACCACTAAAAGGTCTGTTAGCAGACGTTTTTTTGTTAGTTTTTTTAGGTAAACTATTCCTTTAAAAGTCTGTTACCCTAACACTGCAACATAAAAAGAATGTGATTTTTATGACACAGAAAGGTCAATTTACCAAACAGAAAAAACCTTTGAATCTGTTGGAATCTGAAGCTAAAGTCCTCCTTTTTTCATGGGTGACCTGTCATGTTTTTAAAACATCTAATGTACCTAAGGCATAAAATCTCTGCTCCTGTGACCCGACTGAACCAACCTTGAGGCATCAGCTCAAAGCTGAAATGTTTAACGACTGAGTGAGAACTCTATAGAAAGTGCTCAGAGAAACCGTGAAGCCTCTTTTCATCGTCTGTCTTCACAGAGCGTCTCTCTCCGAGACAGATACAAAAACAGAAGAGAGAGAAAGACGCTGATAAAAGATTCTACTTACAACACAAAACAGTGCATGAATATTTAACATGTGTTACCAAATAGTGAGAGAGAGAACGAGAGACAAAGAAATCAAAACCTGATATCACTGCAGACAGAAAATCACCTGGGACGATCTGTTACCATGTTTGGAAAAGAAACTGAATTGATGACACACAGACGCACATGAATGTACGAACCCTGCTATACCACAGTCTACCTGAGTCAGAGAAGATGGCATTTCATTTGACACAAATTAATGAGGGATAGAAGTGTCTTCTAAGATCCAAGATTAAATATTTTATCCGTTGTACATGAAAGTCTTACACATTGACAAAAATAAATATTTTCTTCATTTTGTGTGCCTACATTATAAATGTGCCAGACTCCTGTGATCTGACCCGAGTCAAATTTTAAAGACCAGACGGAACCCAAACCCCCCAAATTTGTTTGTTTACTTTGATTTATTTATACTGGCCTGTGTGTACATGGAAAACAAGGTATGAGAGATATTTTTTATATAACTACTGCCAAAAGGTTATTTTGCAATGTTTAATTAGCTTACAGTTAATAAATCCGGTATCATTGAAACGAGATAAATGTTATAGAAATATGAGTTTTAGGTTCCTAATGAGATCGCACTTCCTATTGGTTGCGCCGGTGGCGCTATTGTGCAACAGGTTTAAGAAGAAAAAGATAGAAGGAAAAGACAGCATTGAATTGTTTAGAAAAAAAAATACCATACTGTTTACTATTATATTAACTGCAGCAGAGCTATGAGAACTGCTGTGGGTTTAAATATAACATGACTGAACTTTCCATTTGTCTCCTACTGATCTGTGTGCAGGCAGCAAATACATTCTAACATCATCCATGTCCAGAGTGTGAGTACTGATGAAGGATGGGACAAACCGGGTCAGATAAAGACAAAAAGTTCACACCATGAACTAAAGAACAATAACAGAATTTATTAGGTTAATAATTTTTGTTCATCTACTATTAATTTTTGAATATGAATTAACATGAGCATGAATTAACAATGAATAATAGTATTAGTTAATATTATCTAAGGCTACAAAAAATGTCATTTATGATAACGAATGCATTAAGTAATATTAATGTGTTCAAATTTAAATTAAAAAAATAATTTGTTACTCTATTATTAATGCACAGACCCAAAGTTCTACATGTAAAACCAACTCAAACCATGTCCAAACCCCCCCTGGTTTGCATTGCATATGCATAAGTTAGCACAGTTGTTAAGTGTTATTGTGTGGAGGGGCCGTCGGACTGATAAAGGCCTTATTTGAGCACGAGTTGTGTTCTGGAGCCCAGAGGGAGCTGATGGCAAGGGCTAATTAACAGAGCTTATTTACATCTTTCTTTTCTCAGTGGCTGTTGGACTTGCAGAGAAAGCATTTCTAAAGCTCAGGGCTCAGATTTACACACTCGCACACCAGCGGTATAACTCATGCCACTGGTGAAGCCTTATCTAGGTGAAAATCACCCAACCCCTGCACTAAAGGTTTCCAAAAAGACGTTATTTCCAAGGCCATGGTGACGATTCAGGCTGTTTATGGGAAGCCGGTTTTCCTTTGAAAACAGAGAAGATTAAACAATGGAGAAATTCAGCCAGCCCTTCTTCATGAGACACAGATAGATGGTGATGTTAAGATGACAGAAAAGAGAGAGCGAGAGAGAGAGAACTATGGATGTTGAGTAGCGCTCGCTCGATCAATCCTGGCTCAGTTTGCTGACACATGCGTTAACTCCTCAGTGGCTGTGTGATTGGTCGATGCGACACTGGTTATGATGCAGTTTAACAGCTAACTCCCAAATGAGTGCTCAGCCTTCAGGACGCTTAATTAATATAACATGCTGTTCTATTGACAATCTATAGTGGGAAGGTTCTTATATACATTCAATACTAATATCATCGCCATCCGTTACTGCAAGCTAATCAGTTTAGGTTTGCAGGCAAATGTATTTTCCCTACAGAAATTTATCTCTGTATGGAAAAACTTTGAATGACGATGATACATTTTTTTTTTTTTTTTTCTCTTGAAGAATAATACAGGTTGAATCTCTCATAAAGTAATAAAATATATAAAATACACCATTATGCATAGAGAAATGCATATTTTAGTTAACTAAATCTAAAATTAAATCCATTAAAAAATTAATTACTTGAAACAGGACAAATGTTTCAATGTAATAAATACAATACTATATCGTTTTTTATTATTATTTCAGCTGGTTGCTCATATTTCTCAATTAAATTTGGTTTAAATGTATTGAATGTATTAAAATAGCTGATGACTGAATCACACTGTAGCAGATCTATACAGGTGGAGCTGGGGAAGATTTCTGAGCCTATTATTTGAATGTTGAGCAGCGAGCTCATTGGCTGCTAATACAAAAATAATCAATCAACTGCGCCATGTGATGATGTTATGTCAGACAACAAAATTACTAACATTTATACTAACATAAATAAAAACTGAAAAATATAGTCCATTGTCATGAAAATGGAAAGAGTAAAACAAACAAATATTTATTTTATTTTGAGGCCAAAACATTTTTTTTATGAGATTCATCCTATTATTCTTTACGTTTAAAGGAAAATTAAGCAGAAGTGCTTTATTCAACCTATCTTCTGAACAAAATACATAATTTGTCTTCCATTTGATTTTAGGGTTACTGTAAATATGACTAGTATATGTACCCAGTTTTGTGACATTCATCCATTACTCTATTAATGAAAAAAAGGCAAGTTAAAACAAATAATTTCATGAGCTTAAGTGACTTAGCAAGTCTGTATGCCACAATGGTTCCCAGCATCATTCAAAAGAGAAAATGTGTCAACTGACTCGTAAACAAGCTAAAATCCTCTCTTGACATTAAAGGTTATTTCCTCCTTGCTAGCACACAGGTCACCTTCAACAGAGGAGCATGAAGCTAATCAATACACACTCACTGCTTTATCACTAATGCATCCCACAATAAGCCACAGGTCAGGAAAATCTGTTTCTTGAGTGGCAGGTAAATTATGTTGGGAAAAAGAATGAGCAAGCGAGAGGGAGAAAGTGACATTGGGTTACATGAAGATGGCACAGGGCAGGAGGATGGCATAATCACTATATAAACAGTCATATAACGGTCTGCCGAAGCCGAATAAGATGGGTTTTCTGGTTCAGTAGGCACGTAAGGGAAATACAATTTCACCGCATGTAGACAGCAACAGAAAAAAGTATTAAACGGGGACATAAGTCACTACAAATATAGTATTGGCAGTGCTAAAGAAACTATGAATGAGAAGACTGGAGGTGAAAAAGGGGGGAAAGATAAGGGTTATAATGTATACCTTTAGCCGTTTTAACCAATAGGACAAAACAGGAGATATAAAACGAGGAGGTAAGAAGATAATTGGGTGACATGAACCTTGTTTTTTCAGTCCCAGGTTTTTCTAGCACTTGCTAATGTGGTGCTCTGCTTTCTCTGAGTATGTCTATCTGCCCTCATCTCTCTCGTTTTGATCTCTCCTCCCTCCTCCCTCACTCCAGAACAAAGGGCTGTCAAACGCGATAAGAAAATCTTTGGAGCTCTTCTGTGGAGAATTAAGAGCACTACGCGTTCCACCTCTCTGGGCTTCAGTCAGATTATCTAGGAGTCAATCTCTACTTCTGCTCATTAGTTTCTCTCTTAAGCCCACTTCAGTGATGCTGCATGGGTCAGAGTATTAACAGAGCTAAATGGAGGTGAGGGAACTGGAAACAAAATAGGGTGAGACAGGTCAAGATGCCACTGGGGGTAAGATGCCCTCCATATAGCTTTAAAGGTGCACTCAATAATTGTTTATGTTAATGTGCTGAAAGGTCTGGCAGTCATCCTCAACATTTTTCCATTGGAACAGGTTGGATATGCATCATTTATGAATAAAATAGAAACATGATTTAGCATTAAATTAATACTATTTTTGATAACTATTAAAAGTATACATAATTTAGAATAAAATTAAATAAATGTATTACTTATTGAATTTATAGAATATTAGAATGAATGCATAATTATTCGCAAAATAAATTAACTAATATTATTATAATGTTATAATAAAATAAAACATGATTTACTACATTAATAACAATTAATAAAATATTAAAATGGATACATAGTTTATGATAAAACAAAACAAAAAATGTGATTTAGTAAGACTTTATTGTAATAAAGGAGCAAATAACTAATAATAAAAAAATATGATAAAATAAACGTGTTTAGTATTATGTTATTAACATATTTCATGAAAACAAATAAAAAAAACAACTGGGACACAGCTCATAAAATAAAAAAAAATCATTGAAAACATTAAAAATGACATCAGATATATTTAATATCAGACCTTAAGACTAGATGTCATTGCCTGATATATGGCTCAGTTTACCCCAATGGTAGTATTGTTCACAGCAGTATTCACTAAGGTACAGAATTCTCCATATGTTCATTTATTGTTTAAACTTGTGCATCCTGGCCCTGAGTAACAGCTGAGGTTTATCTGTAAAGTGTATGGTGCAACAATGTGACTTTGTTGGTGGTGTGGTGTTTAAGGCTCAGAGCTGGTAACTGGAAACTTGTTGGTTCATTAGCCACAAGGAGTGTGTTATGAGTCATAAACACTGAGTCCTTCAGCAAACCACTGAACCTCAGGCTGCTTCAGGCCCATTGTTCATGGTGCTGGGTTATGGCGGAATCAAATGAAAGACTTGGAGACCAATTCCACCAGCCAATGGTCATGATGCAACAATGATTTGATTCAGCTGTAGCCAGAAATAATGTTGTAATGGTGCACCATGATACGGCGAATCTAAACAGCTGGATAAAAGGTTAAGCATTTGTAGCCTAACACATTTTTCCAATAATGAATATTGGTGTATGTCTGTATAAGAGCTGTTGACTAATCACAAAAAGATCACTGCTTAAGGTCTAGTACATAAGTAGTTTACACGAGCAGTGCCAATGAACGCAATGTTACTTTTGCATCGGAAGGTCTTTGTTTGTGGCGTGCTGTGTTTTGTATGTGATTTCAAACCACGCTACCATTTCCCGTTCTCATCACACTGCTATATTTACTGAGCATACAATGCAGGTGTGATCTCTATAAATCATCCTCTCAATAGCGGAGTTATTGTGGGATTTGCCTTTGAATGATCACTGTAGGAAAACAACCAAACAGATGTCGTTATACAGCATATACAGCTGTATTTTCTGCAAGCAGCTTACATTTAATAATACTTTTAATAATACAGCTCGGATTTATCCTCGTGAAAGTCATTCACGGTATTTGAAACTCTATTCCTCCCATTTAAATGACTTCATAACATAAATCACGTGCTTTGCTTGTTTTGAGTTTAATGTAGAGAATATGGTGACTATTCTGATGAACTTGGGTGCAATGATTGACACTTGAAAACCACCGAGGGTTAAAACTGTGGAGTAAAATATAAGAACGGATGATAAGTTCATAAGGATATTAAAACAAAGCATGGGTTCAAATTTCAACGAAGATAATCTGACCCTTATGCAACAACTCCACTGTACGACTCTGCATTTCCAGTTGTAGTTAGTTTAATGCTCATTCAATATTTAAATTCTAAATTCACTCTAAAATGTATTTATTTATTATTATCTGTTAACTATGGTATTTCCACAAACAGATGATATCAAAGATGAATATTTAACAAAATGTAAGAGATTCACAAACATTTCTTGTACACACAGATGGAGACTACAGTAATCCCATGAAACAAGATGGAGTTCTCAGACACAATTGGACAGTTATGTAAAGAGATAAAAGAACAGTACACCATACGTAACCAGATAACATGCTACAGCAGCGCTAGCCAAAACACAACAGGCAGTAAAGTCCTGTCAATCATCAGATGAGGTATAATTTATGCCACAGTATATATGTGGTGCATGCATGTGTATATCAGCTATATTAATAAAAAAAGGTGGCTTATCCAACAGAATACAAAAATGTGTTACTATGTTCAGTCTTTTGTTGTCTACTCAAGTGTTACATCATTTGAAAATATTTTTGTACGGCTGCTAAACATTTCATTTGTCATGAATAATCTTATTTTTGGTTCGCTTCCATCAAGATCCAAGTCCAAAACAACAAAATGAGATCAAGTTATTTTCATTTATGAAGTATTTGATTCACTGTCCAAAATTTCCTCACAAAATGGTTACATACTTGCACCTACTTAATAGTTTTCTCATTTGATATATATATATATACACACAGTTTCTAAAATATCAACATATAACAAAATCTCTATATAAAATAAATTATAATAAAAACAATGCTTGTTCTCAATATTTTTATTATAATAATTTTAGTTTATGTAGTTTTTTATTAGTTTTTTTCCCAAGTATGTCTTAAACTGGATTACAATTATGCTGCACCAAACAAATGGGCAAATATAAATGCAACACATAAACCAAGGAAAATCTTCCATATCACATAAACCAGTGTAGCTGTAAGGATAATTAGAATGAAATGACAAAATGCATTAAAACAGTCAGAGGTGCCAGTTTGAACACAATCATTACACACAAACACACTAAAGGGATGGAAATATGACAGACCTCCTGGCAGGAAGCATAAACAGACATATGAGTGTAGGGGGAGAAGACGTGGGAGAGAAAGAGAGAGAAACAACATTCTCATTTGTTATAAGTTTGTGTCACCAGGAATCTAGCCACTTTCCCCGGAGGCATCCACATCAGGATTATGCAACACTATTTTTATTAATCCCTAATGGATGCAACCATATGTGTAGACACACACACACACAAAGATACCCAACATACTCAAGCAGAACCAGGCAATATAACTAATAAAACAAACCATCAGCCTATGAAATAACCAAAATGCCACCAATCAAGCAAGTAAAATATCAAACCCATATTTGCAATCATATATATTCCAATATCCTTCCTAAAATTGAACACAAAACAAGCAGAATAGAACGGTGTGTTATTTTACAGCTATTACAGCCAAGACATTATTACATCATTACAGGTGCATTCATGCTGCTTGCATACTGTACATTTTATTAATGTGCAAATTAGTATAACTCACATAGATAAATGCATATACTAATGTCATAATATAATATAATATATCATATAATAATATAATATTAATTTTTAACATTAGTTAATGCATTAACACAAACAAATAATAAACAATCTCAAAATGTTGAACTTACCATTAAGATTAATAGCCTAAACGTTGTATAAGTATTGTTCATGTAAACTAATGTTAACAAATGAAACCTTACAAAGTGTCACTATAGTATAATATGATACTATATTGGAGCTTCTTCAGAATAAATAAGCTGTGTAAATTCATGTGTGGTTGAACTTAAAAAGACAAGCCAGATGACAGATTGATAGAGTTTTTGAATGATGAATGAAAGATCAAAATAGGGCAGATGCAATCACCATGGATACTACCACTATATATAGCCCTTACATGATACTGAACATATGTATTATAAATCATGACAGCTATCCCCGTGCACTTCTGCTCTCTAATGGCCCATTATAAAGAGCATACATTTGCACAGACATGTCCGCTGCACGCAGGTTTACAGACATCGGCCTGAATGATGTATCTACAGTAGAGTATATGTGCACTGCTTACACGTGCAGTGTGCATTGCATCAAAGTACCGTAAGGACCAAAAGTAGGATTTTGAAATATTTTAAGCAAAGAAACTTGACGTTCAAAGACTCCGTGCCTTTAAATGTTTCACTAAAGGAGAATATGAACAAAAACAAATGCAGAATCGTGTTCTGTGATTGGCTGATCAGCAAGAGGAAGCTCTAGCTATTTATGACATCACAATCCCACTAACTGACAGAGTGTAAATTGGATCGAGATAGAAAACGAAAAAGACTATGAGGGAATGATTGGCAGGTTAAGAGGAGGTGATATCGATGGCGTTAAAAGCGAAAGTCAATCTGCAAATTGAATTACATCTTTTATCTGACAGGCTATATCCCATTTGATTAATGATAAACAGGATGTGTCTACAGGCTGCTCCATCAGCCCACTCAGAGCAACGGATTTCAATGCAAGAGAGGAAATGTTAAAAGAAATGTTGCTTCTCTCGCTGGAACATAACTACATCTGCACTTCCAACCCCATCTGTACAATATATGCATTACATAATTCAGATAATTGCACTACAAAAAACCTCTTTATATTTGTGTAACCAGCAAGATGTTGGATGATGAAATATTTATTCTTCTGGAAGTACAAAGCACTGGAAGCACAAAGCACCAACCAAGCAAACGAAAATTACCACAAATCATCCAAACTGCCTTAAGCAAGCTTGCCAGTGCCACAGTGAATTATTCCATGCCAACGCAAGTGCCAGTCTCTGGTAATCCATTTGGCATATTACACCAATTTGGCCTATTAGCCAAAGGGGGAAGATATATGGATAACATTCATAATATATGAACCAGGAGTGTAGCCAGAAAGGAGACTCTGGGTGTGCATCAGAAAAACTGGGTGTGCCACATTTATTGTCAGATTAATGCGCAAAAACAAAAAAACATGCTTATTGGGTATTAATATGTTAGTTTAACCATTTCATTTTTGTGTAGGCTACATGTGTCTGTTAACCTATTCTCCATTTTGGATGTCTTTGAAAATCACTATTTTATATCTGCAACAAAGTGAGTGTGTGTGTGTGTTAGCATGCGTGTATATTTAGTATTATTAAACCTTTCATTTCTGCGTATGTCTGTGTGTGTGTGTTTGTATGCTTACTGTTTATTAAGCATTTTTAAACCTTTCATTTCTGTGTGTGTGTGTGTGTGTGTGTGTGTATGTGACAGAGAGAGAGACAGTTTTAATGAATTCTCCATTGTGAATGTGTTCAATTGTCAGCCCTGCATTTCACATTGGCCTACCAGTGGTCTTCAACCCTGCTCCTGGAGAGCTACGTCCTACAGATTTCAGCTCCAACCCCAATCAAACACACCTGAACCAGCTAATCACAGTCTTCAAGGCTACTTGTTCATTTCAGACAGGTGTGTTGGAGCAGGGTTGGAACTGAAATCTGCAGGATGGTAGCTCTCCAGGAGCAGGGTTGAGATCCCTGATATAAACTCTTAAAGAGAAGACTTGCAAAGAGTATTGTCACCTGTCATTTATTTCAAATATCTATATCTGCAACAAAATATGTGTGCATGTATATGAGTGTGTCTGTGTGTGTATCTGTGTAAGCAAGCTTAATGATTATTAATATGATAGTTTAACCATTTCATTTCTATTTGTGTGTGTGTGTGTGTGTGTGTGTGTGTGTGTGTGTTTCTGTGAGCCTATTGTCCATTTTCGATGAGTTTCACTGTCAGCTATGCATCCAGCTGTTGGCCTAGACCCTAAAAGCATACCACCTTAGGCCTTAAAATTCTTGAACCCTGGTTATCGCTGCTTGCAGCTATATTTTTTTTTTTTTTTTTTTTCTCGCTTTCTTCGCTCAAGAGGGTCACCGACAATCACATACAGTATAACCTACAACAGCTCTTTAACTGCGCTCTAGTCAAACGCGCTCACTGTAGACTAATCATTAACTACACACATCATAAACCCCTTTTAGGCAAGTACAATTTATGTCACATATTTTTATAAGACTAAACTCCTATTTAACCTGATGATCACAGGTTTAATAAAAATACATTTTAAGTTTCTAATTATAACACCGCATTTCCACGGTTATTCAAACAACGAACTCATTATACAGTGAGCAAAGCACATTTACTTTATCAAAGAATAATCATTGACTTCAGTGACTAGACTATGTAAAAATATATTATGTAAAAACAGCTGTAGCTGCTCTACTAAATAAAAACAAAATGCTTTTAAATAATCCCTCCTTTTTTAAATCATTATCATTTTGCACATCCTGCAATGGTGACTTAAACTGTACATGGGCCTACATATAATGTTCCTTTGAAATTACTTTTGGTGGAATAAACTATCTTGAATAGATGTCTTGCAAGACACATTAGAGAAAGCAGTAAAATATTTTTTATACATTACATTCAGGATCGCCAACAACAGAGCACAGTACATTTAATGGTGCCTGTTAGATGCTCAAAGGGCGAGATGGCGTGGTCTGGCCTTGAATGCCTCAATTATGTTATTATTATTTATTTATTTTTGAAAATAATTTAAAATTGTAATTACATTTTAAATTAACAAATATTATAAGCACTGCTTGATCTGTAAATTGTGAGGTCCCGGAACAAAGCGGGTAATGAATCCGTCCGGCAAGTTTTTTTAATATTATTATTGAACTTTCAAAAATACAAAATTCAACAGCCAGTTCATATATATATATATGCTTTTATTTATGTAGGCTACACAGAGAAACAATAGAGAAACAAGATGTGCTTTCTGCCGTCTCATGCAGTCTCCGTGAAATGGGCGCGTCACAGCAATGAACCGCTGCTTTATTAAACGAACGAACGAACCAAAAATACCAATCATTAATTACGTCGAATGAAAAGGTGCATTTCTTTATTAAAGTCTCGCATTCTACAACTTTACATTTTCAGCCGTCACTGACTGAGAAGAAATCACTAGTTTATTAACGAATAATTCAAATGTTTTATTTTGCCTTTCCCCAACATTCATAATCATTAGCCTACTTTTGCCGCTTGCAAGCTTTTAGACGTGCGCTTACGCCGGAATAGGCTATACGCCTATATATTAAAGGATAGTTAGTAGCCTAAGTTATTATATTAATCAATTTATGTGTGACTAGGGAAATCTTTAGTCGGGGACAGGCCTTCTTGGCACAAGGAACCGATCAGTTTTTAATAAAATGCTGTCAATTCGAAAAGTGCGCCTGCTAATCACGTCACGTTATATTGCAATGCAGAGTTATGAATGCGTAATAATAAGTAAAATGTTTTTAATTTATTTCATTTCTTATGGGTGCAATGACAGTGCTTTGGTCTTTCTTGGGGGTGCTGAAGCATCTGCTAGCCCCTCCTTTGCGCTGCCCATGTTTATTACGATAAAAAAATAATTATTCTGCATCTGTTTTTAGGTGTGCCAGCTGCCACTGTGGGTGGCACCGGCACACCCTGGCACACCCGTGGCTACGCCCCTGATATGAACATATATAAATGAATCCAGTTCAGACCAGTTTTTCAATGTATTCGCTGAAACATTCCCTGAAACTCGAAAGACACAATCATTGACAACTCAAATATAGTAGTTTACATCTGCTGTCTTTTTGAAGACAACAAAACAATCTGTGAATGAAACAGTCAGACCAGGTTAACAAACTGATGATTTACTGAAAACAACACACTCAAAAGAACAAATTATTCATAAATCAAACAGTTACTATGTAGTATGTATCTGCAGTAAAGTCTACTTGAAGGGGTCAATCCAATTCAGACCAGTTTGTGAAAAAGTTCAAATGAATCACCAAAAAGATCCATCTCAAAAGAATGACTTATCCATAAGTCAAACATAATTAAAATGTAGTTTGTATCTGCAGTGAAGTCTGCCCGAAGAGGTCCGTTGGATTGGTAAAATATACAATTCAGACCAGTTTCATGAATTAGTTCAAATATTTCAATGAAGAGATCCAAAATGAATTAATCCTAAATAGTTTACAGTGAAATGTCTACTGGACAGGGTCAATAATTAATTGTTCAATGAATTGTCAGTTTTGTGAACTGATTCACAGAAAAGATCTTTCAAGGATTAAAGTCCTTAAAAGGATGAATTAGATCGAACATAACTCAAATGTAGAAGGGTCAATCCAACGTGCGAATGAAACATTCAGTTAATGAAACAACTAGTGTTGTGAACTTCACTGAACAGATTCAACTCAAAAGAATGACTCATTTAAGAATCTGACAGAACTCAAATGTAATGCATAGAAGTCTACTGGAAAAGCTGATTAACAAATGAATCATTCACACCCGTTTTCTAAAAACAAACAGCTTTTTAATTAGATCTGACTCAAAAGAACAAATCACAAATTCACAAATCAGACAGAACCAAAACTAAAATCAATATCTGCACTGAACTTCAGACTGGTTTTATGAACCGGTTTAACCAATTCACTGAAAACATCTGACTCAAAAAGAATGGGACATATCTGTAACTAAAATTAAATCTGTATCTGCAATAAAGTATACTGGAAGTCAAGTTGATTAGTGAACAAAGCACTCAGACCACTTTTGTGAACTGGTTCATTGAAAATAAGGCTAATAGGAATGAATAATTCATGAACCAATGTAAAACACAGTCCACATGTGCAGTGAAGTCTACTGTTAGTGTTGAAAAGAGATGAAATGAGAAGAGAAAAGAAGATAAACAGGAAAAGAGAGATATGATAGGCTCTTCCCGTTTTCTTGCCATTCTTTCTTTGACATTTTAATTTCCATCGACGAGGGTCTTTGTGTGTCTTCTGGCAGCCCTATACATTCTCATACACAGTGACACTCAGCTAAAAAAAACAGCACAAACGCTCTTACAACCACACATACAGTGAAAAAGCTGCTAGCGCTGTTTACGCATGCACTCCACACACATTCAAATTCATCCTTGACAATTCCAGCACATTATGATGGGGTTTTGATGAACAAATCAGTCACGGACACCCACACAAATCGCAATTCACCATTCGCAAAAAACGCACTCAAGGTGAAAACGATGAGTCACTTGCTGAGTCGTAATCTGTCAAAACAGCACAGTGTTGCCAGAATAACATTATACATTCATACTATGTCCAGACAAACGCAGGTCAACTGCCTTTAAAAACACAGATGTGTCAGATAAGAACAGAAGGATGTGAGGAATAACAAATGAGCCTGTAACAAATTGTGGTTATTATAACTAAAACTGAAAGTAAAATTAAAACCATTATTTCATTGTATTTTCGTAACTTAAGATAAATGTTAACTGACTATATAACTAGGTACACAATTAAAACAAAAGTAAAAAATGACAAAACATAAAATTATTAAAACAATAAAAAGTAAATATTTAAAAAATGACAGAAAAGTGTGAAAAACTAAAAATGAGAAAATAACTATAAAAGTATCTCTATTATGCTAAAATAACACTGTATTCCACCCACCAAACAAATTAAAAATGTATTCATTATATTAATTTGCTTTACTGAAGCTTTCTTTCAGTAAATGGACATTTTTACTAAAAGCTATCCTGTGTGCCTGGAACGGCTCTGCTGAACTTCATGCGCACTTGGTATTTATGACCCAACAAGTCAAAATTATGACTTCATAAATTAAAGAGGAATTCATGCCACATAGGCTGTTTTACAGCGGTTTGACCGTGACATTAAAAAATAAGTGAAGAAGAAATTACTCTAAAACATTTAGAGAAATGCAGTTTTACACATATTGAAGTAAATGAGGGATTCGTCTGGAGTCTGAATCATCATTATTCATGCCGCTAGGTGAATACATTTCTCTTACGCTTGGAATAAAGTAAGGACATGCTGTCCAGCGGTGCCCTACTCAGGATAAAGACACCGGCTGACCGGAAGGTCTCAACGGTGTGGACAAATGCTGAGTCGCTTTGGATAAAACGCCCTGCACTTCACAATGAGAGCAGAGGGCAATGTGAGAGGTCTGGACAATAACGTACTACTGAGTAATTATCATGCTCTGAGCAAGAATGTGAAAACCACACAAGCACACACACATACCTACAAAACCGTATAGACAGGAAGTTGTTATTAAATCCTACATATTCAAAATACATTTTATAGTAATTATACGAGAAGTCCTGCACATTCAGGCTAGTTTCTAGTTAGGAACTTAAATACACAATATTGTGTTAAAAATACTGCAAGGGCTAAAGATGTCCATCTGAATGTGTATGGGTTTTGATGCAATGCTTTAAAAGGAATAAATGTAACTTTGTAGGTGTTTTTTCCATGTAGTCTATTTGAAATCTGTTGCAATTTAATTTATATTTTAACTATGTTTAAAATGTAAAATAAAACATTTAAATATATAATTGAATTTGTATATTTACTGATGCTATATTTAAATGTAATTTTTCAATATATAATAAAAAAATGAAATGAAATTAATATAACATTTATTTAAAATATATTAAAATGTGTGTGTTCTTTGTTTGTTCACAAACTCTCTCGTTGCTAACATCAGCAGCACTTAATCACAACACAATGGTCTGATGACAGATATTGACGTACTTTTACTGACTCTCTGTCTCATGGTAGGCTATGCTGCTAAAATGCACAGCAGGCCACTTTTGTGCTCTGCGGCATCGCTGCATTTCTTGTGGATGGCACGCCGTTGGAGAGTCGTGTTATTAGATGGCATTATTGCGGAGGATAAAAATAGCAGGTGATTCCCGCTGGCTTTGTGTGCCAATATATCACAAGTGCTTATTGAAATCGTGTACATGGCCCTGCTGGGAGAGCGAGAATGAGCACATGGGGTTTAGATCATACAGAATCAGATAGAAGCACTGTGTTAAGGAGATATAATCGCATTTGCTTTATTTTGTATAGAGGTTAATTGAGTGCGTTTGGAAACCACAAAGCTACATTTTGTAATACCATACAGACTACTGTTTCACTGTGGTTTTCTTCAGTGTATAAACAATAACTTTACAAAAGCACATCGCAAATGTTATTCTTAATGTTAGCTTTTAATGCTAATTTTTAGTAACCAAGAACAAACAATATATCTCATGGGTCAAGAATTTACTGAATTATTGTTAATTTTCTTATTGGCTGTGAATGTGTTGCACTGCAGCATTTATGCTTTTAAAGTGAACGAATTTCAGAATGCAGTCTTAGGTATAACACGCTGTTTTGCTACAGCTAATGGTTTGAGTTTAATGGTGAAATAATTACCAAAAGAACAATTCATATTCTTTTCTGTGTTATTAAATTGCCACAGGGGTTGTTTGATTGTAAAATCAATTTGTGTTGAATTTTGTTGCATTCTGTTGTGAGGACAGAGCTTTAGGCCTACTTCTGTTTAAACATGTAGCCTATTGTAGCCTGTTGTGCTAAAGCTAATATTAGCATTTGCTTTTTGTTTTGAAGGTAAAATACTTAACTAAAGACTGATTCAATTGCTACAGGGGCTGTTTGATTGTAAAAAACAATCAAGTTGTGTTTACTTGTATTATGTTTAACTGATCGGACACAGTTTTCGTACTTCTGTTTATACTTGTATTGTACACTGTTGTGCTAAAGCTAACATTAGTATTTGTTTTTGGCTTTTTAGTGTTTGCTTTGATTTTAAGGGTAAAATAATTAAATAAAGAACACTGAATATCCTTCACTGTACCGTCAATTGCTACAGGGATTGTTTGATTGCAAAAATAAAAAATGATCGAGTTGCATTTACTGTTATGACAGAGTTTTAGTACTTATGTATTGTACACTGCTGTGCTAAAGCTAATGTTAGCATTTGCTTAGATGTTAAGGGTAAAATAATTTTCTAAAGTCTTTAAATTGCTATAGGGGTTGCTTGATTGCAAAACCGATCGAGTTGCGGTTAATTCTGTTGGGTTTTGCTGCTAGCAGGGTTTACTAGATTTGTGCTGATTTTGTGATTGTATACTAGGATGTAATGGAGGTGGATATCCTGCGTACTTGGATCGGCTAAATTTTCTCATTTACCAGCAAGTCAAGCCCCATTCATCATTACAGAGCCTTGAGAAAGAAAGAGAGAGGAGAGTGTGTATGTGTAACACGTCGCATATTTCTGTGCACACCACAGTCTTTTGAATGATTCCCAGGAGAGTGTACCTTTCTGTACTCTTTGGCAGATGCCCATCTGACCTTTTCGCTCATTCCTTTCCTCAGTATGTCCCTCTCTCCATGTTGTTTTCTCTCTCAGAGCGATCGTCGGCTCAGTAGCTCAAAGCATACATGGGCTGTTGGCATCTTTCCCTACAACGTCTGCATTTCAACACGTCAAAGCTGGACACACTCTCGTATAGACGAGATGGCACGTCAAAGATCCAGTCTTTGATCCCCGTGTCATTTTAATTGTTAATGGCTGTTCCCAATCACACCAGCGTGTGCTTTTTCCTTGCCCGCAGGTATGTGTTTCCCGCACGTGTGCCTCTGTGTGGACTGCACCGTGTGTGTTTCACACCTGCTCAGGTAAATGTATCCCACGGCTGAATATGGCAATGAATACGTATCTTTCGGCCCTCATTGTTTGGGTAAAGAACACCCTAGGATCACAACTGCTATTCATTCTTTTTATCCCAATCAATAATACATTACATATGACGCCATTAACAACATACTGTACATTTAACCACCACAACGCTGTGTGGGAATATACACTTATCGCTCAAAACTTTGTGGTCGGTCATTTTTTAAATAGGTTTAAAAGTCTCTTGTGCTTACCAGGACACATATTATATAAACACATATTAACATTGTGAATATTATCACTAATTAAAATGTTCACACTTTATTTTAAGGTCCAATTCTCGCTACTAACAAACAATGAACTATCACTTTTGCCTAGTTAAATTTAGGTATTAGGTAGAATTAGGGGTGTAGAATATAGTCATGCAGAATATTCTAAGTTATAATAAACAGCCAATATGTTAATAATAGGCATGCTAATAAGCAACTAGTTAATAGTGAGAATTGGTCCCTATTAAAGTTTCACAATTTATTCTGTGATAAAAAACAGTTTTTTTTGCATTATTACTCCAGTCTTCAGTGTCACATGATCCTTCAGAAATCATTTAATATGCTGATTCAGTGCTCGATTTCGAATTATTATTGCTGCTCAATTCTTAATATTGGTTCTTATTATTATCAGTGTTGATAACTGTTTTTGCTGGTTATTATGCACAAACTATGATACATTTTTCAGGATCTTTTGATCCTAAAAGAAAAGCATTTATTTGAAATAGACATTTTTCATACGATTATAAATGCCTTTACTGTCACTTGCGATCAATTTAATGCATCCTCGCAGAATAAAGTTATTAATTTCTTATGTACCCTTTAGGGAAATCTGTTAATTTTACCATATAATGAAAGTAAAATGGGTCCAACGGGCATAACAAAAAAAAAATATGAAGACAGTCAGGGTGAATAATGACATTTTAGATTTTTTTGGTTGAACTGTCACTTTCAGAATTGTCTCATAATTACATACTGATGTATGATTAATTGTGAATATGCGTGAATGTGACAAAACGTACACAGTGTTGACAAACGCTCTCTAAACGCACATTTAGTATGCATGCCCTCGGGGCCTTGCAATTACAAATTTACCCTTAAGGTCATGTTTCCATGGAAACAGTTCACCCCTTGGTGTGACAGCTTCCCCACCCCACCCTCGAGTCTAAAATGCGAGTGAACTGACTCTGGATCAGCGTTTACAGGCAGGCTATAAGTAAAACTCTCAGTTTCTCAGCTCTTGACGTGTGGCCGTGACACATGCCTGACGTGAGACATGCTGCACATTGGCAGCTTGTGTTAAATAGGCTGTAAAAAGAGTTGCTGGTGGCCTAACTGTACTTTTGTGACTGCGAGTGTGGGTTTGTGTGTTTGAGTCAGTCCTTCTGCCTTGGGACCTCGAGTCTTTATCTGTCCTACTTTTCACTCTTGTTTACTCGCAGGTGTGAGAGTGTGTTTGTGCGCTAAAGAGAGCTTACCGAGCAAACTATTACGTTTTTGCAATCAAAAATCCAATTTGCTATTTTGGACAAGCTAATCGCGGAGTGCTATAATGCCTTTGTTTGGCACGCGGCACAATTAGATGAACTTTAAGTGTATCACAGCAGCATCTGCACAACATAAAACATTCATATACCCACACAAACATGAAGAGAGTGATCCTCATTAAAACATATGTCTCAGGAGTGATCACTTTACCCAGGGTTCATCTGACACCCTTTAGGATGTGATCTGGTGTTATATGGTTGGATGCTCCTCATTAAATTTGGCTCTTTTGGAAGTATAAACAACAATGCATTACATGCATGTAACTAACATGAGCTTGTCTGGTGTTTGGTGCTACACGTGACTCTCTCTTTCTCTCTCTCTCTAGATGTTTATCATTGACTAAACACAGGCCAGACACACAATGCCTGCTAAAAATACTCTGACAGCTGTTAGAGCGGAGCCGAGCACGGCCAATGCTGCATCCACCGGTGACTGAGTGATTTTTGCTGGGAAATCAGTCAGCGTTCAGCCCGTCTTTTAGCAGCCTGTCAGAGCAGATAGCTGCGCTTTTGATCAAAACACACGCACATGTGTACTTAGATGGATCCAGGGGAAAAAAGATATTTATTTTCTCGATATTACAGATTCATGCATTGAAAGTAAAGGCAAATATGACAAAATACAATAATGAATGAATGAATGAATGATGCATTTATATAATGTACATGTTTCATGTATGATACATTTACCATAGTAAGCAGGTTAACTGCGGAATCTGTAACTAACTATATTAAACTATAAATAAATACATGTAAATAAGGTCACTTGCAAAAAAAAAATACATCAGATTTAGTGGGGATAATTATTTGCATAGGAAAATAAAGTCTTTATAAATACATATTAGTATGTGATCAAATATATTATTATTACTATTATTAAATTTTACTATATAATATTTTATTTGATAGTTTAATATTTCAGGACGCTTAATTAACTTATTAAAAAATGTATTCATACTAAATGCAGATTTAGTGTGAAATCTACAACATTTCCAGAAAAATATATGATTAAACAAGACAAAAATAGATAAGTTAATACAATTCAGAAAAAAAAAATGTTAAACTATTTTTATAAAAAATATAATATTTCTTTAAATGTTACTTATTTTAAGTAATATACTACTTAAAATTAAACAAATAAAAATATACAAATAATACTATAGAAATACACATTTTTTATTCTTTTTTAAATTTTACATTTAAATGTAAATAATTAAATAATAATAAAAAACAACAAACAAAAGTCAGCAGACCATAGGCTCTAAAGACGCATACAAATTTAACTTCACATAAGGTAACATTTTAAGCTAAATTCAATTTTTGTGCATTTTTGGAGCATATGGTGTGCCAACTTTTGTTTGTTGTTTTTATTATTATTTAATTATGCACATTTAAATAATTATTTGACTAAACACAGGCCCTGTCTATTTTGTGTGAATATGTTTAGTAAAAATGTAATAAAAAAACTAAATGTAAAAAAAATATATTTAATATAGATTTTAGTGTGAAATAATTTTCATGAATAAATAAATAACATTCATAAAACCATGGTAACTTCTCATAAAGATGACCATATCTAATGCAATTACAGCACTGTAAAGATGCATTACTGCTTTCCACAGCTCACTGCAAGAACACATTTTATAGCACTGACAAAACACTGGTCAGGTGTTTGTTTACATGTCATGTTTATGGTTTGGATGTCAGTATGCTGTGAAAACCAAATAAAACACGCTTGTCACTATTCAAGTCAAATAAAGCTCTAGGTGAAAGCATGAGAGTTGCAGCTGTACTCGTGTGTGAGCATCAGGTCGTTTCCACTCACGAGTGAGATCACGTTCTATATGTGTGTTTCTCTTCATGCATGTGGAATATCTTCAGGTGCATCAAACCTCCTCACGTCCAGCACATTAGTAAAGGCCTGCCTCACGTAACAGAGTTTTGTGGTTTAGTTTGCAGCGTTTGAGAAATGTTGCAGTAATGCTCGCTATAGATTAGCATTCAACACCCGATACTGCTCAGTAACACAGTGGTGTTCATTAGAGGATCACATGACGCTCGTGGTTGAATCTGATACATTTCTGCTGTTTGAGCTCAGGTTAAAGATTCTGGTTAATAATATCTACACACAGGAGAACTCTGATTTATAAATTAACACAGTTTTTACGCACGCACACACACACACACACACACACACACACACACACACACACACACACACACACACACACACACACACACACACACACAAAGGGTCAAAAGGTCCACTGTATTTTTTTTGTATCAATGAGATACTATTATATTATATTATATTAATATGAATTAAAATGCATTCCTATATTTTATACCTTCAATTTAAAAGTTTTAGTAATTTTGTTGTTTTTGTCATTTTATTCACTTGCAACACAATCACACACTTGATTGCACAGATATTATTTAAACTGAACTAAGCTGGACAATGCCATTACTAACATTATTCAATAATGTATTCAGCAGATAATTGAGATTATTAAATCCTGTCATTTTACATTATTGACAAAATTTTCCTATTTTGATATTGTGCAGTGCTTTGTTACAATTTGTATTGTTAAAGTATATAAATAAAGGTGACTTGACTTGACTTTGTATTTTTATTCAGTTTTAGTTATTTTAGTTGAATACAAATATAAAATGTTGCCTTAATTGTTAACTAACTGAATTGTCTTTTTCAATGAGAATTTATTTAGTTAGGTAGTCATATTAAAATAATTGTATAGTAAATTAGTCAAATTAATAATTATAAGTATAAAAATGACAAACTAAAACTGAAATAAAAATAAATGAAAGCTAAATAGAAATAGAAAAGAAAAAATAACAAGCAAACATTACGCCAAAATAACGAAGACAAACTAGAAATGTCAAAAGCACCAAATAAAATAAAAAGCTTTTAAAGCCTTTTTAATACGCTTTTCATATTTTATTTCAGTGAATAGTTACTTTATTTCAAGTAATGAACATGTTTTTATGGTTTTAGCTTTAGTTGACTGTAATAACCCTGTGGTGTAATGCGTGTGACTTTCTTTGAGAAAGGATCTATGGGCCGTAAGAAAACATCTCAACTCTGCTCCTCTACAAAACTCATTTTTCTTGCTCTCTTTCTTTCTCTCGGTCTCATAAACCCTTATTAGAGAGAGTGCGTAGGCATTCGCTTTCTCTAGAAAAATACAAATGGTGTCTGCTGTCTGAATGAAAGAATGTGCATTGTTCCCCCTTTATCACGCTCTCTCTCTCTCTCTCTCTCTCTCTCGATGGAAGGTGGGGATTAGCAGGAAACCGCTGTTGCCAGGGTAACTGAAGGCACCGGAGGGAGTGGTCTTCGTGTTTGTTAAAGTAGACCTGGGAGAAAGTTTAGTACTGCATTTAAATGGGTGCGGCTCTTCTAAATCCCACGGCTGTCTCGGGTAAGATAAAGGACGATGGGAGAGTTTGTGTTTGCATCTCTCCTGCCACGCTGGAGCCGGCGCAGAGCTCTGATTAAAGGCTCTGTTTGACTGGTTAGGAGAGGCCGGGGATGCTCGACTACAGGGTTCATCTGCGTTTTTAATTGGATGCTGCCACAAATATGTAACAGTAGGGTCTTTGTCCTCTTGACACTCAGTGCACACATCGAGACATAAACATGTCAAAAGTTGTGAATGTGAAAACAACTTGCCAAGCAAAAAATATGCTAATGAAACTAAGACTTAGCTCTAAAGTGTATAGTATATAAAGTGTAAAAGTCTGTGTGTGATTTATAAACTTAAATAAACTAAATCAAATGTTTTATTATTTAAAATTAATTTAATTTAAAATTATAACAATATTTTAAATAGGTAGAATGAAAGATAAAATAAATACAATTTGTTGTTTTGTTGATTAAAACAAAATAAATTATTAATTGAAATAAATAGAAAATGTTATTAAGAAATGAATTAATTAATTAATTAATATGAGAAATGTTGCCTTGGCAACGTAAACACAAAATTGTCAAAAAAGTAAACTAAAACAAATGAGCTAAATCAAAATATTAATACCTTTCATTATTCATATTTCTGTACTTTACTCTTATTATTACATTTATCTTTGTATTGTATTTATTGATTGACATTTGAGGTGGTTCTGGTATTTGTTAATACGTGATAATAAATAAAAGCTTTACACTTAAATTATATAAAATATATAAACAGTATATAGCATATAAACAATACCAAACATAACACTGATTATTATATACATAATATTCATTTGTTGTGCTGTTTCCTCTTAAAACTAAAGCCATTATAGGTAATGTTCAAGCACACATATTCAAAAAAAATATAGAAATATTCCAACTAAACCCAGTCTGCCTTTTCTTATCTTTCTCTTCAAAGCAAGTGCAAATGTGATATAAAATAAATATAATTAAAATTAACAAGAAAAATAACATTAAAAAAGCTAACTTCACATATATAAAAAAATACCATAATAAAGAAAAAATAACACCACAGAAACTCAACAAAGAATGAAACTGTTCCTCCCTTTTCTCATCTCACTCCCTCTCTTCTCCCAATCCAGCGCAAATGAAGAGTCTTTCAGTGGCTCTTTTGCGGTGAGTTATGCTCAGCAGATCGGACTGTAATTGCCCGGTGAAGAGTGAAGTTTTGGAGATGCATGATCCAGCGCTTGGCCTGAATATATGAACGCTGAGAGCATCAACATAAACAATAGCGCTATTATGATGATGATGATGATAGATCACACACAGAGCAGCGCCGTCTGCTAAATAAACCATGTTTGTAATGCTTTAGCACACACACACACACACACACACACACACACACACACACACACACACACACACACACACAATGCAAAACATGCTCACAGCTGCTGACAAGTATGTCTGCTCGATATCTAAAGCTACCTGTGGTTTTTGGAGGAGAAGGAACCCAATAATCTGGTGAACAGAATGTGTTTATGGGATCAAAACTAGGATTTTACCCCCTTCATGTTTTTCATGTTTTACCTTAAATATCATGTAAGATTAAGCTGTTTTTGCACTGATGCCAAACCTACTGTTCATCTGTTATGAATAAATCTCATCTTTTGGTTTGCATCCAAGTTCTGCATCAAGAGAAAATCTAATTGGAGCAAGTACCTTACCTTTTTTAACCATTCAATGTATTGCACTATTCAATATATAAACTATTGTTTTCTTCTGCAAAAAACACTCAATAATGATAGAAAATTAGTCATAGTCACATTGTTTCATTGGCTCTCCACAAATCTAAAGTTTCACTTGTATACAGTGTCCTGACATTCACCAGAGTGATTGATGTGATGGAAAAAGCTCATCATGAAGGCTGTTTCACAATCACTACAAATGATTTTCACTCACAAGTGGAGAGTCAGCACTGTTGAAAAGCTCATAAGGAAACGACTGCAGTAGATTCAGTTCAGATCAGATTAGATCAGATCAGTGAAGATGGAGCTCAAGGATCAACATAAGTAATGTGAGTTTGCTGGAAGAGCTCCGTGTAGCATTGATTTGAACATTTTTCAAGGCCAGGTCCTGCCCAGACCTGGAAAATCACTATTTTCAGATGTACATATAGAGGGAGGAGTGCTGTGAAATATCATGAAATGCAGATGGAAAGTGAGAGAGTGAGCACTAGCTGCTGCAGAGATATTCACAATCTTCAGTTTAAAGATGGTCAAAGATGGGGTCTGACAGAGAGGAAAACAGTATATATAAACATATAGAGGATAAACATATATGAATTGTATAATGTTAAGTGGGCATTTTATTTTGCATAACTACATAAAAAAGCATTTTCATTCAAACAAGTTTTTGCTTTATTCCAAATGCATAAAAATGAATAAATCGTATATATATATATATATTTTACACATTTTAAAATGTAAAAGCAAGTATTCTTTATTTTTGTGCTAAATGCATAATGTTAAAAAACAAAGCATAAAAATGCATAAAAATGCCAAATAATGCAAAAAATAATCTAAAATAAAGAAAATTTTGCTAAATGCATAAAGTTATAAAAGAGGAAATATGGGGGGAAAAAGAGTGCAGTCTTTCTCTTCCTAAATGGACCTAAGATTACATTTACATAATATATTAAAATATTGCCGGGGGCTGGGGTGGGGGTGTATTAATGTTTTCAATTAATGATTAAGAGGGCACATGAAAGGCACATGAAAACTGATTGATTGAATGAATGAATGAATGAATGAATGAATGAATCCTTTAAAATAATTACTGCAATACTATATTCCATTAAAAAATACAAAGATAAACAAACAAACAAATAAATAAATAAATAAATAAATAAATGTGCATTTTGATTTAATGGTGACATTAATCACTATGATCACTATAAACATTGGGTGAAATAAATACAAATTATGTGTTTGTTCAAGCACACACACACACACACAATGCATGGGTTTGAAATGACAGCAATTTATGAGCATCCAAAATGATCATTTTTATTTTAAGGTGATCAATCCCTTTAAGTTTAAAGAATGCTACCCTCTAGTTGAATTGTGTGGCCGCAGGGTGTGGAGAGATGGCAGCGAAACAGAGAGAGAGAGTGAGAAACAGAGAGAGGGGGTGGAGTGAATGTAATACAGAAGACGTTAAGTGGTTTAGTAATGACTGAGGTCTGAAAAGCGATCGGACTCAGTCCAGAAAGCCCCCCAGGGATGTTTTTCCACTCCCCGAGCGAGGGTTAACATCTCCGGGCATCCTTCCAGAATCCCACCTCCCTCTTCACACGTTTTCCTGTCAGAGTCTTGGTGTGTCCAAAATTAAAGAATGAGAAATGTCATATCCCAGTGGTACACTCATCCGAGCCCCTCTCCGCCTCGCTCTTCAGACGAATGCAGAAAGAATAAAAAGAGACGCAAGCTAAAGGTCACACACTCCTTCAGAGTTGCTCGCTCTCCTCTCCTGAACACCTCAACTGTCTGCTCACTTTTGAAAGCTCATCTCGAGTGTGTGTGCTGCCGTAGCCGTTTACTGCATTCAAATGAGAGGTGTTTTGGGGCAGAGATTCAATCCTGCTCGGCTGTATTCCATTCACGTATGAGCGCGTTCTCGCCTTCAGCTGCTTACCTGCGACGCGCGCCACGAATAAATGGACCTGTATGTCGGTTTCAGCATGCTCAAATTTGATACGCAACGCTTTCCAGAACAACCGAGGCTAATTTTACCCGCTTTTAGTGACTAATAGAGCATGTAAATAGAGCTTTCCACACTTCATATTGTTTTGACTGTTCAGAAACACAACATTTCAGCACAAAACATTAATGTATCTGGAGCAGCATTCCAGATAAAGATTAATACCCATGACGCATCTGTCGTTTATCTGCATGTGTACATTTCAGAAGACGTTGTGTCTGGTTCCGGAGAGAAACGAGGGCTATAAGTCTTTAATCTAATTTCAGTGAGATTCATTAATCTGGCTGTCTTAAGGACCTGCATCAGGAGAAAAGCGCTGAGTCGTGCCAAATGGTGCCCACCGATGTATTCATCACTTCCTGTGCCACATTACCCCAGTCATCAATGCCGGGCAGGCCCATTTCCACTCTGCTCCTCCTGTCCTTTAGAACTCATTACTCACATCTTTGTATACAGCAACGGGCTGTTTACTTGTCGTCAGCACTTCGGCATGCAGCGGCGTGTGTGTGAGTGTGTATGTGTGTATCGAGCGGGTCTATATCTGCGATCGCTACACTGTGACCGTGATCATAAATACGGATCAAGAGTAATGTCATCATCTACCTGTCTCAAAAGACTCTATCTCTTTCTTTCTCTCTTCTCTCCTCATTTCCATCTCAGTCATATGATTTACAGAGATGGCTGTAAATCGTATTTAAATTACATATTTCACTTCCCTTATTTTCACCTCATAAAACTCCAACTGGGGGAACAGCAGGGACAAACATGCATGTACATGCTCGTGAAAGACAGGGCGGCACCGCAGGCGTCAGTTATTAGGATTATTAATATTAATAAGAAGTGGTGCTGTGTAGAACCAACCGTCTTCATAACAAGAACAATTCTTCCATTGGCTAGATGGTTCTGAAAAATTCAATTTGATGCTACATTATGTTTTTCAGATTAAAATACTGTTTTTGGTATCATCTATTAACAAAGGAAAGATAAAGCCTCCCTAGGTTCCTTAAAGTAACTGTGTATATTATTATAGACGCTTGCACCTGAGAACTGAGATTTTTATTTGTAATAGGAACACCTATTGGAGGGAATAAATTAGCAGCTATTTCAGAGTAGTGTCTAACACAACAAAACAGGTACTACGAATGACGGAAATGTATGCTGATTGGTCGAACCAATGCCATGTGAAAAACAATCTTACATAAACTGTCTACATGTACTTACTGCAAACGTAATTCCACTAACATGGAAAACAGTGATAGATGGACCGACGCCGCACTTCTCTGGCCTCCATTCTCAAGCTGTTGTTGTTCAATGCCCTGCTTAAATGACTTTACTGTCTTACATCACTCGTGAGTTCATGCTGGCGGTGCAAATTCAACCAAGAAAATGTCCCTGGGGAAAATGTAGTTTTGGGATCTTGGGATCCAAACAGGTCTGCTCTGACATCTTGGGTACTTTAAAGTCTTATTGTAAATCCTAGACTCTAAAATGGTTGAACAATAATATCAGAACTAAAAAACAGTTTGTGTCATTATGAAAACTAAAAAAGTCATGGGAACTAAAAAAAAAACAGTTGACTCCACAGACCCTCATTGCCCACAACAATATTTAAATGTCCCACTACTTTCCCAGCAGTTTTAATCCTTATCCGGCTCATTTACTGGAAGGATAATCATTTTAAAAATATTTGTACTCACAATTTCTACTTGAAGTATTTTAGAGCTTGACATAGCCGAAAATCATTTATTGTATAAATGAAAATGTCCCAAATCCATTTTAACATGTGATTGCACCATATGAAGGTCATGTGTTTTTCTGTAAGGGAACTGGCTAAAATATTTTTGTATTTATATTATCTAAAAAAATAAATCATGGACTTTTACCATTTTATAATCGTACATGACATTTCCAGGTCTAGAAATCGCACTTTCAAAATCAGGCTTCCTCTGTTTTTTTCAAGCAGTATGGGAACTAATGTCCTGCTTTGCAGTACACTAAAATATATGATCTATAATATAAGGCAACATATGCTTTTCTATTACTTTAACTCTTCAATATAATTTCATATTTTAAGTTACATGAGTTTTAACTACATTTTAAGTCAGTGTAATGCAATTTCAATGGACTAGAAATAAGTTGATATGGCCAATTTGATTCTAATTAACAATTTAAGGCAGCAATTGAACTTAAGTTTTTAAGTTTAAGTAGGTAAATTATTTTAGAGTAGCATCATGGGAACTAAAAGGTTTTTTATTCTGTTAGACTTTAAAACCTGTTTTGACATCTTTATTTCTCAGACTGTACAGAAGGACACAGCTAACCACAAATTATACCTTCTGCCAGTCTCTGCCTCTCTATCACTCCTTTCTGCTCTTTTTCCCTTCCATTCATTTCAGGTGATATTTGCCTTGGCCCTCTCTGTCATGTAACAGTAACGACTTGAAATTAGACTCGAATGAAGATTTAGCTCTCTCAGAGAACCGTAAATCCAGTCTAAGCTTTCCAGGAGGAACGGCAAGTGAGTGACAGTGCTGAAATATCCGTTCTCGCTCTCTACTCATCCTTTTCTATGCCTCATCTCCAGCAAAGGATGAGAAGAGTGCACGACATTTAAATAAGTCATCCGGTGCTGATCACCGAGACCGCTCTAAATCCATTACAAAACCATTACATCAACCTCTCCTGACGACACATGCCCGTGACTTCATTTTTCTCACTTCTTTTGACACCTCTGCCACCATTTTGCACTTACAATCGTCATACTGTTATCTAGTTAGACTGAGGCTAATTGTAACTTTTCACTTTATTTCAGGCCTCTGAAGTTGATCTCCTGCAGCGACTGCAAATAAAGAGATCTAAAACTGTTATATCCCCTGTATCAACTCCCTCTGAGTGCAGATGTAAAACACGCTCAGCTAATTAGTAAATTAGGTAATCACGAACACGACCAATTAGGGAATACTGAGAAAGATACAAGAGGGTCCGGGTATGAATAATTCCTATTCTTAAATTGTTTTCAATAAGAACCTTTTATGATAATCTTGATAAGCTCATTTATTTTGCTCTCGTAACTATGCATGTTTGAATTGTTTATCACAATTTATTGTTATTATTTTCAGGAGAAAACAGAAAATGCTTTGAAAAATAAAATTAGACTTTGAAAGTCAATCGTCCTGTTTACGATAAGATACATTATATTATTCTGTAATTTATAAAATGCCATAAATTCCGTTTTTATTTTATTTCATCTAATATTTCATAAAACGTATCTAAAAATCATTGAAAAAAGCTAAACATTTCACTTAAAAAAGCTTGTTTAGGGGAAAAGAAAATGTAAAAAGGGGAAAAGTATATTATATAACCATTATAAATCAAATTACAGCCATTATAAAATATAAAACCTGATTTATAGTCATCAATTGTAAGTATAAAAACTAAATGTTTATACTTTTTGTAATATGTATTTATATATATTTATACAAGTACTACAAAAGCAAAATATCTGGATATCTACAAATGCATTTTAAGATTTATGTCATTTGCTATGCTTCATGGGATATAATGGAAACTTTTATTAAAGTTTTTATTTGTCAGATTTATCAGTGGACGGTTCTTCACTGAAATGTGGTTATTCTAAACACAGTTCTGTAAAAAAATGAAGTTGAAATGTTGCTTACAGATGGCTTCAACAGAAGCATATACAACCGATTAAGAACCTCAGAGCACACAGTAGATTTTTCTTGAAAGGTTTCCACAGTACCATTAAAATGTGTTTCTCTATGGGCAAAATAAATGGGATTTTTTACTTCTGGAACCCAACAGCTGGGCTCTGTTTGAAATAGATTCAGCAAATTTAAATAAACAGGAACCAAAATTTTTCTCAAAGACACAACGCCAATGTTGGGCAGCCAATTCCGGCTAAAGCCAATTCTTCTGTAATTAAAATTACTGCTATGGTTTTCATCCGTAGGTTCACACAGAAACTTGATTCTGCTTTTTTCTGCTGATTTCTAGGGACTGCAGCTCTTAAACTCCTCCTGTTTCTCGCGGCCGCTTTCATGTTACCCTGCGATTCAGTCTGCTGGTTTTTGATCTAAAAGCTGGAGTGTGCTTATGTGTGCGAGGGGTGCGCAGCAACACCCTGAAAACGTATTTATCTTTGTGTAATGGTGCTTCATTGATATTCACAGCCGGCTGTGGATCAATGATCCCTGGCAGACTTGCTATTATTTCATTTCTTGTATCTAAAAGGCGTATCGAGGATTCAGCTAAATTGTTTTGAGCCCATTTTGGCTGAGTCGTCACAAAGGCGCTGTGTGGGCTAAGGCACTGAAGTACATCAGTATTCACACTATGGCACAAGCCCTGAGCCAATAACAGCAGCTATGATCTCTCCCTCAGCCAATAGAAGTCTACAACCATCCACGACCAGCCAATCAGAACGGACCAGATGTAAGAGAGTGGAACCCAGTCAAAATGTTTAATACACATGAATCACAGTCCTTGCTAAATGTAAACGAACATATAAGACTGTCAATATGAACTCCAAAATATGTAATGAGGAGCAAAACATGGCACATTTTGTCAGTTAAATCTTCACGTAACATTTAAAACAACTGTTTTTATTTAAGTCTAGAATACGATGTAATATATCTGAATCAGTCTCTCTGATTTTTTCTGTAGGTTACATTGATAAGCCAGTAGGTGCCTTTTTTCATTGAGTCGCTGAATCATATGTTCAACAGATTCATTCAAAAACTTGGATTCATTAGAAAATACATTATTTTACAAATTAGTTTGAAAACACTGATTAAGTCACAATTTAAACAAGTGCCTTTATGAGTGAATTACTGAATCATCAATCGATTTGTTTAAAAATCCTTTGGAGACAAAACAGTTCGGCTGTGGCTTTTTTTGGAAGAAATTTCGATAATGGAACAAAAACAAAGTAACTGGCAATATTGTGTCTAAAATGTAATCTAAAATGTACAGTACTCCGTAGTAACTAACTGAACTGTTGTACAAAAGCAATGCCACACTGTCAAGATCAGGCTGATTTTGCTCATGTGATATTGCATATTTATATCAATACCTCATTTATTTGTATAATTTTGTTAACAGAATCTAACAATAATACTAAAGAGCATTATTATTATTACATAATAATAAATAAAAAAAATCTACATTTTAAGGATTCATGTTACCCTTGAATGAAAAAACCAACATACAGTTATAATTGTTGCTTCGTCCCTGGGAGCCCAAAATCTTTAATGGGTTAAGCACTGTTAATGAGAGCATAATGTTGAAAATATAGATTGTTAGGTCAAATATAAAATAGACAGATGCAAATGCTTTTCCCCAATGGTTGGATGAGCTCCCAGTGAGAGCATCAAAGACAAGTACTGTTCCCTCAGATCACAGCAGTCTCTCTCTCTCTCTCTCTCTCTATCCTTTTAATAGACACCACAGAGACCAGCACAAAATTCAACCATCGCTATTTAGTTCCCTACATTGTGAGCGCTGAGGGCAGCAAGCGAGCGTAATGCATTAGCCGGCAAATAAAAAGCAGATTCAATTCAAGCGACGCATGCACACATTGCTTCCCAATGCAGCATGTCGTTTATTATCAAGACTGATGCATCTGGGAATGAAGCGTAAAAAACAAAACCGAGATTTTCTCGCATTAAACTTTCTAATTATGCAGTGGAGTATGCTGATGTTTACTACATACTCGCACACGCATAGTTTAATTACTGCACTCGTGAATGGCACTCAAACAGTTTGCAGATTTATCCTTGTGAAAAAGTGCTGTTCAACTAAAACAGAGCAGAGTGTGGGTGAACGTTTGCAAAAAAAAAAGAACAGATTCCTCTGAAGGTGATTCATGCATGTGTGTGTATGATAATAAGCTTACAGAAGCGATCGTCCTGGCGGGAGACACTATCAAGGCCGGACAGACGGAGGGTTTGCTGAATGTCAGGCAGTGAGGAGAATGGCAGCGATGATTAAAACATGAGGCCACGACGGCAGTCCACACTTTCGCTCGCCATCTCGGATTTAAGAGCACAACCTGCCCTCACGTCTTTAGAAAGAGTTCCCCAATGGAAACACCTCCTGTAATTCAAGGTTTCAATGCGGATTGACCACCTCTGCCACCACACCGACCGTGCACTCTCTCTTTTGACTGGCGGTTCATTACTGCACATATCCTGTAAGTGCAGGTGTGTATATTTGGCATCGGAGGTGTGTGTAAGCGGAGTGATTATGGCCTGTCGGGGGAACGACAGAAGCAGAGAGAGGACAGTCGATGGTAAATAGATTCTGTGTTTTCCAATGATGTGTCACAGTGACATGTAACACTCTAAACGCCACCCTCCTCCCTCTCTCTCGGTTGCTCTCCTATTACAGTCGCTCTGTCCACATAGACCTCAACTGTCTATCTTCACTGGCTTACCTACACTGGAAGGACGAGATTACAGTACAAGACACCCGAAACAGTTGATGAGAGCATCACATTTAATGACCTAGATATCCACAGCTGCTACAAACATCTACTCACTCAATAATTTCTCAATATACACTAAAAAACAGGATTCAATTTTAGCTTGATTTTTAGGTGACAGTGTCCAACAGATTGTAGCGGTGCTAAATAAATTACACAGCCTGCTAGACTGGACTTAAATAAGCAATTCCAGAAGCAATCTGAAGCCTTCGTGCTTTCAAACTAATTCAAATAATACCTGACGTATCAAATGCTTCACTAACAGAATTTCTAGAGACACACTTGGTTGAATAATTCACATCTCTCATTGGCTGTTCCGATGCATCATTCTAAGGCAGCATGTGATTGGTCAGTAAGGTCAATTTCACATCGGGAGGAACTATTTCTGTCAAAACTGAACATTAGGAATGTAATTATATCTAAAGAATTCCACTTTCTTTGACTATAAATATCTTAAAATTATACTTTCTTCTGCATTAATCCATACTACAACTTTACACCTTAAAATTTAAATGGTTACTGCAAGTATTTGTTCAGTTTCAGAGGAGATAAAGCCTACGTGTGCTACGTTTGCATGTCAGAAAGGATGAAGAGTGTGTTTAAAGTAAAGGACACTGAGCTGTAATGTAATGAGACCTGTTAGTTGACCAATAGAGATTATGTTTCTTTGAACCCAGTCACCTTAAACCAGGTTTAAGAGTACAACCACAAGATTTAAACATGACACTTTATTCCTGTCAAGATCATGTAAAACAAGTCAACCTGGCAACCTTTCCATGACATGTGTAAGGACACTAGAAATAAAACCATTGACATATAGTAAAACACCCACAGGAACTACATTAGTAAGGCAAAACCAGATTTTCATCTACCTAGAACTGTTGTGCCACAGCTAAAAAAAAACATTTAGAAACTTTAGAGCTCAAATAACACCATGTTAATGAAAAAATAAACATACAAATATCTAAACTTTAGGAATGCCTGATTAGACTTGCCTGACATTAATGTAAACACATTTAGTACAGATTCTAACATGGCATATTCTCAAATTGGACCCAGAACATTGCTTTAAGGCAGACAAGGAAGTCTAAATTGGGAAATGTTTGGGATTTATGCATTAGCACTGCTGACTTTTCAGTCTGAGAGTGGTCCAATTTGAGCTGAAAAATTGATTGCGCCTAAAAGCAAAGAAAATGAACAGAAGACAAATGGAGAAAATAATGCGACGGTAGGGAAAAGGGAGACAGGTGTGTCATAAGCTGTGTAGTGGCCTATTCAAGTGTTTGTATCCCAACCATAAAATCAGTGTGTCCCCTAGTGTTCTGCCTGACTTGAAGCAGTTACATGGCATCCTCCCTCCGATTCACTCCATTTGAGTTCAAATCGCAAAGACCAACAAACGGCCTCCCTACCGGCCTGCTTCAGATTCACACTGACAGGAAAACTCAGAATGGACTCTACAGCATCTGCATAGTGGGAGAACATAACTGCCTGATAACATAACAATAAACACAATGAAGCGAAAAACACAAACACCAAATAGACAAGCAACATTCAGCCTGATCCAGCTGTACATTCAAGAAAAGATCAAGTTGGCATTCAAAGGTCAGTAAAGACAATACATGTTTTTAAATGGCACAACTTAATAACAGCCTGCAAATATGCATGACAGATTAACATTTAAAAACTGAACATTCAAGGCAAGTATCTTTATGACTGTATCACAAACTCAAAATTAAATTAATTGCTCTTCCTGCACTCTTTGTACCGGAGAGGTTTTAAAAGCATCAGCAAGAACGAGTTAAAAACAAACTAATCAGTATGTCAAGTCAAGTCACCATTATTTATATAGCGCTTTTTACAATGAAGATTATGTCAAAGCAGCTTTAGGGTATTAAACAGGGAAATAGTGTCAGAATTAAGCATATTTAAATAGAAAATATTTATTTTAATTTGTAACAATAATCACAGTATTACTGTTCTTACTGTATTTTTGATCAGATAAATGCAGCCTTGGTAGCCATAAGATATTTATTTCAAACACACACACACACACACACACAAATATCTAAATTATTGAATTAAATACATTTTAATTTAAACAAAAATATTTAACATTTAACAGTGTATTATGTCTATCAATTGAAAAAAAATATACAAATGCTTTGAAAATAAATAAATAAATAAATACATACATATTGTTTTTATGGTAGGAACAGTGAGAATGTTGGTTAAAATTATTGGAATTATTATTTAGCAACCTACTTCAACATCCTTGCACAGTAATTTTATTAGACAGAACCTCTCACATCATCTTCAGGAAAAGCAGAAATCTAATTATTTACAATTATATCATCCTACAAATTAATTACATTTGTTGGATTGCATGAGAAGATTTTATGAAAATGGGTCACAATAAACAGTCTAAAGGGAGTGAACTCAGAAACACACACAGGTGCGGATTCTGCAGGCTCATTGATTTTCAGTTTGTCTTTCTCGTGTCTTTCTGTATGCTACGAGCATGTTGCGAGCTGTTAAAGGCTGCTTTCAGATCAATGTTAGCAGGTCGTCTCTCATGTACCTAGTGAGGCTTAATCAATGCACACTGACAAACAGCCAACTCCAGACTGATGGCCATCTCTCCTGCTGTCTTTAAACACCATTCAGAGGAGCTGTAATGAAGACACGTCCGTCTACCACAGGAGATCTCCATATGAAAGGCCAAATTTATATTCACTACCCTACTTCCCTCTGTTTCTGCTATTTATGAGCCTCTTGTATGGTATTAGCAGGCTTTATCAAAACACTCAAGCTCCCCTTTTATTTTCAGCCAATTCATTATTATTTTAATCCAAAACACACACATAGGCTACTCGCTTGCTCTCCTTCAATATAGAGGATCAAATGATCACATTCATCCAAGACTTCTCAAGGTGCCTTCGTGAATTTTTTTATTATTTTATTAAAAATAATTACTCAGCTTTGGAGTTTAAAAATACATGAGAATGAGTGTGGGCGAGAATGAAACGGGAAGAAGCAAGCACTATGCAGATGAATGCATTAAGTCAATTAGTCCAGCACAGACCAGAGCACTGCACAGGAAAGGCACACACACAGGGCCAAATAATCGGAAATAGCAAGAGTCTACAATCTTAATTGCACACAAATCAAATCAGTCATGACCTGGAAAAGATAACGGATGCGTGGAACGAGAGGGGATGAGCAGTGCTTCTGATTGACAGATTAATAAAATGAGGTTAATCTAGCAAATGTGGGTGTCACGCACTGGTCAAGGAGACAGAGAGGCAGGTGCTAATCAAAAGGAGGTTTATTCAATATAACTCAGGCAGGGCTTCCAACACAGGAGATATAACAGAGAAGGCTCTGGAAGCCGGATGTGCAGTCTCACAGTACGTAAACTTGCGTTCCTCAGGCGGGAACCGGAACCGGAACCGGAACCGGAACCAGATCCAGGGCAGACAATGACCAGTGTAGAGAGCAGCATACATGCAGCCTTGAAACCAGCCGACGAGGGACAGAGGTGAGTGAGCTTATGAAGGGTAGAGGTGAGTGATTGCAGGTGTGCTCAATCAATGATAAGTGAGACCAGGTGAGGGCGTGCACTGTGATTGGGAAGGGAGCAGGACAGGCAGATCCGTGACAGTGGGAATCAAGGCTGTGTGTGTATGTGTGTGTACACTGCTACAATGTGTATATTACCTGGGACAGACGAATTATCCGAAAGTGAGCTTCTTTCAATCAAAACTTGTTATTTTATATAGCCAGATATATTCTTTGTTCAATTTGTGCTATGATTAAGCAAAAGTAAGAGATTAAGCAGAGTAAGTACCATGGTAAACCCAATTTGTGGTCCCAAAGGTACACAGTGTCAAATATGAACAGTCTCAAACAAGATATTTCGGGTTAAAATCGACCTTGTTTTTGAATTAAGAGATAATTTTGAACCATTTATGGGTTACAAAGAGCCTTAACCAGGGGTTTAAGATACAGAGTGTGCTAAAGCATCTAGCAAAACAGCATGGGAATCAGGAACGGATAGTAAAAGTTATAGTGATCGCTAATTCCCTTTATCTGATCGCGAATTTGAGCTTACCTGAGCTTATTCCAGCATCTCGATCCTGGATCCCTTTCAACTGAACATTAATCATCGGAGGGGTCTATACTTCTATACTTTCGAAGATTTACATTTCACTCACTTTTACAATTTCCATCGTTTCGAGGATCCACTGAACGAGGGTGTATTTTGATTGTCACTGTTTTGATGTGTGCCAAGATGTATGTGTGTGTGTGTGTGTGTGTGTGCGTGCGTGTGTGTGTGTGAGAGAGAGAGAATGTAAAGTGCTTAAACCTCCCAATGCCAGCACCATTACTGCTACCATTGCTTTTTTTTCTAGATAGGCCAAGTAATTAAAAAACCCAAATGAAAAAAACACATACTTAATTGGAAAAGGAGGAGGAAGAAAGCCCTCTGTCCGTTTCATTCAACTGATTAAAGGCAGCTGTCTGAGGAGTGCATGCTCCACTTTCAACAATTTTTTATGGTGTTTGAATCATCACAGAGAGGGCAAATGTATCCAGAACGAAGACAGAGAGAGGAAGAGACAAAAAAAGTGAAATAAAAGAAGGGGCGAAGAAAAAAAAGGATGGTAGGAAAAGAGGAGGAGGTTAAGTTAAGGAGAGAGACGCTAGTCCAATTAATCTCTCGGTGTGGAGTAATAGTGCGAGTATGAAATGGATGGATGAATAGAGTTAGCGCCTGTACAGCAACACCACAGGGGTTATTCCACATGACAAAGAGCCTTTAATTACCTCATTCTAGGCTCTTTATTTCCCTGTGCCTGTGCCACTGTGTAAATCTTTCAAATACAGCTTTTCTCTTCTGCTCCTATTTTGGCCATGAAACATGTCATGTACATCTGTGGAACAAAACACCTTCGTCAAAACACTCATTTTTTCTTCTCTGCAACCATTATATGAAATACTTATTACCTTGTTGGAATGTGGCAATCATACACCAGACCAAACCTATGCAGAAAACTATGTGCCCACAAAAAATAGCCTTTTTTGTGGCACAAATGGCAAAAATACAAAACCTCAAATAGCAATTCCAGCCTAAAGGGTATAAAGGTAACGTTAACCCCAAAATATAACTTTTCTTCAAAAACCCATATGACTTTTGAAAAATGTCTTCTATTTGTTCATACAGTGCAGTGTCAGCGTGGTTCAATGGGCTTGTTCAAAGTCATGGGGTTTCACAGATTTGCGTAAATGATGACAGAATTGTATGGTGAACAGTCCCTTTAATCAGCCCAGCATAGGGACAGTTTTGTTTTATGTGGACACACTTGAGTGGCCCGGGATCATCCATAATAAACCTCCATCAGAGCATTTCTCCAGGGCAGTGTACTAGCTTTGCAATGCCTGGTAAAGGTGCTCTAATGAGGATAACCCCACACTGCAGTGCTCTTTCAGACACAATAATGAGTCCCTTTCACCTGTTGTACCAAGCCCTGACCTTACTACAACCCTGTTGGCATGACCTCTCAAGGAAACAACCTTTTGCCCTGATTGCAGTGTTGAAAACCACACTAAAGCCTCTTCGGTCATGCACTATGAACTTCTGTTCTTTTCTCTTAGAAGAAATTAAGCCTGATGCTTAACCCACAGTGGCCGCAATGAATATCGAAGATTATTCCAGCAAATCCATGTACTGTGTGGCATATCCTGTGAGGGGATACGTAGCCTGTGGGCGTTGAAGCCTCTGACCTTAACTGACCCTGATGCAGGGTGACTTCCAAGAGTTTAATAGACTGTCTATATTACTCCATCAATCTCTTTACAACCCCTCGGTAGGACTATTTATGTGCCTTCGTAACCCAACAGGAGAAGATGAAGCAGCATGAGAGGACCAAAAAGGATTGGAGATTGGAGAATGAACCAAGAAAAGTGAATTTCAGTGAAAAGAATGATGGGTATTGTAGAGGATCACGGGAGCATTTCATTTACAAGACTCTCTCATTGTACCCGAGTGCTTAAAGCTGATGTATTTACCCCTCTTCACCTTTCTCTCTCTCCCTCCCGCTCATATCTGCATGTATTCAGCCCTGACAGCTGCTCACTTAATAGATCCCGTTTGACAGTGCATAAGCAAATTAAAATGCTACTGATTTAATTGAGCTAGGCAAAATCAGCCTATGCCAGAAAATGAGTCCATTAAATAGGTGATAGGGGCCAGTGAAGCAGAGGCCATTCGTGCTGTGAACCAAAGTCACATCCCGTCCCTTGCCTCCTCCCTCCATGCTCTGAACATTTCCATTTGGGAAGAGCAAGACTCCATGAGGGCTAAACGTTGATGCCGGATTACAGGCAAATGGGAGTCAATGGATGGATTTGTTCAGTGGCTTTGCCAAACGAGTCTAAAGCAGAGGGTTTTATTGGGCCGGAGTCATGAGAGTTTACCAGTAGTCCCAATTAAACACACCTAAACCAAATCAAAGAATTTAGGGACACTAGAAACTTTCAGGCAGGTGTATCGGAGCTAAACTCTTCAGGAAAGTGGCCCTCAAGGACTGAACAACCCTGGTCTAAAGATATGCCATGGTCAGAACTGTACTTCAGTTGAAATTCTTGGAGAAACATTGTGACATATTGTGGAATAAATCGCTCTGGAACTTCTGAGCCACGTTAAAAGAACATCCATTTTTGTTTTCACCATCATGATATTATGCCAATTGGGAGATAACCAGCATATCTTACACCACCAGGCAGAAAAGTTCTATACATCATTTAAGCAGAGCAAGAGATAAAAGAAGCCACTTCATCCGAATCAAAATGAGACTGAGATGAGCAGCAGTCCCTGGTGCATGAACCCATAACTTTTGGGGCTAAATCTGGTTGAAGCATTCAGGTATCTTACACAGTTCTGCATGATAGAGGCTATCTTTATGGATAATTAAAATTCTTGATTATTCTCATGCAGACAGATTGAAGGCGCCTGAGGGTTGAATATAATCTAGCAAGCATAACTTTCTCTCTCTTTAATGCTGGCTTTTATCTCTGTGAAACCTTGCTGATAGGCAAATTTTTCTCAAACTCCAATTGCTTTTTGGTGAAGGAACATCACAAGGGCTTCATTACTAGTAATCCAAACCCAACACCAGGTTCACGTAATCTAAAACAGCCACCTCGTGAAATCTCCCATTGCTCTCTGAGCCGCGGATCCATCCTGTCATCCAGTCTGGGAAATGAGGCATTAAAAAGTGATGCATATATTTAGAGAACCAGGCACTTGTTCAATCAGAGCAGGCAAAGTCGTTTAGCGATGCTTGGACTGGCCACTCACTCAAGTGTGTGTTTAAGGAGAAATAGGAAGGGAATGAGATTTTAGACATGACACGGGGTAATGGATGAACTCGACAAGTACAGGACAATGATATCTCAAACCAAAGATGTGAGGTTCCTCCAAACCTCACTGTCCCTTAAAGTTAAACTGTGTGACATCTACAATGTGAAACTTTTCTTTCAGATCAAAATGTAGCCACTTAAACATGAAATGGTCTCAAGACACGGCCCGATTTCACATTCCCAAGCTTTGGCTATTGCTTGTCACAGGGTGAACTTGACTTTACCAGGTCAGATCACTGCTGTAGCGACTGCCCCCCTGTGTGCTCCTCTTGATAGGCTCACTGAGGCAATGCAATAAAATCTGAAATGAGGAGCAGCATGCCTGCCTGCAGAGAGAGGAGATGAGTATATGGGCCGCATCACTGAAGCCCTGCAGCTGTGGGTCTGTTTGGAAGACATAGTTCATAACCAGCAGGCTCCGACAAGTCATCATCTCTCCCTAACATACACACACACACTCACAGCACTCCCAGTATTGAGCCGGTGCCCGTAATTTCATTTTCTCATTGATGTCATCCGATTTGACAGGCAAGAAACGGCAGGACACAAATGTGCCGATACGCTCTCAAACCAAACTCTCTCTTTCTCCCACACACACCACATCTCTTTTCCCCTTTCACTCTTGCTGTCTCCAAACCTTATATTTTCTTTATAGGACAATACAGACCTGAAAAAAAAGTAGAAGGGGAAGGGGAATGATTTGAACTCTGTGAGCCATAACTCTTTATATATCACTAGGACATTCAGTACCCATCGTGCCACAAACTCTTTTCTTTTTATCAAAGGTTTACATTAGGCACATTCAGTACACCAAATCAGACTTGAAGTCACATATAAAAAGAAGCAGACAGATGCTGTGAGTCGCACATTGTTGAACTACAGTATAAAAGACACAATTTAAAAACTAAAACTCCAAATTAAAATGTCTCCCAAACACATTTACTTCTGAAATGTGCATCATATCAGCCAGGCGCAGGCGTCAGATTGACACTCACATAGCAAAGTTATGACACACTCGGAGTAATGCACTTCAAAGGCATGCCGATCAATGAGCGGGATGTGTACTGGAGCATGGGGCTTGATTAATTCCCTCGAGTGTGACTCAGGACCGTGTCGGCCCACCAGCAAAGAATCGGTCATCTCCTGAGCAGCAGAGTGCAGCCATGGGGCGACTGCTACACGCAGTGAACAGATTCAGCACCATGGAGAGCACCCGCTCTGTGCAGGTGGGAGGCTTGGAGAAGCCATGCTGAGGCGACGAGTGATGGGATTAATGAATGAATAACACATCAATAGGGAATGCATTATTGTAATCGCCTTCAGTGCTTAACGTCACATGAATAAGCCATGTATCTGTATGTGTTCACTGACTGTGTGAAACTTACAACATTGTGCCAAAGGTGCTTTGAGATGGTTAGTTATAATCAAGTAAGGCTTCCAAAGGAAGGAAGAGTCTGTGCTCAATCTGACTCTGGTGAGATATCATATGACAGAAGCAAACTTTCTCCTTTACAGTGACTAAATTCAGAAACATAAGAAAAAAAAACTCTGAAGTCATAACCCTCAAGTCTCAAACTGTCAAAAAAAAGATTCAAAAGTATTGTTACTAGCAGTCACACAGTCAGCCAAATGTATATATATATAAACTAAAGAGCCCACATTATATTCACTAGTGCTGAAAGTTGCTGCAATTATTATACGTTTTATTAATAAAACAAACTATAACATAATTATTTTATATTATAAAAAATGCAAAAACTGCAACAAAATATATATATAAAATTCCTGTTATGTTTTTAAATCATATTAATAACTTGTGTTTTTTTTATTTCATATAAGGAACGTGAGTGTATTTGAACCAAATATTGCAGAAAATAATAAAGTTAAATAAAAGTTTTTAGTTTTTTTTTTCAGGTTTTGTCTTTTCAAGCAACGAGACAGTCATGATAGCCAGATAGAGAAAGAGAGAGAGAGAGAGAGAGAGTCTATTTCGTTGATTTATATCACCTTTATTGATCTCCCCCTGCCCTTGATGTATTCTTTCTCAGCCAGCTCTCTACTTTTCGGTACGCGTTGGTGTAAAAGGGCTGCTTTGAAACAGATCATACGCGCAAGCTCATTCAGTAAGTTTGCGCAGCCCAACAACATCGACTCACCCCAGCGTTGTCATGGTGACGATGGTGTACCAGAACGCCGCCGGAATGCTGGTGAACTTGCTGGCGGAGGAGCCCTTCTCTGCGTAGAACATGACGGTGGCGAAGATGATGATGGCCATGGTGAGAGAGAAGAGCAGGAAGCCCAGCTCGGACGCACAGCTCTTGAGCGTGTTTCCCAGGATGCGCAGTCCCGCGGAGTGCCGCGAAAATTTGAAAATCCGAAAGACCCTGAAGACCCTGAGGGTGACGAAGGCCCCGCTCACGTCCTCGTTGTCCGTCATGACCAGGCCGATGTAGTAAGGCATGATGGCCACCACATCAATGATGCTCATGACGCTTTTGACGAACTTGTACCTGCTGGGTGCGGCGATCAGACGCATCAGGTACTCGACGGTGAAGATCATGACGCAGGCCGTATCCAAACAGAAGAACGCGAGGGCGTAGCGCTCTCCGCACGAGATCTCCCTTGCCCGGTTTGGCCCACTGTTGCACGGGACCGTCTCCACCACGTTGGCCATAACGGAGACGGCGATGAAAACCCCGTGACGTAATAAAACACCAGCGCCATGGTGCTGGTGTGCGGGTTCTCAAACGCACGCCACATGGTCTCTCGGAACGACATATCCGGTGGCACCATATCGTTTTTATTTTCGCTGTCCTGGTCGTCTTGAATCCTCTCCACGTTCTCCCTCCTGCGATCTTTGTACTCCTCATAACAGCAGTCCCCTATTATCTCAGGAATGATGCCGAAGAAGGCTAGCTCCTCGTCATAGGCGGAGATGCACTCGTGGCGAGGGTAGTGCAGCTTCCCGGTTCGGTAAAAGTTGAGGATGTGCCTAAAAATGTCCGGGTCGCGGTCGAAAAAGTACTCGTTGGTCTCTTCGTGGAAGAAGAAGTCGCGCTCTGTGCTTCCCAGTAAGGTGTCGGGGTACCTCTCCAACGTATTCCGCCAAGTTTGAAACCTAGAGCCGCTGACGTTCAAGATGATCAGGCCGTCCTGACCTCGCCTCCTTTCCCGTGGAGGCGGCGGCATCGGGGCGCTCGCCACGGGCATCCATCCTATGGCCGCGGCACGCGCGAACGGTAGCCACGCGGCGACTCCGGCTGCCATGCTGACTCAATGTGCGCGACCCGGTGCGACTGAATCAGGTTTTGAATCACAAATCCGCCGCGCGCAGAAAGAACATCTGGAGAGAAACAAAGCGCAATCACTTGACGTTGAAACTTCAATGAAGGCTATTGCTCACGTGCAGTAGAACACTGCAGAGTGAGTCATGTTATTTATCAAGATCAAAGTATTCGAATGGAAAGGAGGAATTACAGTGAGCGTAGAAATTAATGGTGGTGTATGTAGTATGCATGCGTAAAAAAAGCCTTTTCGGTCAACACAAATGGCTAAGGATGCACCGCGTCTATTTTTACAGTGTAACCTATTGCTCAAGAGCAAGGAAACCAGCTTACCTCCTCATATATGGATTTTGATGCAAAGAACAGGTTTTTACACACAGCTCGTCAGTTATAGTCCAATTTGAATAGCTGTTGCGCCGTTACGCACACATAGGTATCCGAAACGTGCACTCGGAGGTTTTCTAAAGCAAATGCAACAAGTTTAGAAGTCAGGTAGAGGATTCACGTTGTCCAAGGGCATCCTTTTTATCGTCCTCAGCTTCTGTGTTTGACACTGACGCTCTTGGAGAACCCTGCCACAGTGGTCGTTTCATAGGAAGAAAAGACCACCCTGGCGAGAGTGCGTTCGGTGTCTCAAAAGCAAAAAATACCACTTTCTTATCCGCTTCTTTTAACTGTAATCCAATGACCCAAGAGCTGTGTTGCAAGGTCTGCATGCGACCAAAGCAAAAAGCTTAAACCCGCAACAAATGATTCGCTGGAAGTTGCTTCATCCGCTACCGACGAAGATCTGTGAGTCTACGGTGGAGCCCAAGTTGGTTCTGCTCACGGCGCATTGGAGGCGTGTCACGTGCTACGGGCATCGGTTAACACATATGAATGTAACAGAGCCTGTGTGCATGGTGCATTATGTACCTTATTGTAGGAAGTGTTACGGAAAATGCTTATTTGCTGTATTTTATTCTGCTGTAAATTAAACAAACGTCCTATATTGCGCACTGTGTACAGTTATTCAGTGGCATGTTCTGAATTATTATTAATCAAAGTTTGACTGGGATTCAGTGAAGTGCTGAACCCTGAGACGAGAGACTGAGGGAAAAGCTTTGCGGGTATTTTCACGTCTCAGGTTATCGATTCACACTTTCAGCACTGATAGATGTGCAGGAGTGGAAGCCGCTAGATGGAGACAGTTTTCAGAGGTGAAGGGAGATCAGACCTGTAAGAGCGAATGGATTCGAGTCATGTGCAGGTCTCTGGCTGTAACAAACACAATCAGCAAGCTCCAAATGCGATTATCTGTGTTGCAACTTTCTATACATGGGTCAATGACAAATAAGGATGGCTCAAAAGAAGAAATGCTGCACATGGCAAGTTCTTTATGTCAGTTACACACACACACACACACACACACACACAAACAAAAACACACACACACACACATACACACAAATTATTGACAATTCTGTCATGAATTGCGTCACCCGTAATGAATATAACAACATGTGCTTAATTCACACTAACATCGATTTGACATGCAAATGTTTCCAAATATACATATTTAAAACAGCTGTAATCGTTGAAATAAGAAATAATAATCAATTAGATTTAATTATATTCAATTGATAAACTTCAAATGTCTGAACTCCAGGACTATAATGTTTTATGATAATACCCAGTAGGCGTGGCTTCTGACAAAATCAACTTCGACAAAAACTGATTTAAACGAGTGAACCAAAACAGCTGCGGCAGCTCAGAGCGCCATGCATGTTTGTGTGCGTGTCCCCGTGATGAATTTCCTGGCGCAGGGCCTCCCTCTTCTCTATTGCCTTCCAAATTAGTCACATAGACGTATCACAGATTCAATGTTGGGAGAGAGAAAAGGAGAGTTTTGATCGCAAAGGCTTGTTTTTCTCTTCAGCACCATGGACAGCGACCGGCCACAGTTACACTACCGCGTTATGGATTATTGGCAACATCAAGTGTTTATATCAATTTAAATTATGTTTTGAGACGTATTTTTACATCTAAAAACATAAGCAGTGTAATAACCCCCTTTATTACACTGCTTAAAATTCAGAATTGTATTGATATTCTCCGCCTTCTAAATGCTTTTCTTGCATTCACAGAATGTACATTCTATTCAAACTTTGTCTTTCGTTGTAGTTGTAGCCTACAAGAAATTAAGATTGGTTTGAAAATGTAACTTTGAAAATCCACTCATTCAAAATAATTGTAATATTTGCATACTGATTTGAGATTGGTCTTCTTTCTTATTTTTCTGATATATTTGACACTTCCCAAGAATACTGTGAACTTTGGTGTAGCATGGGGGTATAATAAATACAACAAATAAATAAAACAAATGAGTGCACAAATCTGATGTTTCTTTTTGTAAGATCCTTTTGATGTCATAAAGTATTTTATAACATAAAATACACAATTTTATTAACAACACTGAATATAAAAACCATATTTAATTAATTAAACAAACAAACAAATAAACACAATTGAAAAAAACTAGTGTATTCAAGTTTAACCATTCAACCGCTTACCCTTACCAAAGTTAATTTATAAAATAAGTAAATTAGTTTATACAAATATTATGTGTGTGTGTGTATGTATATATATATATATATATATATATATATATATTCAGTGTGGGGGGATGGGGGATCATTTGATCCCCTGCTGATTTTGTATGTTTGACCACTGATATAGAAATTATCAGTCTATAATTTAAATAGGTAGGTTTATTTGAACAGTGAGAGAGAACAACAACAAAAAAATCCAGAAAAACGCATTTCACAAAAGTTATAAATTGATTTGCATTTTAATGAGTGAAATAAGTATTTGACCCCTTCGCAAAACATGACTCGGTACTTGGTGGAAAACCCTTGTTGGCAATCACAGAGGTCAGAAGTTTCTTGTAGTTGGCCACCAGGTTTGCACACATCTCAGGAGGGATTTTATCCTGCTCCTCTTTGCAGATCAAGTCATGAAGGTTTTGAGGCTGACGTTTGGCAACTCGAACCTTCAGCTCCCTCCACAGATTTTCTATGGGATTAAGGTCTGGAGACTGGCTAGGCCACTCCAGGACCTTAATGTGCTTCTTCTTGAGTCACTCCTTTGTTGCCTTGGCCATGTGTTTTGGGTCATTGTCATGCTGCAATACCCATCCACGACCCATTTTCAATGCCCTGGCTGGCTTCAATGCTCTGGCCCTGACGGTACATGGCGCCGTCCATCGTCCCTTTGACACGGTGCAGTTGTCCTGTCCTCTTAGCAGAAAAACACCCCCAAAGCATAATGTTTCCACCTCCATGTTTGACGGTGGGGATGGTGTTCTTGGGGTCATAGGCAGCATTCCTCCTCCTCCAAACATGACGAGTTGAGTTGATGCCAAAGAGCTCGATTTTGGTCTCATTTGACCACAACACTTTCACTCGGTTATCATTAGAATCATTGGCAAACTTCAGACGGGCCTGTACATGTGCTTTCTTGAGCAGGAGGACCTTGCGGGTGCTGCAGGATTTCAGTCCTTCACGGTGTAGTGTGTTACCAATTGTTTTCTTGATGACTATGGTCCCAGCTGCCTTGAGATCATTGACAAGATCCTCCCGTGTAGTTCTGGGCTGATTCCTCACTGTTCTCATGATCATTGAAACTCCACGAGGTGAGATCTTGCATGGAGCCCCAGAACGAGGGAGATTGACAGTTATTTTGTTTCTTCCATTTGTGAATAATCACCAACTGTTGTCACCTTCTCACCAAGCTGCTTAGCGATGTTCTTGTAGCCCATTCTAATCTTGTGTATGTTTACAATCTTGTTCCTGACATCCTAGGACAGATCTTTTGTCTTGGCCATGGTGGAGAGTTTGGAATCTGATTGATTGATTGATTGATTGATTGATTGATTGATTGATTGATTGATTGCTTCTGTGGACAGATGTCTTTCCCTTTAAGAGAGTGCTCTTAATCTCAGCTCCTTATCTGTATAAAAGCCAGAGATAGCCAGATAAATGCTTATCTGTATGGGAGCCAGAAATCTTGCTGATTGGTCATTAAAATGCAAATCAATTAGTAACTTTGTTGAAATGCTTTTTCTGGATATTTTTTTTATTCTGTCTCTCACTAAACCATTAAAATTAAAGACTTTTCTTTGTCAGTGGGCAAACGTACAAAATCAGCAGGGGATCAAATCTGTTTTTCCACTGTTTATATATATATATATACAGATTAATTTAGGCCACATTCAAACGCTATTACTTTTAACTATTCTGGCTATATAGGGTTGAATTCATTTATACAATAAATAGGAAATAAAATGGTTCATAATAAAAAATGTATTATGAAGCAACCAGCAGCATTTCAATTACACAGCAAAGCTTGCAAAGCAGCAACAGAAAAGTTCTATATCCTTTAGGAAAGGAAAATCTACTTTAGAAATGTCACGGGCAACCCACACTCGCCTTCACACAAAACCACACCATGCTAAACTTAATTCATTTCCAAAGCTAACAGGATTCCCTCATTTGAGCATTCTGTACTGTGACCACGCACTATGTTTGAAACAGAATGAACCAGAATAGTAGTGTTCAGCACCATCACAGGCAATTTAGTGACTTTTGTTCAGAGCATTTCCCTGCCTCAGGCTGTCTGAGAAATGGTGCCAACATATTACAGACGCTGGTGTCACCATTGTTACCAGTCACGTCTATTTCAGTCCCGTGAGCTAAATCTGACAGCGTTGATGCGCCTATTTGCACGCTGCTCTAGAGACTGTGCCCCCCTACAGTTCATCACCTTAGCATGATAAAACTCACACCTCAGTGGAAATGTATAATATCTGTCTTTACCACCGGGATAACACTCTCAATCTACGATGGACCTTTGAGCTCTGCATCGGCCGGTTTAAGTGCCAGACCACAGCTGAATAGACCCCTATAAATTTACAGAAAATGAAAAGGAACAACTTTATTAAAAGTCTTTTCGCTGGAGGTCAAACCACAGAGACACATTCATTAGAAATTATCCTTATCATTACTAGGAGGAAATCAAAAGGGTTGTTTCAGCATGCATGGGAGTTGGATATGACTTTTTACTGACTGACTGATCAGTGTATTTGACATTCTGCAGGGCAGACATGAAGCCTTTCACCATTTATTATGTTCAACTTCTCTCTCAGGCCAAACACTATTTTGCTGGTCATGTTCGGCCTTCAGGAATATCGCAGTAAATCAAAAGTAACGATTGAACGTCTTGATTTGGGTCTAAAGGCAGGTGCATAACAAGCACCAGTCATGACCATTTGGACACCTAACTGAATGTTTCTTCATTTAAAAAGATAAATACAAATTTATTTATTTACTCATCTTCACTGATTCTCTGCTGTGGAACACAAAATATTTTTCTAAAAATGTGTCTGTTTCTTTTTCTTTTCTTTTTTTGTTACACATAAGAAAGTACAGGTACAGAATGATATGAGGGTGAGTAAATTATGACAATTTCCTTTTGTGTAAATGGTCCCTTTAAACTATCAGCTTATGTAAATGCAGGATATTTGCTAAAAATGAACTCACTCTCAGACCATCCAATATGTAGATTGTTTCTTCACAAGAACAGATTTGAAGAAATTTAGCATTACATCACGTGTTCACCAATGGATCATATGTAGTAAATGGGTGCCGTCAAAATAAGAGTCCAATCAGCTGATATAAATTACAATAATCCACAAGATGACAACAGTGCATCAATTAACAGTTTGAAGTAAAAGGTTGTGTGCTTGTAAGAAACTAGTTAATCTACGCATTTGATTTTTTTTTTTACTTCAAACCATTGCTTCCAGCTAAAACATGAGTCCATATCTAATATTGTTCTGTTGCAAACAATATTAGATGTTATGTTGCTTTCTTCATGTTGAAAGCATGATGTTGCTTTCTTCATTGAACAAGTCATCTTGTCTGAATCAGGAGCAAAATATGCACAGATCAAGTATCATTTAGCATTATTGTGGATTCTGGACTGGTATTTTGCCCAGAAGGGAAAGTTCAACTAACTTTCTTTCGTCTGTGTAGCAGGCTAGCTGCTGCATATGTGTAGTAAATGTGAGCGATCTAAAGCACTCATTATCTCTGCAGTACAATGCTGAACAATATAGCACCTGCATCACTGCCTTGGCCATTACACATACATATAAAATGTATAGGAGCAATATACACCCCTCACTTGTAAAACAGATTAAATATGTTCTAAGACTCCCATGAGTCACTCATTCAGCATCAAAGCGAATGCAATGCTGTATATCCATTTTTAACACGCATACAATTACGCAAAATAACATCCATAAATCTTAATCCGGAAAGAGAGACGGAGAGTGACTGAAAGAAAAAAAGGAAAATTATCCTGACTAAAGAAGAAATAGAAGAAAAACAACAACTCTGGCTTCTGTCTGGTTTTCCCATCAAGCTCCACACAAACACAAGCCAAGCTGTGAGTGACACAATATCATGAACGCCACTGGTGTTTTTCAACCCCTCTGACAGGATCCATGGTAACGGTATAACCGTAATAATGTCATTTTTCATGCCTGACAATGCCGCTCAGAGTGAGCAGCCACACCGGTCGTTCATCACCCCGCGTGGACTTCTGCTGCAGCCACAAGCCTGTCTCAAACTCCAAACAAGCTTGAGATTCACACAAACAACTCGTGATGCATTCCACAGGCTGATTAAAACAGCGTTTATGAATATTAATTCAAAGTCAGAATGAAATATTCATATTATCAGTATCTGTCAGACATGGCGGTTCGTGTTTACGCGCTAATAAGTGAGCTCATCGATTTCTGAATAAACAGATCTGGCAATGAATGTTCTACAAAAAAATACAAAAGGTGAACATGACATTTTCATGAAAGCTTCCCAAAGAACTGAACTGAAGTCAGCTGTGATATTATATCCGCTGTGTTCTGGGAACAGTTTTAAGATCTGGTCCGTGAACAGAATAGGTGCCCAAGTCAAAGAGTCTTTAGAGACAGAAGTGGACAAGTTTTTCAGCATTGTGTTGTTATGCAGAAGAATAATTTCAGTAGCTGCACAGTTTCCGTTTCTCCAGGTTGGAGAAAGACATAGAGATCAGCGTTTCCTAAATGCAGTTATCCTTTCGAAGGATAAAAGTGAGGTTTGGGAACTCTCAGAGGACATTGCTTTGCTTTATTTTCCTTTCGTTTTCTCTGTGCTTTTACTTGAGAGCCCTGCAGAAGCCGGGAGTCGGAATGATGAGCTACAGCCCAATTTAGGAGGCTTCTCCTCAAACAGGTCCTGGAGGCATTCATTAAAGTCCACACCGCCAAACCCAGCAGGAAACAAAGAAAAGCCCAGTTAAACATCTCTCTTACCCATTCGCAGCTTTTGCTGATCTGTATAATTAGATCTTTTCCTTTTTTTCTGCTCGGCCTCTCTGATGAATAAATATTTTGTCGGCGCATCTTTAAAGGTGTTGAACCGTGGAGATAGAAAAACACCACATGGAGATGACCCAATGTAGAAGCGGCAGAAATATTGTGAATAATTCATGCAGGTTTCAAGAGAATGGAGTCGGCACAGATTGGAAGGCCTAAACAAGTATGACGATTGAGAATCAGAGCACACGAAAGTTCATTGGGAGGTTTATTAAAAGGTGGTTGAGATTTTAATGGGGCCCACATTAGATATGGCGGAGGAGGTCATAAAGAACACAGTGCTTGGCAGGGAACGATATATGGGAAATGGAGAGGTAAAAGTAAGGGCTGACTCAGGTTTGGCATCCGAGCTGACGGCGTAGGGAATTAATCACTCATTTTCTTAAAACGACTGTGAGGTGGGGAAAAAGCTGAACGGAATGAACTTTTAAAGCGAATGAAGAAGCCTCAGTGGTTCTTTTAGGAGTCTGAGAGAGAGGCCATTTTAATTGAATTGTCGGGTTCATCCTTCATAACTTTCGCTAATCATACTGTATGAGAAATTACAAATGTTACATTTGCTAGGTTTAGGGTCTCAGAGGTCTAACTGACCATAACTAACCAGAAAAATCCTGACAACTTGGTTGAAAGAAAAGAAAAACCTAGAATCTTTAATGGTTGGTCAGCCAATGCAAAACACGTTCAACGTGTGGCACTTCCAGACTCTCATTCTTCACTTTCTCAGGCGGAGAAGCTGCTGCCAAGGTACATTGCCTTTTGTGAAGCTGAATAACAATTAATTTCTCATCACAACACATTATGAAAAATTCCAAACAACTGACAGATTGAGTAAATGGCACTTTGTTCGCGTTAAAACGTGTTGGCGGCAAATCACAACTTATGTCAAAACAGCTTGAGCAATTGTAAGTAAGAGAACTCCGTAACTACCGTTCCATCCTATTTAATGCATACGCCTTCTTAAACTTCATTAAAACACAGTAAAGTGAGGGGGGAGGGTAGAACAGAAAGGGAGGAATGAGAGAGAAAGCACCTTAAAAACAAAAAAAGAGTCAGAATTGTGAGACTTTTCTGAGTCAATCAAAATGCAAATTATAGTCTGGTCTTGTGCTAGCTTGATGGAAACCCACAACAAATCATTAGCACCTGTTTTCTATCTCAACTTTGTATAGGCTAAAGACTACCCCCACTCAGTCTGATCCATGTGATTTCATGCTAAAGGTCCAAAATAGGGTTTTTGCAGACTGATACCACTGGAGAGCCTTTTACACTTGCACAAATAACCCTTTATTCTCTAATTCTTTAGAAAATTATCAATGATGGCCACAACAAAGTATTTGAGCACTTTAGGCACAGACTAAAATGCCAATTTCATCGCGTTAGATAAACTCAATGGCATCTGCAAACACAAAACCAGTGTTTTTCAGAACTGACTGCACTTTTCGGAGTCATTTTTGATGATATTTTTTAGATGTATAAAGTCAGTTCACTTCTTTCACTTGAAAATTGAGCTTTTGCCATAATTTAGAGAAAAATGTATTCGTTTTGATATTGTTATGTCATGAAGTGGCATTATTGAAGCCTGTTATCACCTCAGAGCAAAGTGAATAGTGAGATATTAAACATTTTGTTTCAAATATTACAGTCACATAGTGAGATGCGTCTATGAGAGCTAAATAAGCAATTACAGGAAATTAAATTGTAATTGCAAGTTTGAAGTCACCTAATTGTAAGATATAAAATTACAGTGGGGAGAAATAAAGATTCAATTGTGAGAAATTAGCAATAAGGAGAAATAAGTTTGAATTTGCTACAGACAGTCATGTTATAAGATAGTCAAAGCCATAATTGACATTTACATTCAGTCATTTAGCAGATGCTTTTATCCAAAGACACTTACAAATGAGGACAATGGAAGCAATCAAAATCTAATTTTAATTTACATTTTGAAATTCTATTAAAAATATATATTTATATTACCCAATAGGCAATAATGATAAAAAGCCATAATTGTAAGATTTAAAGCTAGACTGCAAGACGGTCACAAAAAAGCCATACTTGTGAGATACATTCAGACTGTGAGATAAAGTCAGTTATGAGGAAAAAGCCATAAATGAAAGATTTTGAGATATCTAAAGTTACAATTTGGATAAATAAAGCTGCAACTGTGAACTATTCACATTACACAACAATTACATTGCTAGATACAAAAAGTCAACATTTTTGAAGTAAAAGTTGCAATTGTGAAATATAAGTACATTTTAATGGGCTTCTATGCATTCTTACATTTTAATGAGGCATCAATGATTTTTAAACATTTAAAGAATCATACAGGCAACTCATAAGCCTTTTAAAGAAAAAAAATACTTATGTTGAAACTAAAGTACTGAAGAACTTGTTTTTTCAGAGTACACTATTATGTGTTCTTTTGAAGTGTCTAGACTGAGATTCAGTGGAAGTGTGTGTGCAGAACAGAGGCTGTGGGTTGAGTGTGTATGTGAGCCAGAGGAAAGACATTCATATTCCCGACCACATCTCCTCTCCCTCCCATTCATCAGTGGCGGGACAGATGCAGCGCACAACATGTAATTACAGCCCACATAAGAGAGGAGGATCAGTACTCCCAGCAACCCTATGACCATCTGCATGACAGCCCACCTGATCGTTTACATTGGCTATCGACGAAAACGCACACGCACGCGCACACGCACACACCAGATTTGATTGTCATTCAGAGTCACCTGTCCCATACATAGCTCTGTTTATGTCTCCTTCCTTTAATCTGATAAATTTAACCTTGATATAAGACAGGGATGAATGTGAGGTATGATTCAATTTATTGAACGATGCATGATGGGTATGTGTGTGCGTGTGTAGACCATCTGTAGCAGGGCACTGAGTTAGATCTCCGTCTCCTTTCAGCTTCTTTCCTCTGCTAAAGACAGCTGCATCCTAGAGCCGCCCAAAATAACCTCCGTCATGCCAATCAACTCCAGAGAGCCGGTACACACACTCACACGAAGGCTTTGGGCTCCAGAGATTCTGCTATGAGTGCCCTAGTGTGCCAAAGCTTCTCTTTGTCAATGTTTGACATGTGTCCTCCTCCTCTCCTCTAGCATCTTTGAAGTTTAACTCCATGTTGTCCTCTGAATATTAGTTTTTTTTCCCACCTTCTCTCGTCCATTTTCTGCCCTTATCATTTATTCACAGTCAAAATCACATAAAAGCATCAGAAGATTGACGAGGGATGCATTAGGGATAATTTGGGTAATCTTGATAATGTGCTCTGATGTGTACTTTTCTTACTATTCACACGCATTTATGTTAACATTACCATATTCTAGCTGGATTGTCGTGATGATTGCAGAACTCATGATTTGAAGGTGCTTATTTCACTAAGAAGGAACACTAGGAAAATGTAGGAACATGTTCGTTAACAATTTCTATAAAGGCACAAGAGGTTTTAAGGTTATGAATATAAATATAACATGAAAAATGTTTAATCTGATGATGCTTGTGATGCATTCAGAGCAAAAAAGACAAATGTGAAACTCCCCACAACTTTTTTTAATCATTTTTAATTTCCTCACTTTATCAAATTATTTTTAGAAGGGAGACATCATATTTTGGCTATTTTAGTTAGATGAAGAAAATGCACATCTAAACCTATTTATTTCAGATTACACCATCAGACAAAAACAGAATGTGAATTTCTTCAATTTGTCACTTTGACGTTTATGCAAATTTAAAAAAAACTTACTTTCTAGCTATGAATTTCCAGTAGGAATCTTCTTTTTTTGTGCAAAAAATAAGAAAAAAAGACAAGAAAAACATTACCAAAGAAAAGGACTTGATGAAGGAAGGAAGAATTAACTTTTACAATCCTTTTCATTTTTACTATTACAACAGGAAGGAAGGAAGGAAGGAAGGAAGGAAGGAAGGAAGGAAGGAAGGAAGGAAGGAAGGAAATAACAAATAGAGACAAATGTTTTTTAATTAGGTACATTTTAAATCAATTAACAATATGCTCAATCATTATCACTATGCTTATAAACTGTACATTCTATAACCACTTCAAAGAAAGTAATAAAAGGCTAAAAGCCAATTCTTCCATTGACAATAATGTATAAATAAATGATATACAATTCATTATATTTTCGTCAGTTAACCCCCCACCATTATTCACTGTAAACATTATTAAACTAATCATTACACTGTAAACAACACATTATTCACCCCCTTTCCAATTAAAAAAATATATTAACTATGTGCTTATTATATATAACCACTTTCAAAGAAAGAAAGAAAGAAAGAAAGAAAGAAAGAAAGAAAGAAAGAAAGAAAGAAAGAAAGAAAGAACAAAGGACAGGTCACACTCGGTTTGATATGGCATTGTGGTGACATCACCTGTCATGACCAGGCAGACAAACATGATTGGCCCAAGGTGAGGTGAGCAGAGGCGGGACACGAGGGAAGAGATCAGCCCACCCGCTGATATTTCCGGCCTCTACGGTCACCAACACCATCTGTTTATAGCCTCACAAACACACACACCTGATGATAGAGTCATGCTTCCAAAAAGATGACGAAACCTATATCTATATTCATCTATTTCTCTAAATTAAAAAGCTTGAGAAGTCACTGTATCCTTTTAAAAACGTGTTATGTAAATAAAACAAAGATTATTTGAGTACAACAAAACACTGCTTCAGCCTTTGTACTCTTAACATTTCATGTTTAATCCAATTTTTTACTTTCAGCATTTACTAGGTCAGGGGTCACCAAGTTCAGTCCTGGAGGGCCGGTATCCTGCAGAGTTCAGCTCCAACCCTAATTAAACACACCTGAAGCAGCTAATCAAGCTCTTACTAGGTGTACTTGAAACTTCCAGACGGTGTGTTGAGGCAAGTTGGAGCTAAACTCTGCAGGACACCAGCCCTCCAGGATCACGTTTGATGATCCCTGATCTAGGTAATTATTTATGAAATGTAATAGCATTTACAAGATGAGTGAAAACTGCGTTAAAGTATATTTATTTATATAAATATTTATTTTAATTTTATATCAACTTGCCTACATCATAATTTACACAACTAGGACAACTTGAACCAACATCCTTTACTTTATCCTTAATAATCTCTATATCGACTCAATACAACTCAGAGGTTTGTAAAATGCACAGCAAATTAAATCATCTTCATTATAATTTATTATCACTTTCCATACACAGCCAATTAACTCATAACATAAATACACAATTACAGCTTGAAATTGCTGTAGCAGCAAAAAAACAAAAGATGCTACACTGTAAAAAGTGATACGTTTACTTAACTTATCTTGTATAGCCAAAGTGAAAGATGTCTATAAATAGAGTATTTAAACACTAAATGCACCCCAATCTCCTGCCTTTTTAGCATCTCATTTGCATAGAGCTGAGCATTTCTCAACTTTCATCTTTTTCCAAAGTTGAGTAATTCCAACATCAGTGGCGCAGCAATTGCACACTTCAACAATAATCTGTCTCCGGCTGAAAGGAAGTGCTCAGCAGAAGCAATGTGTACTGAAGTGACAGGTATGGTTTGCAGGCACATGTGTATGTATGAGTGTGGGAGTGTTCCAATAATGCTGAGGTTCACATATGCTGCTGTCCTGGTGAAGCATATGGCATGTCCCTGGTGCTGGTAGGGTATCCTGTATCTATGTCATAGCTGGCACCCGGGCACAGGGAGTGGAAGATTAGACCAGGCTACAGTAAAGACAGGTGTGGGTTTGTGAGCGTTCTTTAGTTATACTAAAAGTTCTCAAAAATAAAGTAAAACCTCATAACTGATGCATGTGGAAGATAATGACTAATGGAAATTATTTACACTGTAAAAGGTTGTAAACAAAACAGATTACTGAGGTATGAGTGAAAATGCTTAAATAAACTATTAGGTATGTTGAGTTATGTTTTTCAAGGAAACACCATTTTAGTCTTTTAGTTCAGAATTTCACATTTAACTTAAGTTACTTGCTGTTTAACAGCACTTTCTGAGGAAAATATTTTCAAAGGAACAGCTACGGCATTTTCTTTCAGTGTCTTAACATCTAAAAATGGAGTTATAATTGGTCAAATGTAAGGTTGTATCTTGCTTCCATTACGAAACAGATCTATACAACTAAAGAATCTACAAGTAAAAACAGAAGAAAAAAATTTGCTTGAGTTTGGCTACTCCTCGTGATAGCGGCCATTTATCAGCCTAATAATCTTCACTACCGCTGCCTTCAGGCCACACTGGAATGACTGTTTATGAGATCAGTGCTCATGAACGCAACCACAATGTTGTAAACATTTGAGGGAAAATCATTCTTGGAAGAAAAAGCTGCTCATTTAACCAGTTTATGAGGTGGCAGGCTTGCACAACAAAATACATTTCCCATCATTCTCTGAGACTCTGGGTAAAATACAGACAAAACATCAATTCTACACCAAAAGCTTTGCTGTCCAAATAAGTCAAAATACATTTCTTAATTTGTTCAAACAAAACTACTCCTTTGCAGCTTAAAAAAGCTAGTGTATGTTTGTTTAGTCAGACTAGAGAATTTAATTCTCTCTATTGGCGTCCTACTGTGTTTCTCTAAAATTATCATTATAATGATGAAGCATACTCGGTTTAAAACAATTTATTTATAAGTTCTATATTAAGAGCACTTCTAACTTGCTGCGAACTGTGTAAAGTACTGTCACCCAACAGTGCTTTGGTCTATTTACAGGAAAGGCAGGCACAACAACTTCCATGTGCTTCATTATTGCACAATGTCCAGCTCAGCCTCTGCAGATTTCTTCTCCATACTTCTACTGCACAGCCTGACAGACCTTTAGGACACAAGTGATACTTCAGGTGTTAAACCGAATCAAAGGCTCAGGTGGACCCTTTAATGCTTGCTAATATTACTACTGTGCATTACCATGTGGTAATGTGGTAAATCTTTTCAAAATGTCAGTTGTTTCGCCTAGATAGCTATGAGATTATGAAAACTCAGTGGAAACCTGAAATCTCATGCTTCTTAAAATTTTTTAGGCCATGAAATCAAATTATTATGGAAGCTTGTTTCCGCCATGGAATAAAAAAGGTAATGACTTTTCAACTTACAACTTTTCAACATTATTTCTCGCAAATGAAAACAAAAAAGTCTGAATTGCAATTTATAAATTCTTAATTCTGACTTTTTTCTCTGAATTCTGAGTTTACGTCTTACCATTTTTTTCTTTATACAGTGGAGTAAAAAAAAAAACTGCAATTGCAATTTACTTTTTTGCTTTGGATTCTAAGGTTTTTAATCTTCCTCAATAAAAAAGACAATTGCAAAAATTCAGAACTGGTAGAACTCAGAGAACAACTGTGAGATAAAAAGTTGCAATTACCTTTTTCCTTTTATTACTCTGTGGCAGAAATGGCTTCCATAAATTATATTTTCTGTGTAGCAATAATGTAAAGTAACTAGCAAAGTTCTATAAAAAGTGGCTTTTAGTTTAGCTTATGGTATCTTGCCTAACATTGTTTATTGTATAACTCAAATGTGGCCGGTTTACACCAAGAATGATAACTATGAAACTGAAGTTTTAAAAACGGCTCCATTTCTATTAGAATTGGGAAGTCCACACTACATCTATAAAGATATAATTGGTAATCCATTTAAGAATGATTTTTTTTTCATCTGATGAACAACAAAAACACAGAGCAATCATAAACCACTTGAGTTGAAAGAGCTTGACAATTTAAATTTAAAATGTAAAACTGCATTGTGTGATTATAATAAACAGAACATTATCGTATGTCGGCAGGGTCACTAATATGGTTATCGCTACAGTTATCATACAGACCTTATAGAGAACAGGCCTTTATCTCAATTCATTTCTTTCCTTACAAATTGTAGGAGAACTTAATAACCGAGCTACGAAAAAGCAAAACAATTTTCCTCCAGGTTGATTCACAGCCTGGGATACAGAAATGTACAGAAACACAGAGGGCACACAAACCTATTGGACACTAACGTAATACTCACCGGTGTAGAAACAGGGGTCATTGTCTGTGCTTCAAGTGCCCCAGAGTGATACACACACTGAAGTGCGTGCAGTGTGTGTGTGTGTGTGCGTGTGTGTGTGTGTGAGAGAAACATGTGTGGCATGTGTGTGTGGCATATGTTTAGCAGAGAGGGTAATTGCATTGACAACAGCCAAGCTCTGTCTGGCCCTTATCTCTCACTGTCTGCATAACGTGTGGAGAGTGTCACTCTCCATCATCATACTCAAGCTCCTTACACAAACACACAGACACCAATCTCTCCCTTCATCACCAGCTTAAGGCTAGTGTGAAGCTACAGGATACAGTCAACCAACAACAAGTGACAAAATGGATCTCTTTCTTCTATTGTATAATCCCTTTCTATCCATATCTGTCTGGTATGTCTGGTATGTAATCTTTCCATTTCTCTTACATCATCAGAGTTCCGTCTTCACCAAAAATTACTTCAAAAACAGGAAGTCTTGTTAGCTTTTAAGTTTCAAGGTTTTATTCGTCACATACTCAATTATACAGAATATAATCAGTAGTGAAATGTAAATAGCTGGTCTATCGATACAGATAGATTTGCCCCGATTTTATGCGCATCACTCCGCCCCTCATCGCCTATCACTCGCAACCGCAGCTAACCATGCTGCCATGATGACGGACATTCAATATAAACTAGCATGCTAACTGTGAGAATAACACTGGAAGGAGGTGATGAAACTAGTTAACCTAAAAGCTAGTTTAGGTTATCAGTAGTTTACATTTCACTACTGATTATATCCTGTATAATTGAGTATGTGATGAATAAAAACCTTGAACCTTTTTTGAATAACACGCTGAATGTTGTTAATTTTATAGCTCTGTAGTCTCAGTTCAGTTTTTTCCCATTTTATTTCCGGAGTATCTATTTACACTAAGTGCAAAAAGAATGCCTTGTTGGCAGAGGCTATTTACACTAAATCCACCCACCAATGTGTGATTAGAATAGTCATCACTGAAAAAAGATGCTCATTTAACATCAGTTTCAGTGGTGAAGATGGTAAGGTGTGTGCTTTTTGATGCGATCGACCCGAGTTAGAACTTGCCTTTTGCCAAACTTCACCCTTTTCAAGTCTCAAATCGCATCGGAAAGGCATGTATTTTCCATAAAAATTCAGTAAATAATCAAAAGGTTGAAAATAAATTATCGGGTAGGGTTAGGGTAGGTGTTGGGAAGTCTTTATTGTCCCAATAAGGTGGCATCCATTTAATAATTTGACTTAAAAGATAATTTACACTCAATATGTTATTATTGTCTACTGTTTTATAATGTACTTTGCAATACATAGTATAAATAGCAGAACATATTGCTACATAAACAGTTTAAATAGAATCTAGTGCTTTTCACATTTAGTGTAAATAGCATATCGTTAAAAAAATAGTGCTATTTTCACTTAGTGTAAATAGAATCCATTGATATTTATACTTAGTGTAAATAGTATCTATCGCAAAGAAAATATACAATTTTCATCTTTTCAATCCATCCACGAATCTAATTATCTACCATCAATCCATCCATCAACCCATCTATCTACCCAATCCACCCATCTACCCATCAATTCCTCTATCTACCATCAATCCATCCATCTATCAACCCATCTTCTACCATCAATCCGTACATCAATCGATCTAGCTTCACAATCCATCAATCTACTCATAAATTCATCTATCATCAAATCACATCAAATCAAATCAAATCAAATCACTTTTATTGTCACATCACCACAGCACAAGTGCCTTGGTGAGTGAAATTCTTACGAGCGTGCTCCAGACAGTGCAAAAAAAACAACAATTTACATATGGACAGTACATATTTACAGATGTCAACATCATAAATTCATCTATCATCATAAATTCATCTATCATCAAATCAAATCAAATCACTTTTATTGTCACATCACCACAGCACAAGTGCCTTGGTGAGTGAAATTCTTAAGAGCGTGCTCCAGACAGTGCAAAAAAACAACAATTTACATATGGACAGTACATATTTACATCAATCCATCTGTCTACCCAATCCATCCATATACCCATCAATTCATCTATCTACCATCAATCCATCCATCTATCAACCCATCTTCTACCATCAATCTGTACATCAATCGATCTAGCTTCACAATCCATCAATCTACCCATAAATTCATCTATCATCAATCCATCTGTCTACCCAATCCATCCATATACCCATCAATTCATCTATCCACCCTTCTATCTACCCATCAATCCACCAATCCATCATCTATCTACCCATTTATCCATCCATCTACCCATTAAACCTTTTATCCACACATATATCCCTCCATCTCACTACCCATCCAACCATCCATCAATCTATCAACCCATCTATCATCATCTCTCTACCCATCTATCATCTCTCTACCCTTCTGTCTAGCCATTTATCTATCCATCTAATCTCACACACACACACACACACACACACACACACACACACACCCATCTACTCAGAAATCCATCCATCATCCAATCTATCCCTCCATCTCACTTCCCATCAATCAGTCCATCATATACCTAAAACTATCTACCTAACAATCCATCTACCAGTCCATCCATCAATCTACCTATCTACCTACCCATCAATCCATCAAGACTGTTCCATTATGTCTAGCACTTCCTGTTGTCTTTTTATGTCTTAATGACTAGTTGTGCAGAAGAATAAAACTCCACTTGAAGCAAGTTATTCCCTTAGTCATCAGTTGACATCGTGCCTTAAGACTCCTCGTGGTCCCAAAAGCAGTACTGTTGTGATCATTACTGAATGCTTTTAAATGTAGTCTGTATGAGACACAGACCTAAGAGGAAGCTCTTGGTCCTCCAGCAGAGCTACTATTCTTGTAAAGAGACCCCGGGCAGCCCAGGGGGCTCTTGCCTCAGCTCTAAGGAATCGAAAGAGCATGCGAGTACACATATCTGAATGGACAGAATGCATGTCTTCACAATAGATACAGTCAAAAAATTTATTTAACTTGGGAAACGGGATTTGAGATGATAGAACACAAGTGAGGAGGAAAATATTAAAGGAAGAATGGTCAGTCCAAAAAAAGCTAAGGCGAGCAGAGGAAAATAAAAGGATTCAATCTCAGAATGTGTCATATAATAGAGGGCTTGCTGTATTGAAACTGAAACCTGACCACTCTCATCCTCTTCTGTTTAAACTCAATCCCTCACTTTGTTTGCACACATCCTGCACTGCCGCTGCTATCAAGTGTTTCCAGGAAGCGATTAGTTTCGATCCATTGTGAGATCTGGAACGATGCAACGCACGGTTACAAAGGAAAACTTTATTCAGCGCAGCTCAGGATGAGTTATATCCATCTCTTTTGTCAAAAATAACAGACCGTGCTTTTATTCCACGTTGCTTATGATGTCTATCTCCAGGAAGAAAAAGAAAGGGACAGCTATTGCTACAAATGTGATTATTTTCTCTTTCAGGGTTTATGCTGCATGTCTTGAAGTATCCGGCTTAATTTTGCACTCTCCACTTCGTCTAGATGCCAAAAATAGAAGGATTTAGGTGAAGCCAGCAGAACATTTAAATGTGCAAAAGATTGTGGGATATTTGTTTGGTTACTGTGACTTGAGGAAGATCTGGGGGATTCAATCACAATGTCACACGAGACGCATTATGCAAATAAGCATTAAAAAAAAAAGAGTAAAAAAAAATGTTTATTCCAAAATTCTTGTTTTTCAATCAATGCACAAACACAATTTTAGTGGATTGCTTGTGTTTAGTGAGTTTTTATGTGCTTCATTATGTGACCGATTTTCCAGTTCCAATTGGCTGGTCATTTTTACTTAACGTTGCACAGAACCAGTTTAAAACCCTTGTTTCAGCACAGTTTTTTACAGGTAAGTAGCTGGGTCATCAAGTCTTCAGGAAGCACCGGAATTAATTAACAGTTACAGTTCAAATGCAAACTGGTCACATGCATTTTTTGACTACCAAATGTGGTTTGATTGATTGCGTTATGTTTTTGACACAATTTACACCTGTATTTAACGTTGTCCTCTCAAAATGGATTTTAATATCAGGAGTAAACAAGGTCTAATGGAATTAAAGACGGCTGATGACAAACCTCCCCAAAAGCCCCACACCTGTCCAAGTCAGTAAGATGTATTGTGAGACTGTGGATTAATTGGAAAGCGGATGGGCGCGTCAGGACACCTGGCTGACTTGACCGTGTTGAAATGATGTGCATGCTGATTCTGAGAGGCAGTTTTATGATCGGACCAGGTACTGCAGACTCTGCAGTGAATTATTAGCCTATTCTCTCCTTTTATATTCCTCCTTCCCTTTCTCTCGCTCTCTCCATCTCTGTTAGAGTTCATCGTCAGTCTCTGTGAGTGGCAAGAGTCTTTATCTCACCCCTAGGGCTGTGTGACAGACAGAGTTTTGTTTCTTAGAGTGAACAAACATCGTAATCTTCCTCCCACACGTCGAACAATCCTTTTTCATAAAAACCTCCGGAAAATCAAAAACCATAGGCCATCAAAGTAACAATTACGGCAGCAATAAATAAGCCAGTTCCTCTGGACAAAATGTCTGAACTCTCTTTTTCCACTCATTGTTCTTGTATGCATCACATTCTGTAAGTCTCAGCACATAACTTTGCTTACGAGGCCAAACAAATCACAAGTGTATCATAAATCTAATCTTAAAATGTGAAAAGTTAAAATCATCACAAACCTGAAGTGTCTGTATCTAAGGCAAAATTTATTTGCTGATATCTGGCACATATTTTCTGATATCTGGCACATATTGAATATAAACAGCCAAAAACACACGTCTGGGTTGACTTGTATAATTTGTGATCAGTTTGACTAATTGATAAGTGTCTCGTGTAATTAATTTGAGTAAATGCAAGACAAAACTCTGTAGGGATAACCGTATGACCCACTAGATAAGTGCTTAGTGGATTTATTTACTAGTGCAAACCATTTTGGGCAGCTCTAAAGAAACTCAATTATGTATTAAGTGAAATGTAAACAGACAGGAAAATTGTTGAATGATTGTATTTGTCAAATTTCACTAAAATGGCTGTCTAGAATAACTTAAACCCTGAAAACCTCCAATGGCTAATAAGTGTTAAGAGCATTTGTAATAATGGCAGTTGCTTTATTTATTGGCTTTTCCATTAGAGTCGTTATTTATTCATGGAAGTAATCTCAGTGTGAATGGTTGTGCCAGCATTCTCTCTTTTCTAATGAGCCTCATAAAGCATCATGCCAACAGCTGTCCCAAAAACACTAAAACCCACCCTACATTTCGGAAACTCATCAATACCTGAATTCCAGGACCCTCCCACAACACCATCCCATGGGAAAGGGGCACATTATGATACGTGTGTGTATTTGTCCCTTGGGTCAGACAAAAGAAACATTTGAGATTTATAGTAAGGATGTGTTTAGAAACGCAGACATCCAGGGAGCAGTGTAAACCTCAGGTGAAACGATACTGATTGTGAGCTGTGACATCATCAGTAGATGCCCATACTTTCCATAAACACGAGCTATGAGCTATATAATTATAAATATATAATTATTGTTACAATTTAAAGCGTCCTTACTTCAGTCTTCAGTGTTACATGATCTTTCAGAAATCATTCTAATATGCTGAATTGGGTCTCAAGAAACATTTCTTATTATTATAAATATTGAAAACAGTTGTGATGCTTAATATTTTTGGATGAAACTATGATATATATCCATATCTATACAATTTCAAAGTAGACCATAAACATATACATAAATAGTATTGTTTAGCATTTCAAACCATTTCGTATAGACATTTCCCAAGGTAGCAGTTTTGCAAAACTTATAGAAAATCTTCATAAAAATCAAAAGGCTTATATATTTAGGTTTACGGTCAAAAATTTTTGAAGCATTTCCTTTCACAATTTTTTTTTTTGCTTTTCTAATCTTAAAGCAACATTTTTTTTTACTCATGAATATGAAGTTGAAGTTTCACTATTGTACAATATGTACCTTTTTATACATTTAATGGATTTCTGCATGTAATTAAATAAAGTAATTTTTAACACTGCTTTTGCTGAAGTTTAGCCTTGAGCTCACAGCTGTTGCTAGAACATTCTGAGGTAAAGCTTCAACACTTCTAGTGTAGAGAATCTCAAGACATTGTCTGTTTCCAGTGCAAACACAGACAAGATTGGGGAAAAGAGGGAAATAAAGGGATCCGGAGTGCCTAAAAGTGCATGTAAGCAAATAAATGGTGTACACAAGCCTTCAAATCTTTAATAGGTAAAAAGCTTCCAACTCATTTTGACAGTCCCCATGTTTACGTGCTGTCATTCATTCTGCACTCTGATTGGCTGTGACAGCACATCAATGTGTCAGTCTGTGACACCCATCAAATCACCACAACAAATCGAGTGCTGTGCCACCAACACACTCACATACATACAAACGCTGGTCTATACTCTCTTGATATTGATGTCTATTGACAGCAATCAACCTTTGACCCCACATCCCACCTAATTTCTCCAGCCCTTCATTCTCCACTCCTCCACCGCCGTTCTTCCTGTTATCTCAGGGCTACAGACGCAGGTACAGATTGTGCATTGCTGATCAGTCACAGCCCACTTCCAGCAGGAAATACTGCCGCTCTGCACTGTGGATGCAAGTGGATTTAACCCATAACTAATCCTGTGTACAACAGAGCCAAGTCTACTGGTGCTAATGTTATGATAAGGAAACTCATAGATCTTTCATTAATTTCATATTGACTGAAATTACTAAATACTTCTTTAAAATTGCAATTTGATTACATTACTGATTACTGTATTTAAAAGGAATCAGATTACTAATTACTTTACTTTTTAAAAACGCTTTAAAGAGAAACATATAGATCTTTCATTAATTTCATATTGACTGAAAAAAATACATACGTAGGCATATTATTTGTATACCCTGATTCACTCCCAATATCAACAAAACTTTTCTTATTTTTCTTGGTTTTGTAAAATAAAGAAAACCAATAGGCTGCGCTTTCTGCATTCTCAGTCTCTGTGAATATCTTCCTGAAACGAGCACTAGAATGAACGAAAAAGACATGAGAAATACAGTAGCCTATATCTAAAGAAAGCTTGAAGGGTTTATTAATAAATGAAGTCAGTAATGTCGAAAACAATTATTCTCTGATAAAATAATCTGTATGAAACCAACACGAGGTACAGTCTTTCCTGTCTGAGCTCAGCTATGATGTGATAATGCCCACAAACATCGCGCAAGATAAGCATCCATGCGCAAACATGTAAATGCTCACGTCACATGTAGAAAGAGTTCATCTCGGCTACTTTTCGTTTTTGAAAAAAGATGCGCTCTGAGAAATAAGCCCTGAATTGTGATGCTGACGTGGTTTCACGATTTCACACTTACATCTACTAGCATGATAAACGTAATGCGTATTTGGTGTGTATGGTAATACGTTGTAGGCGTGCTGTCCTGGGGGAGGGATCCTAGCCGGGAATGGCCCGAACCCAGTGAACCCCCAAAAAGCAATATAATGTAGGACAGCCGCCAGACTAAGCTCTGAGGGAGCGGTTTGGCATGCATGAGTGGGCCACACCGACCGCCAGAGTAAACTTCGTGGTTTTGGGGCGACCGGTCGGGGCGGGCTCAACCGAGGCCCAGCGATGGCTCACCGCATTGGGACGGTGAGCCCTGCCTGCCGATGGAGGAGCAGCGTGGTTGGAGCCCTGGCCAGGAGGACCCGAGTTGCCTGCAGTGGGATAGTTCACGGAGTCGGCGTACCGGCCCTACTGGCCATCAGCCCCTGCTAATCAGAGGACAGAGGGCGGTATCTGGCCGAGAGGACCCATGAAGCCTCCTATAGTGCACAATACCCCTCCGACGGACGGATGGGTCCTATCGGCTAGGCAGATAAAAAGAGTTTGGGACGCCCGACAAGGAGGCTCTCACAACATCCGACGGGAGATCGAGACTCACGGCATCGAATGGATGAGCGTCGCATGCGGACGGCAAGCATAGGAGCCCACCGGGAGACCGCGTCAATGTCTTGACATGAGACCAAGGCTACGCTGCCAGACGGATAGTCTCGCCGGCGAGTAGGGAGAAGAGAAACCCGGAACTGAGACTTAGGACATCGGACGGGTAAGCCTCGCCAGGCGGGGGGAAGGTTTGAGGATAGCAGAGACAGTTGAATGGTGTTCGGCGGGCGGACGAGGACCGCAGCGACGGCTAGGCCTCGTCGCCCGTCGGACGGAAAAAATAGGTGGGTGACTGAGACTGACACCGAACTCTACGGGAGGCCAATACTCACTGAGTCTAACGGGTTAGTCTCGTCTGCCAAGGGGGAAGCGGTAAGACGTCTCGCTGCGAGGCTCACGTCGACGCCCAACGGGGGCACAATACCCGCTGTGTTGGATGGGTAAGTGTCGCCAGCGTGGGACTAGAAAAGGTAAGGTTGTCTGGCCGGGAGCACCTCGCCGGCATCCGATTAGAGATCAAGACTCATTGCGTCAGACAGGTGAAGACGGAAAGGTAAAGTTTGTTCGGGATGCTTAGCCGACATCCAACTGGTGGGCGTGCCCGCCTGTTTGATGGGTTAGCTTCGCTGACGAAGGAGGAAAAGGTGAGGTTGTCCAGCCGGGAGGCTCTTGCGGCATCTGACGTGAGATTGATACTTGTGAGCCGGGTGGTCGAACCGCCGGTGGTGGACTGAAAGCTAAGATTGCCAAAACGGCCGGTTGAGACTCCCATGTTGGACAGGTAAAGACAGGAAAAGTAAGATTGTCTGGCCGGGAGCCGGCATCCAACGGGAGATTAAGACTTGCTGTGTTGGACAGGTAAAGACAGGAAAAGTAAGATTGTCTGGCGGAGCACCTCGCTGGCATCCAACGAGATACCAGGACTTGCTGTGTTATACAGGTAAAGACAGAGAAAGTAAGATTGTCTGGCCGAGCACTCGCCGGCTTCCAACGGGAGATCAAGACTCGCCGTGTTGGACAGGTAAAGACAGAAGAGTAAGATTGTCTGGCCGGGAGCACCTCGCGCGGCGTCAACGGAGATCAAGACTCGCTGCTTGGACAGGTAAAGACAGAGTAGTAAGATTGTCTGGCCGGGAGCACCTGCCGGCGTCCCAATGGGAGATCAAGACTCGCTCGTTGGACAGGTAAAGACATATAAGATGTGTGGCCGGGAGGCTCGCCGACATCCGACGGGAGGAAAATACTCGCGGTCTGGATGGGTAAGTCTCGCCGGCCGCAGGATGGAAAAGGCAAGTTTTTTGCTGGGAGGCTCTGTCGTAAGTGATGGTCCGCGGTGTCAGCAGGGGGAGCCTCGCCAAGCGTGTGATTTGAAGGAAGTAAAAGCCAGGAAAGCTCGCACCGATCTTTATGAAACAAGAGTTTGGTGGGCTGATTTAATGTGAGACTGGTCCATTCTGATGTAGCTTTGGAAAGCTTCTGAAGACCATCTCCCTAGGGTTTGGATCTGGTGTTTAGTGAGGCCTTTTGGGCCGCTGGCGTTACTGCCCGATGCAAAAGAGTGGCTGGAAAAATTTCTTGAGATGCCTGCTGATAGCAGGACAGCTTTTAGATGTTTTTGGAACCAGGTGCGACTGGCTGGTTTCCCGGCATGGTCTAAAAATAATGGTTCGAGGGGGGATTTAGCTTGGAAAATTCTGAGGTGGAGATACTCGCGAACGGCTTGGTAAGGTTGGAGAGGCGAAAGAAGATTGAAAATGTAAACGAAGTGACCTTTTTGACTTGGTCTGTCTTACTTTGTTTGTTCAAAAAGGAGATAGTTTCGCTATCAAGGATGGTTATGTCCGAGATGGTGGGGTTAGTGGCTGGGTCAAATTTGGAGGAGATGGCTAGCTCGGAGCATCTCAAAAAAAAACAAAAAGGCTAAAATGAACATGGTGTCGAGTGTACGGGCTGTACTGGGGGTCTGGTAACCTGTGCGGAGGGTGTGGATGCACTTGGTGAGGATGTCTAAGGTAATGGGTAGCCTGGAGTCAGGACGAGTAGGTTGGGTCCGCTGAATTCCTCTTATCAACATGACAGTTTGAGAATTGCTAATATTGGGTGAAGGAGAGCCGTACAACAGCTTGTGGAAGAATTGGATACCGCTTATGTAACCTTTGATGGAGCTGACTTGGAGGCATTTAATGCTGTTGAGAAAAGAGATAAAAGAGGTTATTGAGAGTAGAGAAAATTCAGGGAACGGAATATTATGAGAGAGATGGAACGACTTGAAGCATTTCCATGCTGTCACGTATGTTTGGAGTGTTCTGGGGGAAACAGCCTGGAGTATGGTGTCGAGTGATTTGTCCAGGAGGGGTTTTAGCGGGTGGCTTACGGAAATATTAATTCTGAATATGGAGGTACTGGGGTTGGGAATTTGTCCGCCTCTGGAGCCAACTTCCTGAATTTCTGAAACAAAAAGCGAGACAGAGAGTCAACGACTTGGTTTTTAGAACCTGCGATATGTTTGGCAACTATTACGAATTGGTCGCATGCCGAGATCCAATTTAATCGTCTTAGGAAAGGCATGAGGGCGGGAGAATGGGAACGGCCCTTGTTGACACACTGGAGGACTGCTTCGTTGTCGCAGTGTACCAAGATACATTTTGAGGACCATTCGTTTCCCCATAAGAAGGCTGCTACCACGAGGGGGTAAAGCTCTGCGAGAGCTGAGGATTGTGGCAAATCCAGTAGCTGGGCGGGCCATGGAGATGCGAACCAGCGCCCTTGGTAAAAACCTCCGAAACCGATTGAAGGAGCCGCGTCTGTGAATAGATTGATGTCGATGGGAGACGAAACTAGGTTATTATAGAAAAGGGAAAGCCCGTTCCATTGTTTAAGAAACATGGTCCATAACCTGAGCTCGTCGCGGCATCCTTGGGAGAGAGAAATTAGGTCCTCGAGCGCGCGTGCAGACGAAGCGAGTACGAGGAGATGCGAGATAAAAGGCCGACCTTGGGGGATGATGCGCATGGCGAAATTTAAGTGCCCGAGCAGTGACAGGAGTTCGCGTTTGCGACAGCAACGGCTGTTGACGAGGGTAGCGGCGACGAGGATTATCCTATCAATTTTTTCCTTAGGTAGCGAAACCTGGGATTTTACTGAGTCTAGATTAATGCCGAGAAATTCGATGGATGTGGCCGGACCCAGGGTTTTTTCCTGTGCGATGGGGATTCCTAGCTCGGAAAAAACTTTTTGGACTGTGAGGATGTGGGCGGCTGGGATGGCCTCGGGGGGCGAAATTATTAGAAAATCATCTAAAAGGTGGATGAGATGGGGAATGGCGTAATTGTTAGATAGAATCCAGCAAATTGCTTCTGAAAGCATGTCGAAGATTTTTGGGCTACTTTTGCAACCGAAGGTTAGGCGGATGGCAAAGTAAATTTTTTATAAAAGGAAATCAACATCATCTCCCTGAGAAAACTTCAGTTATTGCAGCTGACTTGGAAAGATCTATCAAAGATGGTTTAATTAAAAAATAGAACGATCATACACCATTAGGGTGTCTAACTGTATTAGTCATTAGTCTCGTAGCCAGATCTTCAGACTGATATCAAACAACCAATCACAGTTTGTTTCGTCCAGCGGCACGTTTCGGTAGTGGAAATGTTGCCACAATAACAAACCGGTGTGTGAAACTTTCAGATGTATTTTAAAGATTCTATGACGCAAACTTTAAATATTTCACATACTTTTGAAAATCCAGCATTCAATCTACCCTGATAAGCATTCGCTTTCACATTAGTAAACATGATGGCTTTCTTGTTTCGTGAGGGAGTTTGGCGCCACGGCATCTTTGTTTCCAGGCGGAACGTTAAAGAACACGACAGACGCGTCTCCCAGAAATCCTGTATAATTCAATCAATCCGACGATGACTTCGACACTAATGAAGTGTTTCCAGATAAGTGTACCGTAAGCACAACGGTCCGTGGGCGTGATGTCTGAGGCTGAGACTACTGTATGACTAACAGTCCTAAATATTATAATAGGAATTAGGGATGTAACGAGGCACCCCGGGACGGATGAAAATCAAAACAAATATGTGATGCTTAAAATTGGTTGAGAAGTTAAATGAATCGTGATACAGTTGGGGGTGGAAATTTATATGAATGTATATCTGAGAGGAAATAAGGAAAGTTTTGATGGTATTTTATTTTCATCTTGCCGCTGTATAATGCATATCAAAGCAGTGTTCATTAGCACAGCACTGCTTTGTTTGCAGCAGCAACTGAGGAAACGCAGTATTGCTGCTGTTCTATAAGCGCCACCTACTGGCAGAGAGTAAATTGACATTCTTATTCAGTCCGTCTGCTGTTTTTGTTTCATGTAGATATGTTTTATGTATAATTTCACAAAAATAAAGTCTCAAATTTTGAATACAATCTAATTTAGTTTAAAAGCTGCTCATGCTGCATGTATGCAGCATCTTTGTTTGGGTCATGATAAAATTCTAATTTTAAATGGAAAGAGCACAGACAAAGCCTTAGTTTGTTTATACTAAGAGGGTTATTTTATTTGTATTATGTATTTATTTGATTTAGGGTTTGTTTTAAAATGTCAGTTTAGTTTTGTTATTTTACATATTTCAATTTCACAGAAGAATGTGCAACATTTTGTCCAAGCAATAATAAAAGAACACCTTTTCATTTATAATATCTTAAATCTCATTTTGTTAAAAAATTATAAGAAATAAATTTTGTGAAATCAGTATTGCGAATCACATTGCATCGAGAGATGAGTGAGTTGGAATAATAAGTCTAAAGGTGTCTGAATTATGTAATCAACTTGTATTCTTTTCAGCTAGCACAGGTTTTGTATTTCTTTTTGGAACTGATTGCTTGTTTGTTCATCGATCTAAGCTGCACCACATTGCCAAAATTATCTACAAATAATGTATTTTTACTCAAAAACTGAGGTGCAGCTCGGATCAATGAGGCCTACGATCGATACTTTCCAAAAAGAAATACAACATCTGAATGAATTGAAAGAAAACAGGTTGATTAAAAGATTGAATCAAAGATTTGGGGATAATATCGCATGCAGAGAGATTTACAAGTCATTGTTAAAAGACCCATCATTTTGACCAGGAACATTATGTTAGGTAAAGAGTTTTCTGCACAGAACAAGGGTTAAATATAATAAATAGAGTTATATGTTAACACTTGAATTCAAATGACACTACCTGTCATTTGAGTTCAAGTTTTGAACTTTACAACTTTACAGAAACTCAAATAAGTGCTGCTCACACAAATCACATCCAAAGTAACATAAAAGAAAATCAGGCAGTTAATATCATAACGTGAAGGCTTTCTAAACATAGCAACAACAGATGCTATTTCAAAACTGTGACACACTGAGCACATGCACACACATGAGATCGCAGACACAGATGTTCGCGGGTGTGAACTCTCACATCTCTGTGCCTGAAATGTCTCCCTCCAGGTGTGACCCAGGCAGGCAACATCTGGATTCCAATAAAATCTAATTATACTCCTTTTAAAGTGACCCTCCACCCCACACACACTCGCTCCAGCTCTCATCAGTAATCTCAGACAGGGAACAGGAGAGCGACTGATACAAATGCTTCTTCAGTGATGATAACACACAACTAATAGCTTTATAACTCTGTCATTAATCACATATCAACCGTTGGCCAATAAACAGAATACACACGCACACACAAGCTGCTAATATTAGAATCGCGAGAGGACGGCTTTATATGAATTTTTTACGTATGTACTAAATGCTGTAGCAGTCATTAGTCATACTACATTTAGGGGTTTTGATTCATATTTAACTCAAATACTAATATCAATTTTACAGGCATAAATATTTTAACTTTTTAACAACAAAAACTAATATTTCATTATTTTTAATATTAAATAACTAACTTTAATTCTACAATATGGAAAAATAATCCATACTAATATGGAATTGGCAGAATTGTGATAATAGCCATTGAGATTAAATAACTGAACACAACAATTAATTGAATAATACTAATAATAATAAAAATAGTCGTTTTAAAAATTTAAGATAAGAAATAAAGTAATATTTAGAAATTTTCATTTTAATTGAACAAAGAATGTAAATACCGAATCAATTGATGTTAATAATAATACAAATTATAGATACAAAAAAGACATTAAACATTTTGAAACAGTAATTGAAATATATAAATCAAAATTTAACAAAAACAAAATACTGAATTAATTTATTTAAATAATACCAATACTACAACTACTACTACTACTAACATACCATTTTTTTTTTACATTTCAGGAATAAAATGTATATTTATAACAATATATTCCAATATACAATATTATTGCAAAATTCTGCAAGTCTGATTTTGTAATACCATAAATTTTCCTCTTGAAAGAAAGAAAGAAAGAAAGAAAGAAAGAAAGAAAGAAAGAAAGAAAGAAAGAAAGAAAGAAAGAAAGAAAGAAAGAAAGAAAGAGAAATTGCATAGCAGTGTTTTGAGGATAGTTTCATAATTGGCCTATTACAAGAATTAAATGTTACCTTTGACATACTATTTTAGTATTGTGTTTATTATTTCAATAAAATAAAAATATACATCAAAGTAATTTGTAATTTCCAGTAGATCCAAATTATCCATATATCTTCTTTTTATCACTGCTTTCAATTTAAGAACATTTCAGTTCGGTTTAAATGAAAATACAGTCATCCATGTCATAATACATCAATATACATGACTGTCAAATACGTTGTGTGATGTTGCAGCATATTCCAAATGATGAATTTTGGCAAGTGAAGAGAACTCTTACTACCATTCTGTGCTCAGTGTGCAGGGAGCAGTGAGCACTGTGTAGGGACCCTGTGATTTGGAACGCAGCTTGTGGAGAGTCACGCTGCACTGTTGGAGAGGGTAGAGAGGTGTGCGGCTGTGCTTGAGTGTGAAGGTCGCTGTGTGAGTGTGTGTTATCATTGGCATCACAGAGACAGTTTCCATTACAAACAAGAGCTGCATTATGGGACAGACTACATAACAAAAGGCTCCACAGACCACTTTTGTGTTACGGAAACTACAAAACCCTACGGCACTTACTATTGTTCTCGTGTACAAGACAGATTGTGATGTGTGTGTTTTCTGTATGTCACTTTGACATACAGAAAAAAGTAAAAATACCCTTCGGTGTAGATAACAGATGGCCACCACGACTGTCCAGAGAGAAGAGACAGACAAAGAGATAGAGAAACAGAGGACAAATCTCATTACTCAGGTGAAAGAAAACATTAAAACTCCATCTAACATCTGTTGCATCACCATTCTGGAACGGGATGGGGGAAGGAATCGGTGCAGGAAACAGGCATCATATTGTGTGACAACTACTGGAGCTATAGGATAACAAATCTAAAGACAAACTTAAGAATGCATTTTCTTAAAGGAACAGTTCACCCAAAATGGAAATTTATTAAAAAATTACTCACCCTCAGGCCATTACTTTTCAGAACTGATGTGGAGAAACTGAGCATTGCATCAAATGCTCACAAATGGATCCTCTGCAATGAATGGGTGCCGTCACAATGAGAGTCCAAACAGCAAATAAAAATATCACAATAATCCACAAGTAAACAGCACAACTTCAGTCCATTATTTAATGTCTTGTGAAGTGAAACCCACCATGTTTGTAATAAACAAAATCCATCAAGGCATTTTTGAACTGAATAAAAGTGCATTCTTCATGAAATCACTTCCTCCAGTGAGTAATTCCAAGTAAATTCATCCACCGTTATCCTCTCACATCAAAATCCACAGCACAGACATACTTGTTTAGAGCGGTTTTGGACTGTTTTGCCTTTAAATGGTGTTTGATCTGTGCATATTTCTCTCCTAATTAAAAAAGACGGTTTTATCCATAATGTTGCTTCCTCCTGTATTTTAGCTGGAAGCAACGGTTTGAAGTTTGTTTTTAACTTGATGGATTTATTGAAAACACGCAGGTTTTCACTTCACATGATATTAACTGATGTACGGGAGACGTATGGATCACTTTTGGATTATTGTGATGCTTTTAATCAGCTGTTTAAACTCTCAGTCTGACGGCACCCATTCACTGCAGAGGATCCATTGGTGGATCTGTTCTGAAACTCATCTACAATTTGCATGACCAGTGGGTGAGTAAATCCAGCAAATTTTCAAATGTCCGCTTATGTCAATAAAACACTTTATAATTGCAAAAATTGAATTACATAACCAGACAGCAAGCAGTTTTGGCCCACATCTGGCCCGCATGGATTTTACACGGGCCAGATGTGGGCCGGATCTGGGCCAACGCTATGTTGCTGTCTGGGTACTTATTCCATTGTCGTTCCAAGGAGATCTATGATACCTGGAGAAAGCTATCCGCCAGAATTCCCAATCATCCCAATGACTGTTTGGATACCAGCCAGCGAAATCCCTTCATTTCAACCGAGTATTACTTACTTTCTTATATGAAACCCTTATATATTGGATGAAAATATGGAAAACACAATCTCAGATATGATGAAACTTGATTCTTACAGTTCCAAGCTGCAAAACGGACACAAACAACCATATAAGTGCTCAATATGACTCATATGCTATACTTTGAGTGAAGTCGTAGCTTTCAAATCATATGTGATTTGACTAGTCCTTCAACACAGGTATCATCTTTTAAAACTCACAAGCTCACAGAAGAGCAGCTAATTTTATAAAAATGCTTGGGATGTAGTCTATTTCGGTGGCAGGGACTCTGGGGCTTATTGTGAAGTGCAAGAGGAACAGTAGGAAGTAATACATATAGGTTTCTGTGATTGAATTTTGATGATCTGTTTTCTAAGATGCTTCATGCAATGGCCTGTGGGGGTAAGAGATATCCCACTCCATGAATAGTCAGTCACGGTGATGAAAACACAAAGACGAGCTTCTGTCATCCACACTATTTGGCCAAATTTATGTGGGCACACAAACCTCATAAATATGTGCTTGTTCAATATTTAATTTCAATTAGAATTAAAAGGGAGTCTGTGCACATGCTTTTGGTCATCTAACATATATCAATGCAACATAAATCATCTTCTGCATCGTCAATGAATTATCTCCATTGACCTTTAACTTCCATCAATATCCCAGCCCTCATTGATTATTTATTGGAAGAGAGACATATTTTGTCAGTAAATTGCTTGAGATGTCAATGTTTTAATAGTTTTTCTCGGCAATAAAGGTCAGATTATTCAGTTTTGGATGTGTCATGGTATGAGTGTAAGACGATCAGACAATTCTAGATGTGTTGTACATTACATGCGGACAGTAAATTTTTCTTTGCAGCTTTAGCATGATTTGTATGATAATATGTTGTGAAACTTCATATTATGGTGTCCTTGTTACAGTAATTATAAATTTAAGCACTGAGTAATATTAATGAAGTATATGCCCTTACTATATGATTAGGATGAATGGTTTGGCTTTGGGTTAGTTGCATGTAATGTCATGCATTTGTTGCATAATTTATTGTTATTACTAAGTACATGTAACGTGTAAACAAGGACACCCTAAAATAGTGTTACCAATTTTTTTATCAAAATGACTAAAACTAGGCAGTAACATTGACATTAAACTATTAATTATGATGTTGTAACATTGATAATAATAAAGTACCTGACAAAATTTAATTTAAATTGAAAATTATAAGTTAAATATTTGAGAGTCTGATATTGCAATATAACAAATGTAACCTATATATATAGTACCACTTAAGGGTAGCACTTAAAATGTTAAATCTCTCATTTGTTAACATTTGTTAATAAATTACCTAACATTAACAATGAACAATACATTTTTTACAGCATTTGAGAACCTGTGAATGTCAGACAGATAGAAGAAATGTTCACATTAGTCCACAGTGAATTAATGTTAACAGATACAACTTATAATCATAAAAACATGTATTGGTAAATGCTAAGAATAGTAGATTAATAAATGCTGTAGAAGTGCTGTTAGTTCATGTTAACCAATTAAGTTACTGTTAACAAATAAAACCATATTGTTTAAATGTATCCATTATACAATAAAATAAAATGCTCATGACAGAAGAAAGTTGCAATATTTTGAGAATTATTTTCTAATAGTTATTTTATGAGAATAAATTATTAGCATTGATATTAAACTGGTAATATTTTTATAATTAAATTAATGCAATTCAACTAGTAATATCTTGATAGTAAAACAATTATGTATGTTTTATGTCATTTTTGATGTAAAATTATGTAGTAGCAATACAATTCAATTAATTGTAATAAAGTCAAAATTACAAGAGTTAAGTTACAGCATTGAAAATAAACTAGAAATATTTTATGAATTAAGTGAAAATGACTAATAAAGCAGAAGCATATACACTTTTAATTATAAGAGTAACATAAAGAAAGCAACATAAATCTGAAGTGGAGTGAAACACTGGATGTCATATTGCTCAAAAGAGGCAATTTCCTGAACGTCTGTCTGGCGCTGTCTCCTGACTAAATGAAATTTCCTACACAATCACTCCAGTTTCCGAAAACTAATCATGCCTTGGTGCTGAAGCTCATAAACCGACTGTAAACTGACTTCAAAATAAGAGAGCTACTGCTTGATAAGACACTCCAATATGATGTTTATCCAAATACATGCCCTAATTGTGTAAATCATGTTAAGCTCACAATATTACTGAGAACAAAAATACCCACAGTTGTCTTACTCCTCAAACTTTATTTTTTTCAGTCTAGTGCCAGAACACTTTAAACCCATTAATGAATGCACTCGAGTCTAGCTGGAGGGTTGTGTTATTATTATAGCCTAGATCTCTAAGAAGACAGGGCTGATACACCTACGGTTCTGCAATTAAGGAGAAACTCCAAATCCAACTCCACAGTTCTCAAAAACAACTAGACGTGTCAGGATCAAAGTGCAATTACAACCAGAGAGCGCCGTCGTTCTGGTGCCGTCGACTAATTGGAGAGGAATACAAAACATGAGCATTGACTAAACACAAGAACGACCCAACCAAATAAAGTCAACACTGTTACAATTCAATCAGATTGACAAACGCTTTCAATATTCTCTCTCCCTCCCTGGATTTGTGGAGCAGGGATTCTGATGGTTGGCTAATAGTCTGTCAGTATCCCAGTGAAGAGTGCGTATCACTTCCATGTGTGGTCTGATAAGTGCCCTGACGTGAAATAACTACCTGTTTCCTGCTTCATTTTTTGCCGTATCCTCTGTGATCCAGCTGAAGGCTCATTACCGCCCGGCGCAGGTAAGCGGCGGCTCCGCAAATGATCTCCCCGCGGCTGGTGCGTTACACTTAGATGTCACATTTAATATTTCTGCTTATAGAGTCTCAGGGAAGGAGACCTGCATGTATCAGACATCTGAGCCCTGGCAGATATACATACACATAGAAATGGCTGTTTGTGGAAGAGTGTATTAAAACAAAACACCACACCCCACCACACACACACACACACACACTGTATTCTCTGATTCTCTGTATGGCAGTTCATGTATACACAGACTAGTGTAACTAGTGTAAGATTCATTAAATGATACATTAAATGCCACATTCATTTTCATATGAGAGCTGAACTAAAAGCATCTTCCCAGAATGCTTTGCATGGTCAGGTGGGTGAGTCAAAAGCATCTTCACTCATTTATTTACTTAATTAACAGTCAACGCAACACAAAATTTGAACAAATTCAAAAGCTGATATTAAATATTGTCATATATTTATGTTAAGTATATATGTTCATACTGACTGATAAACTAAATAGAAAAAATAATAACAAGCATACATTGAATCATTTATTTATGGTTGAATATTGTCAAAGTATTGCACATGTGGGCGATTTAATACACTAGTTCAACTATGAAACATCTGTGTTTCATTGGCATTTCTAAATTTAGTATGCAGTCTATTGTCAAGTATTTTAGGATTGCATTTTTTGGGGTTAGATCAGAAGATTATGTGTTTCCTTTTCTACGTAAGTTATCAAAAGACAGTCTAAAAATATTCCTAAGTGATTGGTTTTGAAAATGACTGTGTCCAAAATATATTTAAAGACTGAGCTGGTTGTCAGTTTTCATGATGGCTATAAAGTTAAACATTTCTTCCTGATTATAATAAACAGTGCCTCTTTATTTGTGCAAATATGCAAATAAATGTCATTTCTATTTTTTTAATTCATGTAAATATGTATGTACAGATACACATTTTCTAAAAAAAAAACATTTACAAATATATTTAGTATCTAAATATATTCCAAATTATATAATATTTATAATATCTGTATATATAATATTATATACTGTACATATACACATACTATACACAAACACTCAGAGTGCTGTTTAAGTAAAATAAAAAGTATATTTATATAATAATATATTATAATATGCTCATATATTTAATAATAAGATCTGCTCAAATTTTAAGATAAATGTCGTTTTGATGTTAATACAATTTTTTATATATAAATTAAGTAATAAAAAGTAAACCCCCTAGTAAAAAAGTATTATTGTAAATACATTTATTTCATACTAAGTATAGTTCAAATCTATTAACATTTACAGCCTGATAATTTGAAACTTACTGATATAAAAATTATAATTAAACTTTATGTGGAGTACTACTTGTGCACAATGCACATTTCTTAATATTAAGTCTAATGTGTTTTAATGTCACTTTTGATGAGAACTGTATAATATCAGCCTTTAAATGCAAGATATTTAAACTGTACCTGAAGTATGCTTTGATTGTACACTTTAGCACAATCAAAAATACTAAGTATATCTTAAATCGTACTTCAGCACTACTTCCACACAACTAAACTGCATGAAGCACAACATTAGTTGTTTCAATTTAGCAGACTTTAAGAATACCAGTTTAGTATACTGAAAGTACAATTGCAGGGTATTTTATTAAGTACATAAATATGAAAATGTATTTGTAGCATACTTAGCATTGAAATAAATGTATTTCAAATACATTTAAGTATATTTATTTTTCACTAGGGCCATGATCATGATTCTTCTAACAACATTACTATTTGTTCAAAAATTACATTATCCATGTATAACATTATTATATATTATACATATATATATACACACACACACACACACACACACACACACACACACTACAGAAAAAATAAAAATAAAGCACTTATTATATTTATTTATTATACGTTATATTTGAGATATTATTCATATATAATAATAAATGTTGATGTAAAATGTAGTTTTGATGTTTAATCCAAAGTAAATGTTTTTATTTATAAATAAATACAGTAAACTTCCTTCGTCTGGTTTTGTCTGATCGGTGTGTTACTCCTGTTGTCTGTTGGCATTGGTCGATGCTTATTTGCGCCAGTTGAACATGTTGAAACAGTGTTTGTTGTGTCTTTGAATGCTATGAAGTGATGTACTTTAATCGCTTGGCACAGTGTGGATTGGCTGTATATTGTACCTGCAAACAACAACTTTGCTGAGCCTTTCCTCCACAAATCTGAAATCTCACTTAAGACGACTGAATAGACTTTTTGGTCCAGTACACAGGTTACTATTGGGCCATTGAAACACATCCTATATGATCACTTCAAAGAAGTCCACTGATGTAGTGTGAGAGGTGTCAAAGGTCACCGTTCTCCATAACCTACCTGCAGATCATGGTGTGAGGGGAACACACACACACACACCCTGCAGAGACATTCGTGACATTTGCCATCCCATCATGAGACTTCAGAGCCCTGATAACAGATGGTGGCTGCCTATGAGACTACCGTAATATCATGATTTCAGCGACATACATGCACACACACCCCGGACACTTTACATTCCCAGGGCTGCGGGACATTAGATTGTGCTCTGACTCTCTGTGCAACAAACAATGATATTCTCTTAATAACAGTCTGATTTGCAATATTAAATCTACTCCCGAAAGACCATCACACATCCACACACACATTTTGAAGTGCAAAGAAGTAATTATCTCGAAATATACACTCTCTCCCTTTCTCTCTCACAAGTGCACTTGAGGATTCTGGGTTTATTCTCACTTGTTAGGCATGGATTTGTTCCTGTGACCTGCACAGACCCACTCCAGAGCGAGAAGCACCATAAGGCCATGACACAGGTGGACCAAAACGGAGGCACGAGAGACTCCCATAATGAGAGACTCCCATAATTAGATATAAGAAACATAAGGATAGGACAAGACATACAAATATTTCTGTTCCAAAAACCCAAGTGAGCAGTCTTGCTCAAACGCTTTACATTAATCATCTCAAATAGCTCAACAGATTCAACAGAGTATATATTTAAATGCATTTTTTTTTTCAGTATTTAACAGATACTGAATTCATTCGAAATAAATTACGCTGGGGCTCATTCTAATTTTAATATAAAATGTACATTGAAAATGATAGTACTTCTAATGAGAAGTGATTAAATTGATAAATTAGAAAGATATTAATCAATTTATTTGACTTTTGTAATGAGTAAAAATTATTTATTAACACTTTATTATTCTTTAATTAGTTATAATTAATTAGTCAAAATAAGTCACAATTCAACGAAAGTCAAAATTAGAAGAAAAACTGCAAGGGATTAGTTGACAATGTTACCATAATTATGCAAAGGCATCAGTTATTTATATATTTATTTTTCATTTTTGAGATGACATGAAGTCATTATTAAAGCCGCACAATTACCAAAAAAGCTACTCCAATTACCATCACATTGTCAGTTATAATTCATAACTAGATAAAGTTTGTCAAGAAAAGTCATAGTTACGTAAAACGTTGTTTATTTAAATTTTCTTGCATTTTTTAAAGATTTTGACATGAAGTCATTATTCAAGTTACTATTCAAAATGTTTAGCCAATTTTTTCAGAAGAAGAAACATCCTAGTTTAAATAGAATAACAGTATGTTTGCTTATTCAAGTGTCACAATCATGAGATACAGAATTGTATTGTGACATACAGTAGTTTTGAACATAATGAAGTGCAAGATATCGAGTTGCAGTTTTAAAAATAGAACAATTTACTTTTGAACCTGTCTTAGATGCTTTAAAACATAGGCAGCTCACTCTGTTTTGGAACAGAGATAATGTCTAGATGTTCACATATGGTGTTAGGACATAATGGGACAATCCAAGTGTGACGTCCTAAAGCTGTTCTGCTACTCATGTGACGCAGGAAACATTTTGCAGTGCAGCTCTGATCAGAGTACAGATCTATTTCTGGAGCTGAGCATCAATTACATAAAGTACCATTTGGACCAACTATTACTGACACGATTTATAGAGAACTGCATGTCCAACAATACCAATCTGCCCTTTATGCCTGATCTGATGCACACAATCTGACACACACCCTTGACCATTCCCACAAAGACACTATCACTTCTGCATCTCGTCTCCTTTATCCTGTCCTTTTCTCATTCTCTTCCTCTGTCCCTTCTGGTTTCCTCCCATCTCTCTCTTATCCCCTCTGACTGCCGTCCAATCACACGGCGGTCCGTAGAGGAATGAGAGGATATTCCACAGCAATGGAGGGTAATGCCTTTACAGGATGACCGGGGGATTTGCCAAACCCCTGAAGAAATCCAACAATTTGTTATCATTCAGCCAGCAGAAGCGTGCAAATTCTGATAAAGCATTTCTAAGTGAAAATGCAAGGGTGTTTAAAATAGTTTTTAAATGTAGAATCAAATTTATGGAGAGGTTGTAAAACATGCTACCTTTAGGCAACACATTTTACTTAAATTAACAAATTTATGCTAATAGCTAAAAAGTTAATAGTCTGTGTGTGTGTGTGTGTGTGTGTGTGTGTGTGTGTGTGTGTGTGTGTGTGTGTGTGCGTGCGTGCGTGCGTGCACAATTGCGCATACAACACGATACATTTTTTAATCTGTTAAAAAATTCAGTTTATGAAAAATATTTAAAATAATTATAATTAGTAATAATTACTTTTAAATTAACAAATACAAATATAACAAAAATACAAAAATAAATGATAAAAAAAATTATTTATCAATTATCAATAATTTTTTAATTGTAATATTTCACATAATTTTTTATCAATGGTACTATTTTGGATATGAATTCTATACAAAATATATTACATTTATTTTCACTATACCTTTTTATTTTCATAACACAATTTAAATGTTGTTGTTTTTTAAATATAAGTATATTTTCATAATTTTTGTTAAAAATATATAATTATTATAATTATAATTGTATGTATAAAATACATACATAAAATACATAAATGTATAAAATAAAATAAAAACATATTACAAAAATAATAATAATTAAAAAAAATAACTGAAAAAATAGGCAATGATTTTCACTGCATACTTTACATTTCTGCCTATTTTGCTTGTTTTTCCTTTAATTTTATCTTTTCGCAGATTGATTGATTGATTGATTGATTGATTGATTGATTGATTGATTGATTGATTGATTTGTATTTGTTTAATTACTTTGGATAGTGGAGGAATGTCTCAAACTTAAATCAATATATCATAAATCTCCAAGTATCAAATGTAATCCACATGTACAGTGTCTTTAGCATTAAACAAGCCAAATGTATAATTTAAAACCATAACTAGTGGTATGTGCAGTACATGCTGAGCATATTTTCAAGGACAGAGGTGTGTGTCTGTATTTGATGCTCTTTCTACCTCTTTCTTACACTGTGCCCTTGGTGGCTGCTGAATTTTGCATGACCTGTGCTGTGTCTCCTGTTGGGAGAGATGGGAAAGCAAACAGAGATGGAAAGCTTTCTCAATGCTTCCTGATGCTCATGGACTCAGCCAAAGTCTCCGCAATCAATCTTTTCCTCTGCTGCATTATCTTTAGACGTAGCAGACAGAACAAAAGTAATCTGAATGCAAATGAGCCAACAAACAGATACATGCACACAAAACATGGAACTGCAAAAAAAACAAACAAGAGAAATTATTCACCAAAAAATAATGTCAGTGAAATAAAGACTGGGAATTTACACGTGACTATTGCTATTGTTACCCGAATGTAAATGTTTGGAAAAATGTACGCTCCCTTCATTCATTCAGAAGAGATATGTTAAAATACTAGAAAAACATTTCATCTTTCAGAGAATAGAAACGAGTTGGGCAGGAAATGGTTTTCAGGCCCAAGAAATATAGAGCTGTGATAACGTTCCTAAAACAGTGTAAGTGTGTGAGAGAAGGACAAAAGAAATGGACTGCTGGTGTAATTTATTTGTAAATGACCATTTTAAAGCTTGGCAGACACGTTTGTTTCTCACAAGCGAATGCACACATCTCTTTTAATGCAGCAATAGCAACATCACGGTCACACTCCAGCTGTCTGATGAACCTTTCATCTGCATTCTCTATCTGCGCATCTGTCCGTCTCCTGACAGAACAAGCCCAACGCTCCACCTTCCCATCTCATCTGAGTTATGACCTCACACCCATATTCAATACGTCCACCTGCATCCATCAATCAAAGCGACAGGGCAGCGAACACACACACTGTGTGAGGAATTGTAGTGACGGTTGGGGGTTACCTGAGGGAGAGCTGCCCTCATTTCCTTAGCTGGATATCAGAGGAGCAACTCCGTCAAGGACAGACTACACACACATACAGTCCACATACTTTACACAAAACATGTACCTGACACAGGTTATTATTCTTTCTTTAGAAACACTTTTGGTCTTTTATGTTACAGAGGAACAATGGACAACAATGGTAGCCTACTCTGCAATCTCTCATTACAGCTCGTTTATCCCATTTTTACCAGCCTTTGAATCATCTTAAACATTCAATAATGCTGAATGGTCAAAATACTTTAACAAGGTCATCTTCTTCATTCACACTGGAGTTTGAACTCAAAATATACCTAAAGCTGCTGTCACTCAAAACGGTTGATTGAATCAAACAGACAGACTGTCTGTCGGTCTATTGTTTGTCTATCGTTCTATCATCCATCTATCATTCTATGGCACTGTCATCTATTTATCATTTTATCTCTCTGTCAATCATTCTGTTTCAAAACAGACAGTTTTCAATGTTCACAAAGGCATACAAAGCAAGTAAATACATTTTAGTAATAATACTGTCTACATTTTTAAGAAATATGTGATTTAAAAAATAATAACATCTGCTATCTATTTTTTGTGTTTTGGGACACAAGTAAACTAGAAGAACCTCTGTAACTGACTCTGCTTTTTATTCAAAGGGATTTTTGTTATAATTCGAGACTCAAATACATCCAAGACTAAGGCTGCTCAATTTTCTCTTTTCAAATGAAATGCAAGTCACAGAGGAATCTAATTACAGAATCATTTAAAACAGAACAAGAAGCGTCTCCGAATTGTATTGAATCTGACAGTCTGTTGAGATCTCTTCATTTAATCAAATATTTGATCTCCTTTTTCCTCCAAACCACGAAGCTCGGGCACTTCCCCAGCGAGCAGGCGAGCTCTGATATAGTGTGGAAGGGGTCTTAATTAAAACCTGATCATTACCAGTCGTCCCAGGGCTCTGACTAACACACTCAAGCATTTCGCAGATGACAGGAGGCCCTATAGCACTGCACCATTTCACAGTCTGCCTACAGCCATTCAGACGCTTCTAGAATGTTCTGGGAATCTACATTTAATTATGAAGGCTTAAGAGTATGTGTGCATGAGACTCAAGTTAAGAAAAGTCATTGGCTAGATCTAGGTCAGAAAGTGAAATCATATTCGAGGCTCACGGCACAATGCTGATTATTGAAGATATGTTTTTTCCACAGAAAATAACCTCGTGGTTAGTGCGTAGACGTATGGCGCAACTATGCTCGCGGTGACCCGATGTTCGAATCCCATCTCGAGGTCCTGATCCTGCTCCCCTCTCTCCACCCAATGCTTTCTATCTACTCTCTACTGTCCATTAAAGGCATAAAGCTCATAAATATAACTTAAAAAACGTGACTTCCGTCTCAGTAGATATATTGATGATTTCACATTTTCAATTACGAGGTTAGTTTTAGCACACATTTTTCTTAACAATAGCAGCTCTCGTCACCAAATATCTCCTTGAAAATTTAAACAAGTAAAATGTTAAGTCTTAACCCTGAAATTCATGTGTGAGGTCTAATATGTATTTTCTCAGGCTAATTGCAAAATGAACAGAGGATGCTTATCCGATTAAATATTCACATCTCATTAAGAATATCCCTGGGACTGAACATTAATGCAGGCTCCTTTAAAAAAAGTAAATGTTACAGTAAAAATGAGAGGCATCACGAATCTTTTAGGGGTTTTGCACATATGTGGCCATGACTCTCAGGGAAAGAGACGTTTCCTCATGATTTCGGTTTCAGTTCTGTGTGAACACAGTGTGAGATTGTGACCAACATGGGCTGGGTTCAGAACAGCATGCAACCACACTACTCATGCAGTATGTAGATTCTGCACAGTATGCACATTTTCTATGAGCAAGCAGTATCCAACAAAACATAGCACTGAATTTGTTTCACTCAATGCAATGCTTACTTAAGCATTTTCATTGTAAGACTTGTACAGAATATAATGGGTCAAAGACATGAGGGTGTGCATGATAAAGGTAAAATCTAAATAAAAGTTTAAAACACATTATTGTTGTACTTTTTGCATCCATGCTGGTTTCACACATTGAAAAGCATTGACACTAGCCTTGTCAAAAAAAGATAAAACGATCTGATATTTCACGAGACTTGCTTGGTTGTTTGTTTGATTCTGCATTAACCACTTTCATTTTGAGGATAAAGTTTTACCAAACATTAACAAGCATTTATTAAAATATGTTTTATAAGAAATACAAGATTATGCCAAAGTACTTGCTACAATTTTCTTTTTACTTAATATGGTAATACACAAAATAAAAACAATAAAATAAAAAAAGTCCATCTTAGGAAAGGCAATTTTAATTAAAAGAAAATATATCACAAGAACAGTAGACGGAAGCTTGTTTCTGCTATGTGGAGCAAACATAAAAATAAAAAGTAAAGACTAAAAACAAAAGTAATACTTCAGGCTTTTTCTTGCAATTGTGTTTATATCTTACAAGTCTGACTTTTTCAGAATTGCGAGATATTAATTATAAAACAAAAAGTCTGAATTGTGAGATATAATTTTACAATTGTGAGTAAAAAAGTCAGAATTGCGAGATAAAAAGTTGGAATTACATTTGTTTACAAAGATGTAAACCCAGAATACCAAGAAAAATGTCTGAATTGTGAAATTGTGGGATGAAAACTCATAATTGTGAAAAAAGTCAGAATTCAGAGTTTATATCTGCAATTCTGATTCTACGAGAATTATGAGTATCTTAAATGTATAACGGTTTAAAGAAAAACGTTTGAATTACTAAATAGTCTTAATTGCTTTTTTTTCAGCAGTGGAAAGAGACTTTCTTAACAACGAGGCTTACATCGCTGTCTGAATTATTAGGCATGATTTTAACATCTATGTTCAGAATTAAATACTAGCTTACTACTGAATACTGCACAATAGTTCAGATTTTCAAAATCAGTAAAAAACAGTACCAGAAGTACTCTACATTGTTGTCACATGACCTCACGACATTCATCACTCAACCTTATCGTGTTGCATGTTTAACTCAAATTCAAACGATCTAAACCATATCCCTTGCACAAAACATCTGTTGAACATCATTCTAACATCTGTTAGGGAACATTTAGTAGAGCATTGCAGATAAGCAAACAATCTCCAAATTACATCCTTCAGGTAAAAACGCACACACCGGCTAGATGCGTCTGAGAAATGTAATCATTCAGCATCTTGGCACTAATGAAAAAACTCCAACAATACAGCTACAGGCATACAGCTACCCACCAGCAGCACTTTACAGTAATGTTGGGGTAACACATCTTTCCTCCGTTCAAAGGAGGAAACAGATGGGAGGGTGGGAAAACCCGTGGGACTTAATACTCCATTGCAGACTGTTGTGCTCCCGGGTGCTGCTGTTCCATTCGGTAAAACAGAACGGAGTCTGATAATAAAACAAACAGTAAGCGCAGTAAAATCAGCCCACCCAAGCCCTGCAGTGACCCTTAGGCTGAACCTTAAAATTGCTCAGAGATGTAAGCGTTCCCTTGACGGAATCAGCTGTGCCTTTGTGTCTTAAAAAAAAGAAAGAGAAAAAACACAAACTTTGAAGCTTCCTGTGATACATTATTGATTGTGTATTTCTCTCTCTGCTACATCTGATGAATCAGTCATATGCAAACACACAAACTGGATCAATGTCAGAAAATCCATCTTGATGTCAGCACCTTTTCTGCTGTTTTATTAATTGGTGCTCTTTTTAGCTACACTAATCTACTCTTGACTTTTCAGCATGGCTGTTTCTTTAAAGGAATGGTTCTGAAAACAGGTTATAAACTTGCTGAAAATGCATTCAGCCTCAGGCCGTCCGACATGTAGATGAGTTTGTTTTAGAACAGATTTGGAGAAAATAACAATATATTATATGCTCCTCTACATTGAATGGGTGCCATCAGAATTAGAATTCAAAAAGCTGATGCAACATCACAATATTCCACACAACTTTAGTCTACCAATTAAAGTCTTCTGAAGTGAAAGCTACATGTTTGTAAGAAACAAATCTATCATTAAAGCTCTAAACCATTGCTTTATAATACATAATAACACTTCCTCCAGTGAAAAAGTCAATCCCTGTTGTCCTCTAATATAGAGAAAAACACTGACATATTTCTTTGTAACTGTTTTGAACGGTTTTTGCTTGTAATATTTCCTTTCTGACTGAGGTAAGATTACCTTTTCACTGGAGAACACAATAGTATGGATAGACGAGTCCTATTTTAGCCATAAGCAACAGTTTGAAGTTTAACTGTCATAGTGATGGATTTGTTTATTACAAACATGCAGCCTTTGCTTTCACAAGACATTAATTGATGTACAAGAGTCGTGTGGATTACTTGTAGATTATATTGTGTTGTTTGTATCAGTCTTCATTCTGACGGCACCCATTCACTGCAGAGGATCCATTAGTGAGCTAAAGTGATATAACGCAAAATTTCTCCAAATCTGTTCTGATGAAGGAACAAAGCTCATCTTGGATGACCTGAGGGTTAGTACATTTTTGGCAACAACTGTATTTCTTTAAACAAGGAGAACAAAATGTCAATCTCAATTTCCCTGCAAGCACAATGAGATGTGATACGTTTTAGAGGATGTTTATTTAGCTTGCGGATGATAAGTAGTGGCGTACTTCTCTTGAAGTTTATCAGAATGACAGAACACACACCCTGGAGAAACGCTCACAAACATGAACACATTTAGACACGGCAACGTGCCTGTGACTCTCTTGAGAGAGACCTAATTTTGGTAAAACCTTCGTCTGCTCTGCTGCTGTGCACTGAGTGCAGCGGCCATTCATTATGTAAACATCTGCTTGTTAAATGTCAAATCATTGTTTACCAGAGTCGGGGAATATTCTACAGAACATTAAGCACTGGGTCAACATCACACTCGTGTTTGGAAAGGCAACATGGAAAACCCATTTCAGTTAAGCCTGTTGGTTTTGACTGGGCCTTGACATGATTTCAACTGAACCCTTGATCTGCTTAGTTAAATTAATTTTGAAGGTATTGCAAATTAACACACTACCTAAATAGATATTGAATTGATGAAATGCACTAAAAAATTAACTTCATATGGTGGCATACATATACATATGATAGAAAATAAAAAAACATATGACAATGAGACAATACTGGTTCTTTGTTAAAACTAATAACCAATTTTACCAATTATGTTTGTTTCCATAAGAATCAAATCAAAGCTTTATTGCCATGATTGTTAACATTTTCAATATATAAAGTACAGAAAGAGACAATTGAAAACATAAATGAGGTGAAGCAAATAAGGTGAAGTAATTAATAAAGGAAATTAAAGCCCAACACTTAAGCATAATCAAGACCACAAGAGAAACAGCCAGAACTAAAAATAAACAGACATAATTCCTTTGTTTGCATTTCCTGTTTCACACATTATCAGACACAAAGGATTGTGACAGCTTCTTCTGCATGTGCATACATTGTTCCCCACCTAAATGACAGATCAGATATTAAAAAGTGTAATGTATATAGACTGTCTACACTGCAGGAAAACTGACAACACATATAATCACTGATTCGATGTCATGTACTGTTTGGTTATTCCCCAGATTTCAAACATGTTGGTAATAAAGTCACAGTCTGAGTGGGCTTTCTGTTTTGCAGACATGTTTTAACCCCATGTTGCTTTGAATGCTAGATGGTGAATTAAATAACCGGATGTAAACTGCATTATTTTTGTGTGCGCTTCATGTTTTCTTTTACTTTTCCAGTAGATTACACATTCATGCTGCATTTCTGCTTTAGCTCCCATGAGCATCCTGAACTGGTGAATTCTGGAAATATCCATGAAAAATGCATCCACTCCTTTCACCTTGGAGCTACGGCTGAGAACATGGATGTTGCCATGGTGATAAGTTATGAGATTATAGAGTTTGTATTGCTGTCAGGTATGAGACGAGGAGGATTAACAGAGAACCTGTAACTCTTGATCTGACTTTCACTCGCTCGCTTTTTCCTCTCTCTCCTTTCTGCAGTGTGACATACAGTAGTGCTCTTAACATAAAAAATAGAAAATATTGTATATCATCTGTGAAATACACAAACGTGGAGAAGTTTAAAAGTGTTACTGCGCTATACCAAGATCCTAAGAGCATCAATAACCTGTGTAGGTTTGCATGCAAGACTATTTACAACTGATTTACTTCACAACAACTCTTTTAAAAGGGCCTTTGAGTCTCTGCACTTAGTAGCAGCTTTTTACAGCCCGAGCAGAATCATGCTAATCTGTTAATAATCATGATGATGCACCTACATGAATGTTTGTACACAAACATGATAGCTTGTAAAAGGACAAGGATACAGAGTCTCATTCGTTAAGTGTGAAACAAAATGTCTTACCATCAGGCCACCTAAGATGTAGATGAATTTTTTGTTTTTGTTTCATCAGAACAGATTTGAAGAAATTTAGCATTTCATCCTTTGCTCACTAATGGATGTTCTGCAGTGAATTGGGTGCCGTCAGAAATTTATCCAAATCTTTTGCAATAAAGAAACAAACTCATCTACATCTTGGATGCCTTGAGGGTGAGAACATTTTCAGCAAATGTTCCTTTCTGAGTAAACTATTCCTTTAAAGTGATTTTTGTTGGCTGAGCAAAAACAAACCAATGAAAATTGACCATTGTATGTCTAAAATATAAGTTACTCTATATTAACTTCTTGTTTATTGAACTATCATATAAAATAAATATTACAAACAGATAAGTACATAATATGGTTACGTGTCCAGCTGGTCATGTGTGCAAGTAGCCTAATTGCCTATAGTCTTTTTCCATATATCAAAGTCAAATTTTAGTATACTACTTTGCTCAAGCATACAGTCATGCCCAGTCCTTGTCCTCTGCTGCCCTCTCTATAACCACTATCAACACAGTGTCAAGTGCTCTGAGATTCTATTTAGATTCACTGATCTGAACGGCAAACAGACTGCAGGGCAGATAAGACATTTATATTTAGGCAAGAGCCACAATCCAGTTTGGCAATGCAGTTCGGCAGGGGTTCAAGCCAACTTGGTGCTTCCAATAAAGTTTGCAAGCTGATGTCAAAGTACAAACACTTTTCTTGATTATATGATGTTTTAAATTAATATTTTAACATTTTAACACGCTGGAAAAAATTAATCGTCCCCTGTCTAAGAATCTATAATTAAGAGATAATTTCAAGAGGTTGCATCAGTTCTTGCATTTCCTTTGCTGGTCATCCTAAAGAGAAATGGCTCCGAGAACAACTACATCTTGAAAATACGGCACCACTCAGATGTTACTGAGGCGCTCTCTGTGAGATCATGTTATGAGAGGCTCATCTTCTCTTCATTTGTTAATTTTGCATTCATTTGCCATAAAAGTGGCATAAATCTTCCTCTAAGGCAAGCCATTAAAGCAAGCCAGAGCACAATACATGCCCTGTTTAGTAATCTCATTTATTTGTGCTGTACGCATAAAGCCATCTCATTTTAAAATCTTCATTATCTGCCCCGCTTGTTTTCTTGTGGTCTTTCTGCTTTCAGAGGTGGATGAATGTTTCTCCGTGTAATTATTTGCTCTCTGATTGGATGAAGTTCATCTGATCCATTACTGAGGGGTCTTGGCTCTAATTGAGATGGTCGATTTTATCCCCCTCCTCTTGTTGAGTCACAGCATCACTGTTTTACTTTGTTTGGACGCCATTAACTAACGCTCTCGGGCTGTGGACTGGATTTATGGCTTGTCGAGTTGTGGGGAGAGCTGGGGCTTTCCTGGGAGAAGAATCATGTGCAATCTCGATTGCTTTTTAATGAAGGGCATTTGCTTGGAGAAATTCTGTACAGAGGCGTCATTTACTGACTGGACGGGTGGGACGTGTCCCAAGCACTTTTTGCCATGGCTGATTTTGTCCCCACCACTTTATGAAGTAGTTTGCTGCAGGAATTAATCTAAATAGAGGTAACGTTTACACAGTTGTTGTGACAACTAATCTGTCAGTAGAGTTTAGTTGAGCTGTTAAATCAGAAACAATAATTGCTCACAGTGTATTGAGCGCTCAGTTTTCAAAACACACACTATCCGTTCAAAAGTTTGGGGTCGATAAGATTACATTTATTGTTTTTGAAAGAAGTATCTTATAGGCAGAAAGGCTACCTATTATTTGTTTGCACAAAAATACAGTACAAGCAGAAAATAAAAATTATCAACCTAAACATTTGAATGGTAGTGTAGCTCATTTTACCAGATGTTGGGATATTTTCAATTGTAACGCTATATTTCAGTTTTAACTTGGAAAAGCTGCTATACTCTTGATTTTGGGATCAACAAGTCACAGAGAATATCACAACACTATAAAACTATGCAAAATGTTGTGCATAACCAAATTACTATTCATGAACTAGCCTTTTTGCCAAGGTCTGACTTTATAACTCAATGTAAAACAAAATGAAAAATGTCCTAATTAAAATGTTTTCAAAATCCAAGTTGTGTTGAGCCAAGTTTGATGGCAGTGATGCAAAACTTTGGTTTTCAGTGATTCTCACATCTCCTAACTACATGCCAAGTTTGAGTATGCTGAGGTGCGAATGAGATTTGAGAGTCATACAGGTTTGAAACAACGGGAAGGCGAGTAAATAATGACAGAACTGAAAGGGAGGAGAAAGAACATCTTTGAAGGAGCTCAAAACGGGAGGAAGAGCAGCTTGAAAGTGTGCTGAGATTCTTGAGGAAGCCACACGGGAGAGAGAAGGCGAGGGTTCAGCGCATCAAGAAACCTCTGAAATTTTTAACAGGTAAGGTTTTGCCAGGAAAGCCCTCCGGAGGAAGTTTGTTCAGCTAATATAGGAGCAAAAGAGGAACAAGAAACACAGAAAAGGTTAGTATACATTAAATTATTGATGTTTTATGTATTTCTACTGATGCCATGTAATAATTAATATATCTCAAAGAGCTCAGCGAGTACTAATGTATTCAGTCTTATTAGCTACACAATCCCACCCTGCACAAATCCAGCCATTCAATTAGTGTGCAGTGCTGGTGTGAGTGGAGATCATCCAATCACAGGGGTCAGCGATGTTCTTATTGACCTTCAACTGTACCGGGTGCGAGATCTGAAATAAGAGGGCGAATACTGACAGTGCATTCCCTTAAGTGTTCATCTTCACACACTTCCACGAAAACGAGAGTGTAGGCAGAGCACAGTGTTAACAGATGAGATTTCATGCGAAAAGAAAAGCACAGTGTGAATATTTAACAGCTTTTTGTTAAACAGTTCTTTGCTACAGCACTTGGTTTCCATCGTGTTTATTTTATTTATTTTTAAATCAGCTCTCGATGGCTTAACTACGATTTAATGACCAGCATTGCAAAAATCTCATCCCTCAGAGTTTTTCCATTTGCCTAAGCCATTAGATAAAACCTAGAATCGCCTATGGCGGAAGAATAAGAGTTACAGGAGGGAGAACAAACGCTATGAACGGTTTTATATTATCACATTCTGAAAATGGAAGAATTAAAGTGGTTGTTAATTAGCAGAATGACTGCGATTTACGGAAAAACTAAATTAGCTGTGTAAATAAATGCGAATAGGCAGTCGCTTGGGTTTAGATACACATATTAACACAATTAATCCATTAGATATGTACAAATTTCTAATTAATCTTGGTACTGAGGGAAATTACATACGATATTGCTTTCACGCAGATCATATGCCTATATGTATGTATGTTTAGCCATATGATGATGATTTCTGTCAGTATGGGACAAGGTCACTCTGTTAGAGTTCTGTCCGGCAAGCCACAAACATCTGTTCCCTCATATATAATTCATAAAACCACAGCACGTTTTTTGCTGGCTGCATGATGAGTGTTAACGGTTTCCTTGCAGTTGAGAACACACATAAACATGCTATGTTTAAAAACACTAGGGAAGACAGATCATTACATGCATGCTTAATGCCACACATACTCCCTGTCTACAGATGGCCGGTCACCTGAAGGTGAACTTTGGGCCAGACAGCAAAGAGTAGCGCTAGGACTGTGGATGCTGGATAATCCTCTCCGACCGCTCGGTCAGACAGAGAAAGTCTCGGATTAAATGACACTGAAATGGATTGATGTCCTTCGTCCACTGCCACACATACACACAAACCTGGGTCACTCCTGCTGTGAGGTACATTTTCATATTTCCATCATATAAAGTGTTCCAGAAAGTATTTGTACAAACATTTTGGTGTGGGATTTTGACTAATTGTCTTAATATATTGGGCAAAATTATTTTTAATGATAGAAATCATATTAGGAGATATATTTTTAAGATATATTCAGTAAATATTACATTTTAGCTCTATTTTAAAATAGTTTCGTCATGTCCTAAGTTATTCTAACATGAAACTTAAAATAATAAATATGCTTGGAGCATTAACTTTTCCCCCTTCTTTCTGTAATCTCTAATCCTTTCTCTGTTTCAAACAACATTTTTGGGAGAATGTTTTCCCCTTCATTGGGAAAAAAATAATTTGATCCCCTGCTGATTTTGTACATTTGCCCACTGACAAATTAATTATCAGTCTGTCGTTTTAATGGTAGGTTTGTTTGAACAGTGAGAGACAGAATAACAACAAAATAATCCAGAAAAACGTATTTAAAAACGGTTATAAACTGATTTGCATTTTATTAAGTAATGAAATAAGTATTTCATCCCCTATCAGTCAGCAAGATTTCTGGCTGCCAGGTGTCTTTTATACAGGTTAGGAGCTGAGATTAGGAGCACTCTCTTAAAGGGAAAGACATCTGTCCACAAAAGGAATCAATCAAGATGGCCATGGTCAGGAACAAGATTGTAGACCTACACAAGGCTAGAATGGGCTACAAGAACATCGCCAAGCATCTTGGTGAGAAGGTGACAACAGTTGGTGCGATTATTCACAAATGGAAGAAACACAAAATAACTGTCAATGTCCCTCGGACTGGGGTTCCATGCAAGATCTCACATCGTGGAGTTTCAATGATCATGAGAACGATGAGGAATCAGCCCAGAACTACACGGGAGGATCTTGTCAATGATCTCAAGGCAGCTGGGACCATAGTCATCAAGAAAACAATTGGTAACACACTACACCGTGAAGGACTGAAATCCTGCAGCACCCGCAAGGTCCCCCTGCTCAAGAAAGCACATGTACAGGCCCGTCTGAAGTTTGCCAATGATTCGGAGGAGAACTGAGTGAAAGTGTTGTGGTCAAATGAGACCAAAATCGAGCTCTTTGGCATCAACTCAACTCGGCATGTTTGGAGGAGGAATGCTGACCCTAAGAACACCATCCCCACCGTCAAACATGGAGGTGGAAATATTATGGTTTGGGGGTGTTTTTCTGCTAAGAGGACAGGACAACTGCACCGTGTCAAAGGGGCGATGGGCGGGGACATGTACCGTCAAGGCCAGAGACATTGAAACCAGCAGGGCAAGAAAATGGGTCAGATGGGTATTCCAGCATGACAATGACCCAAAACACACGGCCAAGGCAACAAAGGAGTGACTCAAGAAGAAGCACATTAAGGTCCTGGAGTGGCCTAGCCAGTCTCCAGACCTTAATCCCATAGAAAATCTGTGGAGGGAGCTGAAGGTTCGAGTTGCCAAACGTCAGCCTCAAAACCTTCATGACTTGATCTGCAAAGAGGACTGAATCCCTCCTGAGATGTGTGCTAACCTGGTGGCCAACTACAAGAAACATCTGACCTCTATGATTGCCAACAAGGGTTTTGCCTTGTCACGGTTTGAAGAGATCAAATACTTATTTAACTCATTAAAATGCATATCAATTTATAACTTTTTAAATGCGTTTTTCTGGATTTTTTAGTTGTTATTCTGTCTCTCACTGTTCAAATAAACCTACCATTAAAATTATAGACTGAAAATTTCTTTGTCAGTGGGCAGGGGATCAGATTTTTTTTCCACACTGTATATCCTCAATTTTACTTTACATTGTGATAGCCTTTTGTAATATTTTCTTGCACAAAAGTCAGTTATCGACAAAAAAACTGTTCATTATTGGCATCATCAAGCTGGTTCTTAAATGACATCATAAATTTCTCAATGATATCAGAAAGGTAATTTCCAAGTGACATCATAAAGCCAATTTCACAATTACATCATAAAGGTTGTTCCCCTCCATGGGAACTCGAACTGCGTCCCCTAGGGGTCACTACGGGGAACGCCCTCAGCGTGACTCGTGTCTGAAGATACATATGTAAAAACACCATCCGTTGGCCGGCGACAGCCCATGACGTCACTACCGGTGCGACCATAATAAAAGGATCGCCGGGAGAATACATCATCAGCTTCTTCGTCTTCACTGACTGTTTTGTTTGAAGCGTGCATTCTGGTAAGAGTACAGTTTTCTCTCTATCATGGCGAGCACTAGCAAGGCGTTTAAGATTGTGTGTGGATCCGCGTCCTCGTTATTTGAAACCCGATGACACACACAATCTTTGCGTCTTTTGTTTGGGCAAGGAGCACGCACGCGATGTCCTTGAGGGGAAATCTGCGTGCACTGTGAGCTTTTTCTATGTAAAAGCTCCGCTCTCGTCCTGTCCCTCTTTTCAAGGAAAGAGGAGCAGCCGTCTGCTTCCCGCGATTCGGGACCCACCGCTGCCGAGGCACGGAGGCGAATGAAATTAGCAGTTGGATGTGGCCGATGAGTGAGAGAGGGACCGCCCCTTTTCGCGCGCGTCGGCCGAGAACGAGAGTGAGCTGCTGGATTGTGATGATGCGATCTTTCTGACACTTTCAGATTCAGCGGCTAGTGCTCTTCTCTGCATATGAACGAGTTTTTGGTGTTTGTGGATCATAAAAATTTATCTTTCTGGCCATAAACCCCCAGCTCGAGTGAGCCTTCCTTTCTTCATAAAATCTCAATGTGGAGATTGAGAAGGAGTGGAAAAAGCTATTTTTTTCTCGTATTCATAGGTTTCAGCATACTAGTTATGCTGACACTTAGGAGATGCGTGAAAATGGCTATGAGGGGATGCCCCCTGTGCAAGAGATGATAACCAGCTTATCTCTCTGTGGCGAGACATCCTCTCTCAAGGCTCCCCCTGGCCACCTAAGCCCCTGAATCTCGCTTAAATGGCAGGGCATATGCAGCAGCAGGTCAGACCGTCGCTTCGTTGCACACTAAGGCGTACCAGACTGATCTGCTGAAAGACCTGGATAAGGTTCTATAAAATCTGAGCCCGAACAACCAGGGGTCCTAGCCCATCTCGGTCTGAGGGTCAGAGATGGGCTCAGAAGGCTAGTCTCGCGACTCATGCCCCTCCCCCTCCTGCGGCTAGGGTGAGAGAGAGGCGCGGGTCAGAGAGAGGCAAGCCCTCTCATTCCTCTCTAATTCCCCTGTAACCACCGTAAACTCCACCTGACTGAGGTTAGGTGGAAATTTCCTGCCAAGGCAAAAAAAAAATAAATAAAAATAGGTGAGTTCCCTCTCATTCTGAGGAATGAGTTCTCCGCTCTCCAGAGCTCGTTGTCGGTAGAGCTACCAGTGCTCCCCTCACCTAGAGGGTCACCTATGAGCATGCCGCTCCCTTCTGAGCACTGAAGGATGAGTCCTCCACTCCCCAGAGCTCGCTGTTGGTAGAGCTAGCATTGCTCACCTAGAGGGTCACCTATGAGCATGCCGCTCCCTTCTGAGCGTTTGAGTTCCCTCTCATTCTGAGGAATGAGTTCTCCGCTCTCCAGAGCTCGCTGTCGGTAGAGCCAGCATTACTCCCCTCACCTTAAGAGGGTTACCTATGAGTATGCCGCTCCCTTCGGAGCGTCTGAATGTCCCCTCATTCTGAGGAATGAGTTTTCCACTCCCCAGAGCTCGTTGTTGGTAGAGCCAGCATTGCTCCCCTCACCTAGAGGGTCACCCATGAGCATGCCGCTCCCTTCTGAGTGTCGGAGTTCCCTCTCATTCTGAGGAATGAGTTCCCCGCTCTCCAGAGCTCGTTGTTGGTAGAGCCAGCATTGCTCCCCTCACCTAGAGGGTCACCTTTGAGCATGCCGCTCCCTTCTGAGCGTCTGAGTTCCCTCTCATTCTGAGGAATGAGTTCTCCGCTCTCCAGAGCTCGCTGTCGGTAGAGCTAGCATTGCTCCCCTCACCTAGAAGGTCACCTATGAGCTTGCCGCTCCCTGCGGAGCGTCTGAGTTCCCTCTCATTCTGAGGAATGAGTTCTCCGCTCCTCAGAGCTCTGTGATAGGTCGCTCTCCTTGCTGGTCGAGCTAGCATTGCTCCCCTCACTATAGAGGGTTATTTATGAGCATGCCGCTCCCTGCTGAGCGTCTGAGTTCCTTCTCATTCTGAGGAATGAGTTCTCCACTCCCCAGAGCTCTGTGATAGGTTGCTCTCCTGGTTGGTCGAGCTAGCATTGCTCCCCTCACCATAGAGGGTCACCTATGAGCATGCCGCTCCCTTCTGAGCGTCCGAGTTTCTCCGCCCCCCAGAGCTCTGTGATAGGTCGCTCGCCTTGTTGGTCGAGCCAGCATTGCTCCCTTCACCATAAGAGGGTCATCTATGAGCTTGCCGCTCCCTTCTGAGCGTCTGAGTTCCCTCTCACTCCGAGGAATGAGTAGTTCTCCGCTCCAGGGCATAGAACGTTCTTCTAATAAGTGCAAACGCGAGACTTTGGGCACTTTCTATAAATCCACTCAGTGGTAAGTCCGCACATCGAAGATTCTGCGTTCTTTCTAAAAATCCCGTAAGGGTAGGGTTACGCGCACAGCTTCGTGCCCTTTTTTGAGTTGGTCAAAGCCCCGGCTTGTGCCTTGGGCCCCGCTCCCTTTTTCCCATATATTTTGGGTCCAAAAAAAAAAAAAAAAGGGGTGTACGCTACCAAGAGGTCTGTTGAGACAGTTCCCTCAGTAAGCTTGTGCAGAGCAAGTGGTAGCCCCTGAGTGATCGGCCAGGACCTAGTGACCAGGTGCTTGGCCATATCCCCTTAAAGGAATCTTTCTCTGATTCCAAGACTTTGAGCTCTACCCTGAGTCCGGTAATCCTGGCACCTAGCAGGTAAGTACTAGGGTATGCAGCTCGGGCCGTTGGCCGAAGGGGATAATATCACTGACAGCCATCAACCGTCCCAGGGGCAACTCCCTTAGCCGGGTAGAGTTGGCTTAGTGCTCGCCTTTTTCGCGAAATTGGCTTGCACTCCCCTCAGCATGGTGAAGTGGGTATAACGTTCCCCGTAGCGACCCCTAGGGGACGCAGTTCGAGTTCCCATGGAGGGGAACGTCTCAGGTTACGTATGTAACCATGGTTCCCCGAATGGGGAACGAGACACTGCGTCCCCTAGGCTTTGGGCCATGCTTCGGACGCAAGCTTCAGACGAAGAAGCGGATGATGTATTCTCCCGGCGGCCCTTATATTGTGGTCGCGCCGGTAGTGATGTCATGGGCTGTCGCCGGCCAACAGGTGGTGTTTTTACATATGTATCTTCAGACACGAGTCACGCTGAGGGCGTTCCCCGTAGCGACCCCTAGGGGACGCAGTGTCTCGTTCCCCATTCGGGGAACCATGGTTACATACGTAACCTGAGACGTTTCTCAATATCATAAAGCTTGATCCCAAGTGACATAAGCTAATAACATAATTCCTTATTGACATAATTATCGAGGAAGTGACATCATTTTGGTGGGTTGGCAGGTTTTTAAAGAGTATAAGAAGTTAATTTTAAGAGCTTAAAATACACTACATTACAGGAATGACCTACATCCCTCCCTCCTCAACAAATCAATGTAAAGTTTGTGTTTGTCATTACCACTGTTTGTTCCTTCATCAAATGACAAATGAACATTCTTCATTACGGCCTCATTTCTCTTTGTTTGTATCTGGGTCTTCGTAATTGACATCTGTTTATCTCATTGCAAACGATCAAACGCTAACAACTGTGTGGCGACAGTGAAATACATTTAACAGTAAACAAAGTCAATGAGGGAGAAAAACTTTGACTACAGAGACGTGGAGCTAACAAAGCGCTCCCTTCCAACCAAACACAAATATATCATTTAGTTTTCTCTTTCAAAGCTACATTAATCATCAGTTCAAAGTAGCAGCCAACGTTGAAGTCTATTATGTCGACATATGCATGCACACACAAGTGCACACGCTAATGCTTGCTATGCAAGAAGCGTTTGGTGTGGGAGTTGGCACAAAAACTTACTAATTAAGTAACTTAATCAGCATCTTTTAATTTATAGTTGCCCTATGATGTGGTAAAGACCTTCAAACCTGCAGCACAGCTCTAACGGACTCGATTAAACTTATCTGAAAGAACAGAAAACTCCTTGAACTAGCTCATATCAATAATTCAGTGACAGCTGCCAATTGCGCAACCGCAATCTCCAAAAAAATGTTTACAATTCCGTGCAATATAATTCTACATTAAAAGTCAGTGGACTGAGAGAGCTGCTGGCAATTGCGATTGTTTACAGTCGAGGGGAGATTTTGTTGCACTGACAATCGATTTGTTTGAAGGCTGCGCTGCTAATATGATATTCCAAAAGTTCACGGGCAAAAAGATAAAGAGGGTCTTACACCTTTCCATCTCAGCTGATCGACCTGCTCACATCCCCAATATTATTCTCCCCTCCTTCCTTCTGTGCTTCCTTTAATTCTCAGAAGATGAGAGGAAAGGAAAGAAATGAGAGTGGGAAGGAATAAAGGGGAGGGAACAAGGTCTCTCTGCGGGGAACAGGGATATGCCTCAGAGGAGCAGTTTTGGAGTATGAAAGGTCAGAAAAAAATCATTAGAAAAGCTCAAAAATCTCAAAATTATAATCTTGTCAATACGGATTAGATGCAGAGTTTTCAATGGGTAAAGAAATACATTGGCAACTTTAAAGCTGATACATGTTTTTCCATGTTAATACACTTTTACATTAAATATTAATATGCAGAGATCATCAAATGCTGACATTGGTCAAACAAACGCATAGCCCCACCTCCAAAGTCATGCTATTGGTTGAGTCAATGTTGCTGTTTCAGGTTATTTATTCAAACAGCGTTGAAACAAAAGACAAGTTTTCTCTGCTCCAAGCTGGAGGAATCTCGCACTACAAAACAAAACACAAAACAAAAAAGACAAACTGAAATTAATTACTAAAATATAACTGAAAAATAAAATAGTTTTTTTAAGTTTGCAAAGCAAAGCAAAATAATGACAATAATAATAAAAGATTAAACATACTAAAACTAAATCTAAAAATCAAATCTAAAAGAAAATAGAATAAAATCCACATTGCCTTGACCTTTATTCTTTATTTTTATTTTTTGAAAAATTGTAATTAGTGTTCATACACGTTGATCTTTTTACTGAAAATCTGCAATGAAAATTTGATCTTTACACATAAAATAAAGTGTTTTTTCCATCATATTTTGGGGTCCTTGACATTTGATACAGGCCAATGTGTTCTACTGAAATGTGAAAAGTTTTAATTTTAGAGTAAAAACCTTTCTCAAACTAGTCTATCCAGCTGGAGGTTTGTTGGGATTTGATGTGTGCCGTCATTCGAGCACTTTTCTGCCTGCTGAAAAACATCCAGCCCATTTGAAATGTTTATTAAGAGCTTAAATTAGTCTCTGTAATTCTCAAGATTACGCACAGCTTATAAATGCAGAACATTTTCTTGGAAAGTTTAAGGTGCATATGGCTTTCTCCGAGCCCACCTCATCCCCTGAGAGTCCCTGGGATCCGCCATGTCCCGCCTCTCTTCTCCAAATCACAATCTGTTGCTGCCTCGCACAAACTCAATTATGGGCAGAATCAGTATGCCGCGGCTCTCAGCAGCTGCCATGCAGGCGGCCATTAAGGATCTGCATGGAGCCGCCCATAAATAGCCAAACTAATGTGCAGTAACGTGAGACTCTAGCAAGTATCATCACCTGTGACGTTTAATGGCCACTGTGGCGTGGACTGCACTCCTCCCTATGGGAACTATCTGAGATATCTCTCCTCTCAGCTGTGCATCCCTCTATCACACACAACAAAGGCTGAGGGAATCCAGCAGAATGTCTTCAAACCACAGCTGATGGGTATCAGCAAGAAAATGCATCTCTCTATTTCTGTGGTGAATCACTGACTCACTCCTCAGATGAACTGATGCATGCAGCACTTCACACTCGCACACCTTTACTGCATATCATGAAGATTCAGAGATGTCCCCGGCTGCACAAGATCTAAATGTTACTCTGAATTTATCAAATTATTCTCATCTGAAGTCCCAGAGTACAAGGAAATGAATCGTTGATTTCATGCAATTATGAAATAAGAAATGTCACTATTTTGACATTGAAAAACCATGTTGCATGTAATATATTTTTTCCCAATTTGATCTGACATTAAAGGCTAAATAGAAATATTATTATTATTATTATTATTATTATTATTATTATTATCATCATAATTGTTATTATTATTATTAATAATATAAATTATATAGTCTTTCCAAAAAATTACAAATTAAATGTATTAATGTAATTAATGTAATGTATAAATGTAATCCAATTGTATTAAAGTATCTTAAATAATAATAATAATATTTTTTAATTATTAGTATACATTTTATAGTCTTAACATTGTCTTTAATAATAACAATATATTAGTATTTATTTATTTATTTGGTTAGTTAGTTATTTTTAGTTATTAGTAGTAAATTATAAATTATTATTAGTCCAATTCTTTGTTCTTTGTTCTGAGTTATACCAGAAGAAAAACATTATACCAGCTGATATTACTTTGATTCATTCATCAAAAAGGTAACTGAAGGTCAAGTTGATTGTATTGCATCATGGGATATTCAGTATTCAGTGACGTGTGCTCTGCTGTTTACTGCACATTCTTACAAATCTAGCAGTGAAGTGCAGTGTTCGAGAATGCTATTATGAATATAGCCATAAAAATAATTGATTTATATGAATGAATGTTGCTGACAGCCCAAAATAATAATAATAATAATAATTATTATAATACATTATTATTATTGTTGTATATTTATAATAGAATAATTATTATATATAATATTTGTTTTTTCTTTTTATGCATCTTGGGTTTTTCTTTTCTTTCTATCTTTCGGTCTTTTTTGTTTTGTCTGTTCCAAACCTAATGAATATGATTATACAAATGGTGTGGCCCTGATCCAAGATCAGCTCTTTTCCCTTGATAGCCTCGTATATTGTATGGCTCGTTTATTCTGCCAAGTACACAAGGAATGACTATTATCATAATATCATGCTGACGGGTGTTCCTGCAGAAACTTTATCTAGACCCAAACCTGTGGAATCTTCACTGAGTTTACACTGCTGCTAATAGTTTGATTTAGACCCCCACCCCACCAGAATACATTATTATAACAGAAACATGCCCTGAAACTTCAGATTTAATCACCATCAGGACCACAACAGCGAGACAAAGCTGAAACGCAAGCTTTATCACTGTCGAATCACAGTGTAGTGATCTACACAAGCTTCTGCTCTAATTGAACCATGCTAAGGTTAAATCACACAGGCCTCTCTCAATGTAAGCACACGCTGACCTTCAAATGTAATGAAAAACACAGAGAGCTTTTGTTATGTTCACGTTACAGAAACTCTGTGATTTATAAAGTCACCTTTATTCGAGAAAGAAAAAAACAGATTTTTCTGTGCCTGACAAGGTCTGTAATGTATAAGCAACCACTTTTCTTTCTGAAGCCATATGGGTAAAAAGGTGTAAAAGTCTGACGTACAGTAAAATATGGTCTCATTATTGGCATGTCGCATACTCATATCATGTAAATGTGAGCATTTACTTTAAATCTTCACCTTGTCTGCTCTTGATTGAACACTTAAGTTTATGTAAACTACCCATAATGTCTGTACTCCATAGAAACAGCAAGGTCGCTGAGAGGATTGGACTGCCATTTACATATCTTCATTTGTTGTATTGGTTTGTTTTTGCAGATTATGAAGGATTAACCTTGGCTGAACTGAATCTTAAGTTCCTGTGTATCTTTCACGTCATTCTGCTCATCTTTCCTCTTTTGTAACAATAAAACATTTCTTCATAATTTACTCTTTAAATGTCAGTTTGAGGCATGCCGAACTACACAAAATGTCAATGTAAGAAATAACATTGTGACAAAACCTTTAAAAAACCTCTGTGGAACAGGCAGAAAAAGCAGTAATGCCATCTACTTGTCAAACAGGCAGTAAATGTGAGGTTTTGTGTCAGAAGTATTAGACATTTTCTTTTAATATTGTTGAGAAGGATTTTAAAATACATTTTCACAACATAAATTGTGCATGTTTCGATATGTGTCTTTTCTTGTAATGTTATAAAACACATTCCTTTGACTTTCTCTTGGTTATTATTCTTGCAAGCGTCTTTATTATTGCTATTTCATGAATTTGTGGCATAACCGTTCTGTGGAAGATGACTTTACTTTAGACAGTATAAGGTCTTGTTAAATTGGTTTCAATACATATTAGGTTCCCATTGAGATAAATTTACCCAACATTATGAAAACATTTCTATAAATTAAATAACTAATAATAGAAAACAATAGAGGTTCCAATTGTGACCAACTTACCCAATATTATAAATAACATTTTACATAAATAATAATACAATATGTTTTTAAATATATTAGTTATATTAATTAAATTACTATTATGTTTTTTATTAGTAGTAGTATAAATTATATAGTCTTCCCAAAAGCTTATTGTCAGGTCAAATAGATTACAAGTAAAATGTTTAATTCAATTTTGTTGAAGTGTCTTTAATAATAATAATTATTATTATTATGCATTTGTTTGATTGATTGTTTATTATAGTCTCTTAAATCTTAACAGTTGTGGGTCAAAGAAAAAATAAATAAATAGCTGACATTGCTCTGATCCATTCATCAAATTATTATTATAATTATTGTTGTTGTTATAATTATTATTAGGTTTAATTATACTTTTATTAGTAGTAGTATAGAGAAATAAATAAACGAATAGATAAATAAACAACAGAAACGATATGTACAGAAGGTACAGAAACAATTCCCCTAAAAGAAGATTCAGCCAATCATTGTTTGGAATTGTTTACTTCAGTGCAATAAAGAAAGGAAACTCTGGAAACTCTTCTTCTCCGAAAGCAATACACAGAGATTCCTTTTTCCAATCAGAGGTGATTAAACAAGTTGTACTTCCGAGCAAATGTCAATTTGATGAAAGTCCCTGGCAGAGGGCATGAGCGAGGAAAATGTTAGACCATCAGGAGAACTGCAGCCTGTGGGAAACGGCGAGTTATTAAAGCAAGATTAATATCTACTAATGACTGCTGTCACCAGAGGAGCGCCAGAGAGAGGCACACATTCAGGATTATCACACAAATAGATGTTTTTCCACAGTCATACTGTGTTTGTGTTTTTGTGTTCTCATTACCTTGCCTGCAACTAAATAATATCTATAGCTAATTAGCGATAATTACACCTGTGAAGAATTTCTCAGATTTGCATGCATAAATTCTCCTAATGGTAGGATTACAGAGCCATTTCACGCTTGGATGTTTTCACACCACGCTCCCTGTGTACTGCTAAATTTGGGCCGCCACACAAATAGCTTGTGAATACTAATGTCACTTGCACTTTTAATAGTAGCTCAGGCGCCCTCTGAGTGACACCGAAGTTGTTGTTTTCTTCCATCTCCAACGTGAACATCTGAAAAGGTACTGAAATGACAGGCAAAATACAACAAAACCCCTGAAATACGTATGTGCGTAATTTAAAACTCACTGAAATTTCTAATATTTAGAAAAATGTATGTCGCTCCTTTCTACTACACCTATGAAATAATAGAGATAATATTAGGGCCAAAGAAAAGAAAATGTCCCGTGGCAAGATGAAAGTGGATTTCCTTCCAGCCATTAAGTGTAACCTCCCTGCTAAAAAAAACAATAGAAGCCCAATAGAAACCATCACATAAATTCCAATGGTTTCCATTAAAATACCATTATAAACATTAGCTTTTTCCAGTAAAACCCTTACAAAATTATTTTTGTAGTGTAGTTTGGGCATTTTTCCAATAGAATTTAACATCCCACCAATAGAATCCATCACATACCAGTAGACACCATTATAGTACCCATTAAAACAATACAATTGTTTTCAAACAATCCAATACAATTCCCATTATAACCATTAAATAGGGTGACCAAACGTCCTGTTTTCCCAGGACATGTCCTGTTTTCACGTCCTGTACTGGCCGTCCTGGCTGTTTTTTATAAAGTGATAAAAATGTCCTGGTTTTCATTATTTTTCATTGGGCCATTAAATTGACAGGTGTTGTGCCGAATTCTGCACCCTGCCAGATTATGCATCCCCCAGTATTGGTAGGTTTAGGAGTAGGTGTGGGGTAGGGGTTAGGATTAGGGGTGGGGTTGGGATTAGGCAATCAGGTAGCGATTTCAACGAGGGGATGCATAATCTGGCAGATTTCGGCACAACACCGGCACTAGGGCACTCTGCACCTGCGGTGCTGCATGTGACGTAATCCCTGAGAGGCTGCCGTGTGGCTGGCTCTCTTTACATTCACAACGAGCGAGCAGACAGCCGTCCGAGCACTTCTGCCTGCAACATGCCGAAGCGAAAATGCATATTTACCAATGAGTTACAGAAGAAATTCCCCACTTACTCTCTCGGTCGAGACAAGTGGGAGGCTGCGTTCACCGTTTGCAAACCTGCCACATATGTTTCGGTGTCCAATGGGGGTGCCACAGATCTCACATGGACACCAAAAAACATAAAAAAGCTGTGCGAGGTGAGAGTAGTTCAACAAATTTGACGGAGTTCTTTGTGAGACCCGGGAAATCTGAGGATGCATTGCTAAAAAAGGCATTCCCAGTTTCTGACACCGCCAAAAAGTTTAATAGTGCCCGCACTAAGACCGAAGCCATTGTGAATGGTGTTTTAGCGCCCCACTCTGTTTAAGTCACACGTGAAGCACTGAAATTATTTTTGAAACCTATCATGACATGTTGAGTAACCTCTGAGAAGCCTATGTGAATTTGTGTCTTTGGTTATAGATAGTATTTTGTAATATAACAATTTTCTATCCATGCAGAGGAGGCATACTTTAAATGTATTGAAATTAATAAGGCATCTTTGAGTAAACTCAAAGTATCATTTGAGTATCTCATTGTCGGCCGAGTGTCCTGGTTTTCGGTAATCAAAATATGGTCACCCTACATTAAATCCATTACATTTTCTATTGTGTTTTCAGCAGGGTTCTATAGGTTTTTCAAGCAGGGCTACTTTGAAGAAAGTTAACCATTCCTTCAAATGGAGCTATTAGCACGATTCTTCTGAAACACAATGCTGTCCTTCATCCTGTACAGTTTCAGACTTTTTCCTACCATTTTGAGGCCTTTCATTTAAGTTTCATCTATTTCACACAATCATGCATAAGCTGCAGCATGACTGTACAACAGCTAGCTAACATGCTAACAGCTAACTGCAACTTTATACAAAGGGATTTCTAGTATTGATTTATGATTTGTAGTGTATTTATTAGCATATTATAATCTCTGATCACATAATCATTACTCAAATTTAGTTAACACCGTGTTTTTATGCTTATTAGAGAAGTGTGTTATTAGCTTAGCAACATGCTAATGGTAAACACCATTAGAATCCATTGAGAGTCGTGTTGCCCAGATAATTTGTGTATTTTGCCTCATTTTTAGAGCACTTAAGAGCTGGTTTGCTGGTCAGAACCCTGACTGTACATCAGACAGCGACAGTGCAAAATCCATCATCTAAAAGGAGGAAGTTGCTGACATATCATCGGTCTCTATTACTGAGGCCTAAACGCGAATCCCTCCGCAGGAAAACCATCATCACCATCAACTATATCTGGCTCTCTGCCCACCACCCGAGGGAGGGAAGCATTACACCGCATGAGTTTATTACTCCCCGTTTGTAACAGCCGTCCTCTGTTCTCACTTCTCGTTATGCAAGCCGCTTCCTCACCTACGGACATTTTGTCCATTTGGTTTCATTATGAAAGGAGGTTTATCAGCTTGCAGCCCTATTATCACCAGTTAATGGCTTGGAAAAAAAGACATACGCACACACTCCCACTGGAGGATAAGATGAAACAATACATTTGCCTGCAATCATTCTGTTTTCCCATTTGCTTTCCATCACACCATTCAGGCTCAGGTAAAAGACAGCGGGGAATAATTTATGCCTTTGTTGATTTATGGTTGGTGCTAATACACAATGCAGTAATATTCAAAGGCAAGAGTTCAAAACACCACAGGCCAGGACTTGATGGACAATTTTTGATGGACAATGTTTTAATTTTACAATGTTTATCTATTATCTACCAATCCATCCACCCATTATTGCTTGATAAACATCATCTAAACTATCTCCATCTTTACACCCATCTCTCCATCTATCAATCCATAAATCCAATTGTACAAATAAAACATCAATCTTTAATTTGACAATCTTTTACCCATTCAGTTGTATAAATAAAATATCAGTCTTTTAACTTTTAATTCCATTCCATCCATTCATCCATCCATCAAATTGTATAAATTATAAATGAATCATTAATTTGACAATCGTATCCATCCAAATCAATCCACTCATCTTTAAAAATTAAATCAGTCTTTAATTTGACAGTCTTTAATTTATAACCATTCATCCAACCATCCAACCAATCAACCGCATACATAAATATAAAATAATCTTGAATTTATTTATCTATCCATCCATCCATTAATTCATCTCTTCAATCTAATTGTATTAATAAATATGAATCTTTAATATTTTATCCATCCATTTTTATAAATAAAATAAATCCATATTTAATTTGTCAGTCTTTAATCATTTATCCATCCAATAATCCAAGATTACAGTATAAATAAACACCAATTATTTTTTTCAATCTTGAGTTTATGTATCTATCCATCTATTATCTATTCAATAAAATTATATAAATAAATAGCAATATTTAATTTGACAACCTTTAATCTTTTATCCATCCATCAATATTTATAAATAAAATAAATCAATCTTTAATTTGACAGTCTTTAATCTTTTACCAATCCATCCAACTTTATAAATAAATATAAATGTATCTTTAATCCTGAATTAATTTATTTCCATCCATCCAAATGTATAAATGATTAGCAATCTTTAAATTTGACAATCTTTAATCTATCCATCCATCCATCTATCCATCCATCCATCCATCTATCTAGCCATCCATCTATCCTATTTTACTTACAACATCAGTGCATATTTGATGTTTTTCATGTGCTCATCTGTTGCTATCTCTTCCCCTTCTCTCTTCAGAAGCAAACGAATGGAGAGTAAATCAACACAGACAATGTAAACACAGAAATACACACGTCATTCTCATATGAGCAATCAGCAAGTGCCTTTCCATCACTAAAGCTTAATGACGAATGAGGATACTACATATTTATAGAAGAGAAGAGAATTTATTCACAGCTTAAGCCAAACAGTCCCATTACACTGTAGTTAGAGGTGAAACGGGTGGCTTTTCATCCCTCCCGATGTTACAGTGAGATGATCATTGCTTTGATTTTCTGATTGCGATGCCTAAAAGCAGAAAGGAGTATTTTTGAATTAAAGTTTGACATTAAAAAAATGTCAAGGCTGCAAAGGAGCACCACAAAGGCAAGAGAAAGCACTGTAAATATGCCACGGGCTATGGAGGCGCAGCAGTATTGCACATTTAATTGCAATGAACATTTGTGTGTACTTCAAACGCAAGCCATTTCGTCTGCAATTATCTGCCAACTTCTAGTTTCAGGCCAGCGCTGCTCAGTTTGACGAGATCGCAGTTTTACACTGCAAGCGTTTGCTTTAGCCAAAGAAGAAAATAAAACAGTAAGAAAAGCAGCCAACACATCACTCAAATCAGCGTTTATTGAGGACTTTTGTTACTGATATTTGTCTGTGCCTGAATATTTTCTGTTTTTCTGCTAAACTATGAATCAATATTTGCGAGTCGTGATCTTCTTCAAATAACTTTTAATGGCTTTCTTTTTCCACTTTCCTTTGTTCTTTCATGCTTTCTCTCTTAATTTCATCTCCTGCTCTGTGATAGGCACACTAGGGAGGGGGAAAGGTGCTGATTTGGATGCTGTTTGCTGTTAGGAGTTAGGGGTATGCTGTGTTCTGGTCCATGGCCCGGCTCCCAGATTCAGAGCTATAGCCTTACACCTGCCAGCCCAGGAGGAAACCCTGCCCACCTGGTGGCTTTGTGGACCACTTCCTGTGGTCGAGGCTGGCTGAGGGATGTCATTAGCTTCTCCCTGTGGTGAACTTTTAATTCAGTACAGCTCACCACAGAGAGCTTCCATGTAGAGCGGGAATAAGCCAGTAACAGAGAGCTTACAGACCCATTGACTGCAATCAAAATCCAGGGGCCTGTACCATGATTGTAGATTAACAAATTCAGAGTTATAGGATAAGTTTTGAGTTGACAAAACCAAACCACTCCAATCTGGCTTTGTTGGTGCCATGAAGCTGATCATCAACTTTCTCTGTCAACTCAGGCTTGATCCTGAGTTAATGGAGCACGTGCACATGAATGTGTGACATCAGCAACAAACAGCCAATCACAACACAGAGCAAGTCTGATTAACTTCTCACGAGAGAGCCAGCTAGATTCAAAACTTGTTTGTTAAAGGTTAAGAGATTAAAGAATATGAGACATGTCAATGCATTTCCACTGAAGTACTTGTCCATGAAAGAGGACAAATAAAGGAAATGATCTTGCTCTATCAGTGCAGTCACAAGTAAAACTTGTGAAGTTACTTTACATAGTTGATAATATATAGTGATAAAGACTCGAACATGTAAGGTCATATGTATCCATTTTTAAAGTGTTATCTATTGATTCTATTACTTATTTATATTACATATGATCTGCATATATTAATATTAATTTAAATAAATGCTTTATAATAATTGTTAAACTAACAGTGCTTGTGTGTAATGGAGTAATAATAATATAAATCATATTATAAATATATAAACCATATGTAAATTGTAATTATCATTAAAGCCAGACAATTTTGTTGTATTTCTTTTTTTAAGGTACTTCATAGTGACCTTCAATTTGTAGGAAGATAAACTGGGGGAGTGACCTTTTTGTATCATACATGTGTCACTTTGCTCACATCTGATTGGTCCATTTTCAGTTTAAGATCTCTAACTCAGAACATAACCTGCCCCGGAGCAGGTTTAGCCGTGGAGTGTAAGTTACTATGGCAATGAACACAGCTAAAAGCCAAGCAACTTTCATGGTACCTAAAACCCAGGATTGGTGCAAACTAAACTGAAACTTATCTGGCTAGCCAGCAAATCCAGCTTCATGGTATAGGCCCCAGGTTTGAAGCAAAATCACAACAATAAAGATGCAACAAAACTCAGGCCTCAGATTACATGGATATAGATGATCGGGTACGTATGCTGATTGTCTGATGCATGTTGCACACAAATTGCAGCAAATAAAACTTAAATCTTCAAATCTTTAACTGACCAATCTTATCAGTCTGCAGAGTTTAGCTCCACCCAGCTCCAAATCACACCTGCTTGGAAGTTTCTAATAATTCCTGAAGACCTTGATTAGCTGGATCAGGTGTGTTTGACTTAGGGCTGGAGCTAAACTGTGCAGAGCTGTGGCCCTCCAGGAATTGAGTTTGAGACCAATGGTCTATTTTGTACTTAAGATATCTCATATTTAATAATAATTCTAATAAACCAGTAAACATGCTTCTAAATGGCGTACACACACAATTAACTGTGGTTGGTCAATTTACATGTCGTCAGTTAGATGGTCACTTTCTGTTTTAGTGGGCAGTTCTTGGACAACATAAGCTGCAATAAGGTATATTGATGTTACAGTCAAAAGTCTATCTATGTGAGACTATAGCTGGTCATCATCATAGAGACACACACACACAAACTCTGACGAGATGGTTTCTATGATGTCAAAAAGGCACTGCAGAGTAATTTGAGAGATAAATATCTTATGGAAGGAAATGGTTATACAGTGAATTCTACAGTAAACCATCATATATAAAAATGTACCGCAGAACGTCCCATCTGACCAATCAGAATAAAGAGCTGCACATAAAATGCTCCATAAATGCCACTGTCAGTCTGTATATATCACTCGCACACCCATCCTCCAATTTGCTCTCACTTCTCCACACCCAAACGCATTCACAAGTTCTTTAAGATGCATGGACGTACACACACGCACACACACACACAGGAGTTCAGAGCCACCTAGCTTAGCAGCAAAGCACAAACACAGCCTCTGGCTGAGTCTCACATCTTAGCAGTGTTCTCTAGACTAGTGTGCGAGCCTGGATCCTTTCTCAGAGTGACCAGCCAGGCTATTATACGGTTGGCATGCAAAAGATAGCTCTCTCCCCACAGGCTGAGGCTGACCTCTGTCAGAATATAAAATAATGAAGCCAGATTGAGGGAAAAATATGTGTTAGAGACAAAAATTTGAACAACTGCCGCATAAGCGCTGCTGCTCTCAGAGCAATGCCTCTACATACTGATGAGAGAAAGAAATCAAACTAACACTCAACAGACAAACATGCACATGCCTGATGCATTAGGCTGTTTTCACACTGGGCTTGATTGCTGGGTTCACACACTTGAGTTTGAAGAAAATCTTCTATAAGAAATGCAATACACACACACACATTTTTTAAACAAATAAATAGTCTAAAAATGCTCAATCAATCAATAATTCAAATCAATGAAATATCAATCAATCATTAATTCAAATCAATGAAATATGATTGTTTTCATGTTTGATATAATTGCTTGGCATTAACCAGAATCAATTAATCAATCAATTTAATCAAGCAACCGAATGAATGAATGGATGAATGAATGAATGAATGGATGAATGAATGAATGAATGAATGAATGAATGAATGATTGAATGATTGAATGATTGAAAGCTTTCCACATTTGGTACATATTTGCTTGGCATGAATCAGAGTTTATTTGGTGACAAAAATAAAATGAAATAAAATAAAATAAAAACTCTGATGTCAAAACACCATTATATGTAGTTCTACACCAGAATGCCTTTTTCATGTTATTTTTTTAAAGATTATTGTGGGAACTCTTCCACAAAATGATGAGAATTGGAGCAACAAGCTCCAAAAATGGTACTTTTTTATGGTGCTTTTTCTCTTATTTTGGAACTTGACAGTCCTAGCCTCCATTCACAATTTTGATGATTTTAAGCAATCTGCTCCTTTAATTTAGAGTTTGAGGAAGCCTCAGATCATCACTGAAGCTGAAAAGACAGACACGTATCCGCTCCTAAAATGTCATATTTCATAACACGCCGATCAGCGTTCTTCACAGTTCGCTTGAGAGACCAGAGTGCTTGTTACAGCTCTCAACCACAAATGGCAAATGAGAGCTGGTGGTGGACATTTTTATTTTCAAAATAGTCAGTGTCAATAAATATATATTTTGTGAGAAACATTCACAATCTGACATCGGATGCTGCATCAGCAATGCTTAAAAACAACTCAAGATCTGCACAAAAATGTACAAGTGTCTCCTAAACCCAGCATCAAGCAACAAAGCTCCAAGATATCCCATGCACTCAGCTGGGAACATGTAGATCATCTACAGTACAAAATGAACTAAAATTGTCACTGTGGATAAGGTGTAAAAGTGACCCAGAGCCTCGAGCATCCTCACAAGGACTTTTCAAAGAAATTATAGGCATGTGTGACCAACCTCAATAAATGACCATCTATGTTATTCAGCTTTAACGCTTGAAGGCTTGTGAGGCTTGAAACAGACTTTAAGCTACAACCATTGGTTAAACTGAGATTCTGAAGAAGGAGAAATGCCAAAATTTGGTTATGTGAGATATAACTGCATAAAAAGCTTGCAACAATTATCAATATTGAAACCTTCCTGTGTAAGTGCTACACTTATTTTTTAAACAAAACAAAGCCAAGCACCAAACTAAACAAAACCAAATGAATACTAAACTAAAAGCTAAACAAAACAAACCCATATGAAAAAGCCAAACCCCAACCCGATTTTATCGTGATTTCCAACTGTCACAGGATCTCTAAATCTATGTGAAGTACTGTACATAAATCACACATGTAATTCAGCTCACCATGTGAAGAAAGCGTTCTTTAAATCGTCACACAGACTTTGCAAATCTGCTAGATACAGAGCTACTTTGAAAGTGTTCATATTAGGCTTCTTTAGTAATAACTTGGATCCAGGGATTATGTATCGTTAAGTTGCCATGGATAAAGAGTGCTTGCTAAATGGCAAATAAAATATTAAAATACTTCAAAATCCGCAGGAGTATGAAGTTGTGTTTATCCATTTGAAAATAAACTCTCAACCACATCCTGTTGCTTTGATAAAGATAAAGATTAAAGAAAGAAACAGTCAAATTTAAGTGTTAAATATATAGAGGTTTACTATCATCCTAGATCCATCACACTAAAAGACTGAGCACAAATTCAATTTAACTTCAAATCCAAAATGTCCTCAGGTATGTTTGTTTGTTAAAAACCACAGTTCAATCTTATGGAAACCCATTTTCGCTACTTACTTTTTTTTAACAATGGTAATTGCTACTTTTTATCTCACAATTCTGACTTGTTTCTTAGCAATTCATACTTTTTTTCTCACAAATGCATAAAATGATAAAATCAGAATTGTGTAACAGAAACTTGCAATTGCTGGTTACAAAGTCAGAATTGCATGATATAAAGTTGCAATTCTGATAAATATAGTCAGAACTGTGAGATAAACTCGCAATTGCAAGAAAAAAAATCACAATTCTGACTTTAGCCATTGTGAGTTTATATCTGAGAATTCTAAAGAAAACAATTGTGAGATGTAAATTGTAATTACGAAAAAAGCAAAAGTAAGAATTGTGAGATTAAAAGTGTCAAATTAACTTTTTTTTACTATTAACAATTTGTTTTATTCAGTGGGCTAAACGGGCTTCCATACACTAATATTTATTCAGGCATCTAAAAATATTGTAGAAACAATTTTCCGATATTTGTAGTACATTTTGTAAATAATTTGAATAAAAAAAACATGACATGTATTCCAACAGTCTTTTTTACACTACCTTCTAAGCATCTTACCTTTCTTCCGATTTCAACAGTTGAAATGTACAAGCCATACAAATGTACAAATGTACAAACTCAGTATAGGCAGATAATAACATGTGCATCCTGAACACACTGTGCTCCACCTTCAGAGCGAGTATCAATTCCTTTTTTTCCAGAATATACAACGAACAGTACTGTTCAGGGCTGCAGAATAGGAACACCGACACAAATCACACAGGAAACCAACATTGAGTCCCTGAGGCTGAGCAGATGGGCGTTGTATATGAGAGCGGTGAGGAGAATCATGTACATGAGAAAAGAAATGGAAACAGAGACTGCCACAATAGTACAAACAGTACATGGTATGTGTGTGATTGTAGACAGGACAGCTCTCTTACAGCTCTTGCTACAGGCACGCATTCAGCCAACTTTCCAACACACACCACCTGCCACACTTCCAAGTGTGTGTGTGTGTGTGTGTGTGTGTGTGTGTGTGTGTGTGTAATGGGAAAGTCTGCTTGGATTACAAGCACCGTTAAAATTGCATTCTGAATGCATTATGGGTAGAAACGGAGCACAGAGAGCCTTGTCCTGAATGCGGCACATATAGAATTATGTACAAATTCCAATCCATCCAGATCCATAAGAGAAAGCATTGTCTGTCTTTACACCTGCTCTGAACTCACCCTACGAGATCATCATTAACAACAGCTGACTTTTCATTAAATAAATCGCATAAAGTCCATATGACAGAACAGGGTTTAGCTAGCCGTGGTGCGTCCTGTGCACTTGAGAGAGACAATTTTTAGCACAGTAATGCTTTTCTAAGCCATAGGCGTGTTAGTAGGTCATGCCGCAGCCTGTGTGGATGTGAATGTGTAGAGGCACACAACAACAAATGACCAGTACCGTTTCTAGGCATAGGCGAGCTAGGCGGTCGCCTAGGGCGCCACCAGCTGAAGGTGCCAATGAGCGCACGTACTGGCACTACATTTTAGCAGGGTTGTGATAAAGAGTGGTCACCCTGAAATATGACTGCCACCCCCACTGGATCCCCAACATCATTGGGCTAGAGTACTGTCAATCTGACGATGCCTGTACGCCATTGGATCAGAATGCTGTCAATTGCTGCCTGATTATTGCATGCTTGTATTTGGAGCGCTCATCAATGCCAAGATCAATGGGCTCTGTCAATGCTTTGGCAAGGTAACGCTTTTTTGTTTGCCATGCAATAAAACTAAGTTCAAAGACCAATTTAAAATATTGGTACAGTAAGTAAAGTACACAAAATCAGTATTTTGTTTAGGCAGTATTTGTGGCAGTTGATAAATCATGTTGCTAGATTCAGCCAAAAGGTGTGCCAATACATTGTTAAAGGATCAGCGTGTCATGTAATATTCCCATATAAACTTTAACAGCCAATTAAAAAATATTGGTATTGTAAAATTAGCTAATTCACGAGATAACGGAGGTGTCGAAATGCTGAATCAATTCATAACGGGAGCAGCGTCATACACATAGAGGGCAGAGCGTCACATTATTTAAAGGGGAAGTTCAAAGGGGAAGTTATCTTTGGCCTAATTATTCTGCCTGATAATATTCATTGTTTTAACCAAAGTGTAAGGCACATTATACATAACTATATGTAATAGTGACAAGCACTGTGAAAAATATATGCTTAGCAATATGCAATTTCACATCATGCCAAATAATAATTCTCCAATTAAATGCATCAAAATAAACCCCAGTCCTTGGATTCATTTTTCACAGTGCTTGTCACATTGTATTGATGTTGCCTGCTTATGCTGTTGCCTTAGAATCAATCAATCGATCAATCAATCAATCAATCAAACAAACAAATCAATCAATCAAATATTAATTTTGTGTGAAATATTTTATTTTCATTTGCTGTATATTGATTTAATGACATATTTTTATAGCAAGGCCAGATAAAATGTTAAGAAATAAAAATGTCATTCAATACTAAAAGGTATTGATAAGGAATAACTTAAAGAAACATTTAACCGAGGGGGGGGCGTTTACACAACATTGTAAAAAAAAAAAAATGGAAAACCTTTGTTGTGTTTTGTCCATTTATTTACACAGCAAAAGTGTTTTTAGAAAACTTTTAAAAACTGTTTTTAAAGTGCAGCTTTTCGAAAACGATACTGTTATCATCTCTGAGTAAACTGAAAATGCAAATTTTTCAAACGGTGATGTCATGCGCATGCATAAAACATTAACGCAGTGTTTTTCTACAAAGTGACATCGCCAACTACTGGCCTGGCATGCATAATACAGCATTTTAATTCGTGTTTGTGGATATGAACATGGACTTTTGAAACATTTTCGTCTGTATGCAAAAAAAGCAACAAAAAACATTGTTGTGTAAACATACACAAAACAAATATTTAATTTACTAAATGTTTTAAATGTAAGTTGTTGCAATCAATTTATTTGAGCTACATTTAAATAAACAAATTTAGTTGACTAACTTAATGTCCTGTTTACACCTTTACAATTTACTGCAAGATGTGTTTTGGTTGATCAGATCACAAATCTTTAGTGGCTGTTGGAATGCATTCAACCACATGTAAGTTTATACTATGAAAACAATCTGGTCGAATGCGTTTTTGACTACATCTGGAAGTGGTTGAAAGCTCAATGCTTCAGAGCCCATTTATGTGTGTAAATTCACTTGTGATGGTGTCGACAAGAATTCATCTTAATACCAGGTGTAAACTAAAGTGGGTATAAAATGCTAATTATAAATATACTAAAATCACTGTAACTGAGAGAATAGCAGAATGCATACTGCAACTATAATGATAACAGCAAAAAGAAACTACAGTGCCTTGCAAAATAATTTTTTATTAATAATTTTTTCACATTTAGTTATGTTGCTGCCTTATGTTAACTGCTTTAAAATATTTTGTTCTACATCAGTCTACACTCCATACACCATATTGACAAAGCAAAAACAGAATTGTCATAACTTTGTAAATGAATTACAAAAAAAAAAAATAAACTGAAATAAGTACATTGGATAAGTATTCATAACTATGCTGAAGCTGAAGCACCTTTACAGCCTCAAGTCTTTTTTGTTTGATGCGACAAGCTTTGCTCATCAGCATTTGGCTAGTATCTGCTATTCTTCTCCTCACCTCTTCACCTCTCAAGCTCTGTCAGTTTGGATGGGGTAGATGCACATTTTCAGGTTCCTCCAGAAATATTTGATTGGGTTCAAGCTCAGGGCGTTCACAGCGTTGTCTATAAGCCACTCTTGCTCTTTGTTTAGGTCCATTGTCCTGTTGGAAGGTGAACCTTCTGCCCAGTCTGAGGTTCTGAATACACTGGACTAGGTTTTCATTAAGGCTATCTCTATATTTTAGTGCATTGTGCTTTTCTTCTACTCTGACGAGTCCCTCAGTCCCTGCTGCTGAAAAACAGCCCCACAGCATGAGGCTGCTACCAGAATACTCTACTTTTGGGATGGTACTCTGCATGTGATGAGTAGTGCCTGTTTTCCTTCAAACATGATGCTTATAATTGAGGTTCATCAGACAATATAATATTAATTCTCACAGTCTGAGGGTCCTTTAGGTACTTTTTTTGCCAATTCTAAGTGTGTTTTCATGTGTCTACACTGCCATAAAGCCCAGATCGATTTGTCCTTCTGTAGATTTCTCCTTTCTGCATATACAATCATGGAGCTCAACTAGAGTGACCATCAATTTCTTCGTCCCCACTCTAACCAAATACCTAGAAGAATCCTGGTTGTTTCAAACTTCTTCCATTAAGGATAACAGAGACTACATGCTTCTGTGACCCTTCAATGAAGCAGATTTTGTTTCTGAACTCTTCCCCAGATGTGTGGCTTGACGCAAACCTATTTCGGAGCTCTATAGACTGTTCTTTTGACCCCAGGGCTTTTGCTCTGCTATGCATTATCAGCAGTTGGACCTTTTATTAAGACATGTGTACCTTTCGAAATCATACCCATTCACAGGCTACCTTCACTCAAAGTCTAGTAACAACTACAAGCAATATGAATGCTCCTCAGCTAAATTCCAACTGTCCAAGATAAGGGTATGAGTACTTTTGCAATGGAATCATTTAAGTAATGTATTTGTAATACATTTGCATAGATATATATATATTTTTTTTTGCTTTACCATTATAGTGTATTGAGTGTAATTTGATTTGGAAAAAAGTAATTTAAAGCAGTTTAACATAAGGCAGCAACATAAAACGTGAAAGAAATGAAGGGGTATGAATACTTTCACAAGGCACCTTATATGATTGATTTGTTAATGATTGATGAAAACAACCAAGCCAACAAAAATCCATTCGACTGTGAAGCACTTACTGTGCACTTTGAATAAACACTTTCTTTGTTTTATTTCTTGTTCTAGCTTTTATTTTGGTAGCCTTTAGCTACATAAAATAGCATACAAAAACGTAAGGAACAACACATTGTCATTAAGGTGTTCACATGACATTGCTGAATACCAACACACATACATCAATAACAGATTTTCACATAAATATATTCAATTAGATACGAAAAAAACTTCTCTAAAGAGGAAACATCATAAACAAATGTTTAATTTCCCAGAGGAGCCTTCTTCCTCATATTCTGTATTAGTAGTGAGTACACATCTGCCATGCTAATGCATCAACGCTGTCTGCTCAACAACTTCACTAGTTGTGATTTCCACTGAGAATTACTAACAAAAGAATACATGTGAATTATAGAATTCCACAATCAGGGCTGAGTGTCGACCTTGACCCGGGACTGAACTTGAAATATTAATACTGATGTAATTATCAAACCACACCACACATAAAACAATGATCCTATAGGTGTCTTTATACTACTCCTTTTTAAGCATCAAAATTAAGGCATATAAGCAACAAAGTTGGGAGGGTTGCAAAGTTATGTAACATAGGAACCGTTGTTCCTCTTCACATGAGCAGAAACACTGAAAAGCACAAGCAGTCAGAGATCAGCATACAGAGGAAATGAAAGAGAAACGCAGCATCATCAGGAGATATTTCACTCCATTAAATAAAGACCAAGCTAAATGTGACATTTATTATAAACTAATATGGTGTTAAATGAAGTTGCTAAATGATTGATCATATTCTGTAATTACTGCTAAAGAATGTAAAACAAAAAAAAGTAGTTTTTTAATTTGTAGTTTTGTCTAAAGATTGTGGTTTTAATGCTGTAAATACCCATATCTTAAACAAATCTTAATTCTAAAAAATGCTGGGTTAAATACAACCCAGAACTGGGTTAAATATGGGCAAACCCAGCGATTGGGTTGTTTTTGACCCAGCGGTTGGGTTACTGCTCAGAAGGTTGGGTAAAACATTTAACCCAACTGTTGGTTGAAAACAACCCAATCGCTGGGTTTGCCCATATTTAACCCAGCATTTCCACATTGGAGAAATACAGGCTTCCTATATCAGATTAAAAAGCAAATAACCAATGTTGGTCCATCCCTAGTTCGTGTTTGTTTCGCTGGCTCTGTTTATCTCAAGGGTCAGTGACTTTATGCTCACACCTATTGCATTAACGCATAACGTTTATTTTTTTTCTGCTGCCGCTTCACACCAGAGCTGTTTCTTCTTTTGTTTTCTTTCTTTGCATCTATTGTTTGTCTCCATCTGGTTTTACACATAACAACAACAAAAAGGCATTTTTGGATACAATCCCATAACATTTTTACCCGTTGGTGGTTTGTGCCAATGCATTGCTGGCTTCTGCAATGTACCATTTGACGCAAATATATATTACAACATACTGTGAACTCTCGGATGGAGGCATTGAGGCTCTCACAGGTTTGGGTTCATTACTTGAAGTTCTCTTGTCTGTCTTTGTCATTTTATTTGTTTCATCACTACAGCTGACACTAAACCACACATGTTGAATGATACGGTCACTCTGGACTGTTCTGTTCACTCGGGCTCCATTGTTACATTGTGTCTATATTATATATATAGTGGTTTTATATTGTTGGGTCTGCTTTTTTGTATATATCTACTCTTCCACTTATGCACTGTGAAGCACCTAGAACACCAAAAAGACTAAACTTGTGCAATTTTCTTTCATTTAATAAAGTAAACTTAGTAGTAACCTGAGGAAAAGTTCTAATTTGTGTTTTAAAATAAAATCTAAATGAGTTCTTTTTATTTTATTTATTTAAAACATTTTACTGAACAAAATTTTGAACTGTAGTTTTAATGTTAAAAAAGTGTTATTATTTCGAAAATTATTTTCATAGATGAGATATGTAACATTAAACATAAGATTGTATAAATAAAATATACAAGGATAAAAATAGGATAAAAATAAATCCTACATAAAAGCATTTAAAGCATACTAGCGTAGCAACAACAACAAAAAACTTGAACGTTACCTTTACATAAGTTGAAATCTTTATTTTAATATTAAGCAATCCCTGGGACATAAATGTGCCTATCTCACATTGGACACATTCAGGAAGTGAATCCAGGAGAGAGGATGTTTGCTAGCAGTGCTGTCATGAGCTGTGCTTTCTTCATTATAGCCGCACTTTGGCCTTCGTCCAATGACCAACATCACTCATTAACACACACACACACACACTCGCGCGCACACACACACACTAAACAACAACTTGAACTGTGTAACTTGGAGAAAGACAGGTAAACAACTGAACAACAAGAGCATAAGAAAGAAAGAGAGAGGTCAAACTGGGAAGAGAGAAAGAGTGAGAGGAATGTGTTGAGCTGCTTCGCTCTCAGTGGTTTTATGGCAGTGGGTTAGTGTTGCTGCGCTCTGGCAGAGGTTGGTGAATGCGGCTCAATTCCTGCAGAGTTTGTTATTACACATTCACACATCAGCACACACAGCTGTGCACCCAATTCATAAGAGATTAAAACATTATTCATTTAGTAAAACAGGTCTGCCAAAAACATGTTGACTGCTAGACTACAATGGCAGACAATACATGGGCAGAATTGCAGTGTAATAGGGCAGTGTAATAATATCAAATAAAAAAATGTAAATACAAAAATAAAAGCAATCTAAAAATATTATAATTAAAATAAAATAAACCTTTTGGATGTGCAATATTTTTTTAATGCTTTATCCTCTTCATTGTTAAAACCCAACTATAATAAACACTTTTTTTATTTAAATTATTTATTCATATTCAGTTTCATTTTGAAATATGAGACATCATAAGATCAAACACGCATAGCTGTATTCCTGACATCTAAAAAGCGAACCAATAAATAAAATAAGTGAAAACTCTTAATATTGATAGCATTACTTTGCGGTATGTTCTTATGAGATACAGCAGATTAATACTTAATTCGGGAGTTAAAACTCCCCCAAAACAATAGTCCTGCAGTAATCTTTTGAGTTATAAAGTCTCCCCTATTTCCATAATCTTTGGTGTGCCAAAAGTCATATTCAAGCTGAGGAATCTATTCGAGGAACAATGCATTTTATCCAGAACATGTTGACCCTACTGGGTTTGCAATAAAGAGCTGTTTTCGGGCTGTGATTTAACTGTTTTCAGCCCTCCATTTCTCTCTGTCTGTTCCGGCTTTGCCCTCTGAGACGTTGATGAAACGCCGATGAAAGGTTTCTAAAATGATTTGGATTGATTTGCTCTCTTCCATTGAAAGTCATCATTTATCATTCACTCCTCACTGAAGCACTGGACCGACGGTCAGAGCCGACAGCCGATCTTCCCCCAGAGAAATGACAGCTCTTTCCCGCAGGACATATGATCGTGATCTGCAAATGATTAGCACACAATACATCCTAAAAGGGGTCCTATTTGCTTTGTTTTTTCTGATGCCTTTTTTTAATGATCAGTTTTTGCCCTTTCGCCGATCATTATTAAACAGAACACTTTTTCCTCAGCATCTAATGTCATCTTCACATGCAAAATGAGTAACATCTAACATCCTAGCTGCCCCAACATCCAATAACATTCAATAATATGACACTGTAATAAATTCATGAAACAATCTGCATTAAAATATGCTGAAAAAAATCCTCTCATTTCTCATTTATTAGAGTACAAGTGCAGAGCAGTAGGTGTTACTTCCGGTGGCGCTGCTGAGTTCAGTCCCCTGTGAATTAGCTCCGCTCAGAATTGTGCTTTTATGTGGTTTTTTTTACCAACTTTTTATTTTTTTACTTCTCTTTTTGATACGTGTATCGTCTGCAATGATTATGTACGACAGAAGAACACTTTTGGACAATGGACAGCGCTACACTATCCTGATTCAGAACACTTTATCCGCGGATCCAGAGTGGCCATTGGAGATACTTCGGAACGAGTTGAACAACGACCACCTGAACAACCGCAGGAGGCGAAGGAAACACCGCGGGAGACGTGCTGGAATACGCAACAGACTGAGGAAAAGGGCTCACAGCCCTCCTCTACCAAGTATTCTGCTCGCTAATGTCCAATCCTTGGAGAATAAGATGGACGATCTTAGAGCCAGGATAAGTTTCCAACAGGACATTAGGGACTGTAACATCTTTTGTTTGACCGAAACATGGCTCACGCCGACGGTCCCGGACACCGCTGTAACGCCGTCTGATAACTTCTCTGTTTTACGGATGGACAGAACAGCCGAGGCCGGAAAAAACAAAGGTGGTGGAGTGTGTTTCTTTATTAACAAGAAATGGTGTGACTCCAGGAATATCTCCATTCTGTCGCGTTCCTGTTCGCCTCATCTGGAGCATCTCTCCATTATCTGCCGCCCATTCTATCTGCCCCGGGAATTTTCATCAATCGTCGTCACTGCCATTTATATACCACCACAGGCAGATACCAGCTTGGCTCTGTCCAAACTCCACGATGAGCTCAGCGGCTACATCAATAAACATCCTGACGCTGCATGTATTATCGCGGGGGACTTTAACAAAGCCAACCTCAAGAAGGTCATCCCTAACTTTCATCAGCACATATCCTGTCCAACCAGAGGACTGAATACACTCGATCATTGCTACACTCCTCTCAAAAATGCCTACAAAGCCCACTCACTGCCGGCTTTTGGCAAATCAGATCATGTCGCCATTTCGCCATGTCGCAAATCAGATCAAGTCGCCATTTTCCTCACACCGGAATACAAACAAAGGATCGTTCATGAACTGCCGGTGGAGAGGGAAGTGACGCGCTGGTCCTCCCACTCTGAAGCTATGCTACAGGCGTCTCTTGATGACGTCAACTGGGACATGTTCCGGGCGAGTTCATCTGATGTCAGCGAATTCACGGATGTAGCATTAAGCTTCGTAAACACGCTAACCGAGCAAGCCACTGAAACGGTAACAATGAGGACATTTACTAATCAGAAACCGTGGGTGGACAGATCAATCCGTGATGCGGTTAACCATCGCACTGCCGCATACAATGCCGGTCTGTTTTCAGGAAACATGAGCCAGTACAAGGCATCGTGCTATGCTCTCCGACGTGCAATAAGAGCCGCTAAGCGCCGGTGCAGAGAGAGAATTGAGTCACATTTCCAGCTCAATGACTCTCGACGCATGTGGCAGGGACTGAAGACCATCTGTTCCTCTGGAAATAACTCCTCCGCAGAGGTGAGAGCAGATCCGTTGCTGGCCGAAGAACTAAACACCTTCTACGGCCGCTTTGAATGTAATGGCGGCGCAAATCTGCCGAACAGCCCGTCAGGAAGCAGCAGACAGAGCAGCGATCATGTTATCACCGTGTCAGAGGATGATGTTCGGAGGGAACTAAAGAGGGTGAACGTCAGGAAAGCAGCAGGACCTGATGGGATTACTGGCCGCGTTCTGAGGTCCTGTGCTGACAGGTTTGTTTACTTCCATATTTAATGAGTCCCTTACTACCTCTGTTGTTCCCACCTCCTTTAAAAAATCTGTCATAATCCCTGTGCCTAAGAACAGTAAACCCTCTTGCCTGAATGACTATCGTCCAGTTGCCCTCACATCGACAGTCATGAAGGTTTTTGAGAGACTTTTAAAGAAACACATTTGATCCTCCATCCCTGCTACTTTGGACCCTCTTCAGTTTGCCTATCAGCCAAATAGGTCTACTGATGATGCCATCTCCCAGGTACTGCACTCCTCCCTCACTCACATCGACAGCAAGAATGGCAACTATGTCAGGCTGCTATTCATAGACTATAGCTCAGCTTTCAACACTATAGTCCCCACCAAGCTAGCTGATAAACTCACAGACCTCGGCCTAAACACTTCACTCTATGACTGGATTCAAGATTTCCTCACCGCCAGACCACAAGTGGTGAAAGTCGGCCAGTTCACCTCCAACTCCATCACCCTGAACATAGGAGCCCCACAGGGCTGTGTCCTGAGTCCCCTGCTCTACTCTCTATACACCCACGACTGCGTGTCCTCTCACAGCTCCACTTCTATTGTCAAATTTGCGGATGATAGTGTGGTTCTGGGCCTCATTAACAACGATGGCGAGGCCGCATACTTGGATGAGGTGGAGAGACTTACATCATGGTGCCAGGACAACTGTCTCTCTCTGAGCGTGAGCAAAACTAAGGAGCTGATCGTGGACTTCAGGAAGAGACAGCAGCCCCACTCCTCTTATGATCAGTGGGACCCCTGTGGAAGGGTGGTAACGCTTCAAGTACCTCGGTGTAAACATCTCCGAGGACCTAACTTGGACTACACACATTCAAACACAGGTTAAGAAAGCCAGGCAAAAACTGTACCATCTGCGACAGCTGAGGAAATTCAGGGTCTCACCAGCTATCCTGAAAACGTTCTATTCTGGGGCCATAGAAAGTGTATTGACTCAGTGCATCTCAGTGTAGTATGGTAATTCCTCAAACCAGGACTGCAAAGCTCTGCAGAGAGTCGTGCGTTTAGCTGAACGCATCTCAGGGTCTGCTCTTCCCTCTCTGCAGGACATCTACCTCAAACGCTGCAAAAGCAGAGCTGCAAAAATCATCAAAGACTCAACTCACCCCGGTAACCATCTTTTCTGTTTATTGCCATCTGGAAAGCGCTTCAGGAGCATGATGGCAAAAACTGAAAGACTGAGGAGGAGCTTCTTCCCTCAGGCCATCAGGCTCCTAAACTCAAACTCAGTTTCATAAACATTTACAAGACTCATTGTTACTGTAAATATTCTCATATTCTCAATATTGCTGCTTTATGTACAATACCCTGAACCCGTCTGCACATCCCTCTTATTCACATTACTATTTATTAAGTCCCAGTACACTGTTTTTTTGCACATCTTATTGTTTTTTGCACATCTTATTGTTTTGCACATCTTATTGTTTTGCACTTTTTTATTTCATTGCACATTTTACTCTTATTTCTCTTTTTTTACCATATATATGCTCTTGTGTTGTGTTACTTTATATAATTTGTATTTGTATTATTTTGCACTGTCCACTGAGCGGACCTGATTCGATTACATTTCACTTCTAATTATACCCTGTATAATTTATTATGTGACAAATAAAGAAACCTTGAAACCTTGCTACACACAGACAGCAACAGCTAAACATTTTCACAGGTTTAACTCTTATTAGTTTTTTTTAGTTTTTTTTTCAACAGTATCTATCATACTTGAACCTTATTTCCTCACTGCAACTTTGTAAACCAAGTTTCAGATCACCAAATTTCCAGAATGAGCCGCTCTTGCAGCATAGTTTCCATTCAGTCTTCATGAAGTAAAAGTTTACTTCAAACTTCAAAATATATAATTTTTTTAGCTCTGAAGATCAACGAAATCTGATTCTTCATGATATGACCCCTTTAAAGTTTAATAAAAATCCCTTTATTGTATAAAATCTCTTGTTCTTCCATTAATTCTCTTTGTGCACAGCCAGTGTTCTTTTCTCTTTCTGAAATGACAAAAACCTCTTCAGTTCTACTTTTAATGACACTTTTTACGTTTTTTAACTTGATCTGTTGTTTAATAAATCCTCAGAGAGCTTTGATTGGCTGAAAGGTTTTAGGGGAAAATATGATTGGCCTTTTCGCAACGAGAACAAACAGAACATGTTTTTCAACGTTGTAACAATGTTTGTCCTCTGAAGGGTGGTCAAAAGCCATAGTTGTGTTTTTCGAGGTTTGTGATGAGGATTACAGAGAGACAGACAAACAGAAAGGTGCACAGAGGATCACAGAGCTCGGTCACGGGCAGGTACACAGTCAGACACAGACCAAATTTGGCTATATCTAAGAAAAGACTGGGATTAGAAGTGTTCTGTGCATGACAGAACTTGGCTTCAGACTGGTCTTTCTACAGCAGATGATGTTGCATGTTACAGAACTGTAAATCTCACTCAAAGACATGTGTGCAAACACACATATACATGCGTGTATTGGTCACGCCACAGACCCTGTTCTCTGTCTCTATGGCATGAATTGTTCAGTGGTTACAAAGAGTGGCATCTTTTTGTCACACTCACCACTGCCAAGAACTACAGAAAACAGATAAACACCGTTGTATAGGGAATACAAGAGTGGGCTGATTATGAAAAGAACATCAGGACATAAAATAACTATTACAGTGACATTTGCATTGATCGAACTGTTGGCAAAATTTAAAATTTAAAAGTCAACTCTTTAATTTAAGAAGTTGAAATCTGAATTGAAATGTCGAATACAACAACAAAACAATTTACTTTGTATACTATGTGTGTGTGCACGCATATATTAAAACAAATTTGAAATCAAATCAATGAATCTATTAAAAATCATTAATCACACACACACACACACACACACACACACACACACACACACACACACACACACAGTATATACTGTATAATAAGAATAAGATTAACACTAAAAGAACTAAATGTCCACAGGCTACATTTTATAAATTAATTATTAATATCATCTAAATGTTCAAGGAAATACACCATATATTGAATGTACGTAAACATAATGAGAAACAATCTATTACCACACACTTAAACTTTTTATATTCACTTTTAATATAACTAATCATTTAAAAAGGTCATTTCAATTCAAAAACATTTTCTATGGAGTTTTTCAGCCCTGAAAAGCTGCTCTTGCTGGCAGTCACATGAGTTTCAAAAGCATTGAGGGAGATTAAAGGAATTAGGGATGAAATGAAAAACGATGAATTATTGCTTTAATATGGACTCCAAAAAAGAAATATACATTGATGACGAGTGCGGTGTGAAGCAGGCCTAAAATAAATGGCAGATTAAACCTGGAAGAGAAGGAGAGAGAGCAATACATCAAAAATAAATCTATCCTGGTATGTGCAGAGAAAGCATACAACATTAAAACAAAACTAGATCCAATCGCTACACGAGCTGGGTGGGGTTTAACCCTGTCGTCCTAGCCAAATTTCCCCATTGGTCTCTGACCATCATGGCCTCCTAATTCATCCCCATACACTGATTGCTTCATCACTCTGTCTCCTCTCCACCAGTAAGCTGGTGTGTGGTGGTGTTCTGGTGCAATATGGCTGCCGTCGCATCATCCAGGTGGATGCTGCACATGGGTGGTGGTTGAGGAGATTCCCCCTTCTATGTGAAGCACTTTGAGTACCCAGAAAGGCGCTATATAAATGTAACAAATTATTATTATTATTATTGCACGAATAACACACCAACAAAAACGTCTAAACAGGACTTTAGCATGCTCGCAGCACTGTGTTATGCACAAGCAGACTTATCAATATGAATCGGGGGGAAATAAACGAGTGTGACACATTGAAGTTATCTGGGAGAAGTTTAATTATCTTACATTGGCTGTCAGCGGTGAGACAGATGCATGCAGACTGATAAACACAAGCATAGTGGACTCTTTATCTCTCACTCTCTCTCTCTCTCTATCTCTCTCTCTTCTGACAGCGCAGTCAGTGTGTTTGTGTATGTGTGTGCGACCTCAAGAGATGTAAACATAAAGACTACATCTGTTATGTCCCAGGCCCGCTGAGCCACCACCACAGGGGCCCGAAAGAGCCAACTACCCCATCTCAAAAACACACACACTCTCACATACATCACAGACATCCTCACACCTCTGCAGACACAAAGCCTGCATACAGATTGACAAGAAGGGCTTTCTTACTCAAATGTGTTTTGAGGGCAGAAAGGGAAACGACCAGTAAAAAATCAGAGAGGAAGCAGGTAATAGGCAGGATATTTAATATTACAATGTATCAAATAAATTGCACGATTGCATTAAATTGATCAAAAGTGACAGTAAAGACATTTGTAATGCTACAAATGATTTCGATTTTAAATAAATGCTGTCATATACATGCATCACAATAAAAAAACAACTGATTTAAACATGAATAATAATAATAATAAAATGTTTTTAAAACAACCAATCAGCAAATTGTTGAATGATTGAATGATTGAAATGATTTCTGAAAGATCATGTGACACTGGTGTAATGGCTGTTGAAATTTATGTTTATAAATTACATAAAATATATATATAAAAGGAAAATATTAGTTAAATTGTAATAATAATAATTCACGTTTTAAATCAAATAAAGATTAATAAAGGATTTCTCTAGATATTGACTAATTAAGATGCAAATGATTTGGTCACATGACTGTTGAATAGACCTGTTATCATCTAAAAAAAGCTATTGTTATTGTTAAATTATAATAATAATAATAATATTAATAAAGAGTATAATAACTGCTGAAATAAAACTAAACGCATTTTCATGACTCCAAAATTAATTAAATTAAATTAAATAAAAAACACTGAATTTAAACATTTAAAATTAACATTACTAAAACTGTAATGCATTAATAGTAATATTTTCATATTATAAAACCTGAAACCCGCCTGGCATAAAAACGCTTCTAAAGAGCAAAACAAGAGATATTTGGCATAAATGTAATACCATTAGAGATTTTTAAATAATACTATTTAGTATTAAAACTTAGAACAAAACTAAAATTTAAAAACATTTTGCGCACATTTGTTTCAAAAATTTAATCTTAAAATGTACATAAAAACAGATGGAAACCCAATGAAAATCAGGGAACCCTGCTCATTACGCTCTTCAGAGGAATAAACCAAATAATTTACAAATCTGCATATGAAGATAAAACAGGAGAAAGCATTTTAATTAAAAACATTACACACTTCACTTTCAAAGACTAATGTTAGAGGGCTCTTGCACCCAACATGCCCGCACTCTTTTACTGTACAACCTAGTTTGTAAGGGCTAGAAGAGGGCTGATCGTGTTGTTGTCGGCTCTAATGTGATCAAAGAGAAAGCAGCTGTAAAGTAATTGAAGGAATTAATAAAAGGCAAACTTAGGAGAAGTGAAAGGCTGTCTGTAATTAAACTCTGTTTCTGTCACAACATGGAAAACATTCACTTACAGAGCTGGTAATGGAGCTGATGAAATATGAAACCAAAACCTGCAGTAATATCCTCTGAAACACTGACTACCTTGAGAGGAACTGTTCCACACTAAACCTCTTTTGTTTGAGGTTGTCATGGTGTCATTCTCCTAAAATAAAAATAAAAAGCCCTTTGGCAAGCACTTTTCAAATACGCGCTCACTCACATTTCATAGTTAAAAAACTTTGAATTTATGCCTTACAGTCTATTCCATTCCAGTAACTCACTGAAAATAAAAATAAAATGTATTATCAAATGCGTGAGCTTCCGTTTCTGATATTGCTGCTACTTGTACAAGAAAACCTCAGCACTTTTTTCACCCCATGCATGCACAAAAGTGAGACTCTACTTCTGATCTATACAGGACTTTGTTCATTAAACAGGAGAGTTCTAGTTTTGTCACGTCATAACACTCTCAGTGTAGACGAGGTGTGAGACCCTAGAGGTAGTCCCATATGCTACACATTAACAGTTTTATCAAGTTATCTCAAAAATAGAACCAAACTAAGTGGAGTTTCTCACACTAGTATACACTGGGGCGACAGATCTGAATTCAAAGTGAAAGGTAGCATGTAAAATAAAGCAGACAGTGCAAGCAAGAGAAGGTGGTGGTGTGTGGAAAGAAACAATCTGTTAGTCTCAAAAAGAAAAAGGAAAAATACCTGTGACAGAGGAATCTATAATTAGATGGATCCTCGCTTTCTGCCAATTTGCCTTTTCTTTCTTTATTTTTATTTATAACATAAACTAGCCAAAAACGCACTGGTGCACAGAAATACAAATGAAAAACTGGCAGCGAGCAATAGCGTCCCCCTCCTCGGAGCACCGGGAGGAGAGCCAGGAGCCAAAGATGATAAATAAATGAGAAAGACTTTCAGAAATTACTGCCTGTATTTATCTAGTGAATGATTCACAATCGCTAAATGCCAGAGATGAGGGTGTTAACAAATATGCATTTAAAATATGCCCAAATTATGCAAAAGGCCCTGTATTACACCTAATACAGACTGGTGCTCAATAGTGGAGAGCTGCAAAGTCCATTTGGCTTTACACTACTAATGTGAAGGAAAAACAAGGTTTCAGAATGAATTTTTGTGCAATATTTCATGAGTTAAACCAGATAATTTTAGGAGCAAAGCGATGAAGCTGCTATGCTGCTTTTCAATAATAAATGGTCTTAAGGAATAGTTCACATAAAAATGAACATTTGCTGAAAATATACTCTCCTTTAGGCTATCCAAGATTAGTTTGTTTCTTTATCAGATCAGATTTGGAGAAAATTAGCGTTACATCACTCGCTCATCGATGGACTCTCAGCAGTAAATGGGTGCTGTCGGAATGAGAGTTTAAACAGCTGATAAAATCCAAGGTGTCACTTCATGAAGATTAAACTCTGAGATCTCCATAACATCCTCAAGGGAAATGTACCAACAAAGTCCATTTTATATAAAAAAAACATGACAGGACACATGCTGCAAGCCCAACTGTGACGTTCCTAATTCAGAGTTCGGATGCTTCTAGATACAATAGGAGTTGTCTTAGCAGTAAAATGAAATGAAGTGCATTAGTTGTGAAACTGATTATTTGTATTTTACCATTCTCATGCAGCCTCAGAAATAGTTTTGTCATGAAAGCAGCTAAATTAACTGTATTTTCCCACTAAATCTAAAGTGCATAGTCAATACACACAATTAAGATCTTAATTAGTGCCAATATCAATTAGCTTCTGCCACGAATTTTGAATTGACACACTCAGAAAAGTCATGCTTCAAAGAAACTGTTTCTACTGGTAAGAGCGACATTATTAAACAGTTTATCTTATAAACACAATCATTCTGACATGAGATAGAGGAAAGAAAAAAAAACATAAAAAGTAGAATCTAAATTAATCTTTGCATATTTAAAATCCCTTAAAGGTTGCCATCCATGCCCAGGTCAAAAGAAAGCATGACTCGTGCCAGACATAGCGGCTTCTCTTTACATACACTGCAGAGAGCTGGAGGCTTCACAGTCTGAGAGAAGATCAGAGCGTTCTGTGCTGGTCAGGGTTAAGGCTAATGTGTACAGCTCTGGGTGAAAGGGCCGGCCAGAGGCCAAGGAACTGCTCGGTATGGTTAGTGGTAGGTTGCACAGCACCATGGGATGGGTGGGTGGGTGAGTGAGGTGCCCATAGCTGGAGAGAGCAAGACATCCCGTTCTCTGGCAACACACACATCTATCGCGCTGCAGGAAATGCTTTTGAAAAGTCTCTTATGATCACCAAGACATTTGATCAAAAATACAGTAAAATATAATTCTGTCATGACAACTCACAGAGGGAGTTGGTCTTGGCAAAATAGATCTACTAATCTTGTTGTTGTGTCAGACCAAGTACCGAGACTTGCGACTGCCAATACATCCACAACATCCTGCTGTGAGCATGTAAGAAATACTGCTGCTGCACATATAACATATGTGAAATAACCCCCAGAGCATATATGAATCACCTCATAGCAGATGTATACAGGTGGAGCTGGGGCAGGTGGAGGGTTTCTTAAGCACACTGCAACATACACAGCAAGCACTAGCCAAGTATTTCAAGTCAAGTCAAGTCAAGTTGAGCTTTATTGTCATTCCGCTACATGTGTGGACATATAGCGGGACGAGATGTCGTGTCTCACAGGACCACAGTGCTACATAAATACAGATATACAACACAAAGTAAAACAGTATAAACCTATACACAACTGACCTACTGTCAGCTTTGACTATACATATGATATATATAAAAGTGATTACCTATACATAAACTAAAATGAAATAAAAAAAATAAAATACAATACAAACTGTACAACTGTGCAGATGACTTCAAATACTGTACATGTGCAAAAAGAGAGACATTCAAGCAGCTGGCTGGGGAACAGTGTAAGGTGATTTGTGGTGCATGAGCCAGTAAACATACATACATTACAGTCGTATATTACAATCAGTCTTTTGAGGGATTATGGACACACAATGGTGTGTGAAAGTGTCTAGTGCATGCAGACGGGAGTGTGTTGCTACAGGTGGCTTGTGCAGGCCCGCTCACCTGAATTGCACAGAAATAAAAGTTTAACAGTTTTTCAGTTTTTTCCTGAGATGTGGTAAGGTGTGTGTGTGTGGGGTTTCAGAGAGGGGCGGTGTGATGTGAGTTCAGGGCTCTCACAGCCTGGGGGAAAAAGCTGTTGAGCAGTCTGGCGGAGCGGGCTCTGATACTCCGGTACCGTCTACCTGAGGGTAGGAGCTGGAAGAGACTGTGGGAGGGGTGGGTGGGGTCCTCCACGATACTTTTTGCTTTGCTGGAGCACCGTGTAAGGAAAATATCCAGGATGGAGGGGAGAGGGGCACCAATGATTTTTGCAGCGGTGTTCACTGTCCGCTGGAGGGTCTTGCGGTCTGCTGCACAACAGTTTCCGTACCAGACAGTGATGCAGCTTGTCAGCACGCTCTCAATGGTACCCCTGTAGAAGGTGGTGAGGATGGGTGGAGGGAGACTTGCTCTTTTCAGCCGGCGGAGAAAGTGTAGGCGCTGTTGTGCCTTCTTTGAGATAGACTTGGTGTTGGTAGTCCAGGTGAGGTCCTCTGTGATGTGCACCCCCTGGAATTTAGTGCTGCTGACTCTCTCCACAGTTGAGGTGTCGATGGTCAGTGGGGGGTGGTCAACGGGGTTTCTCCTGAAGTCCATCACAACCTCCTTTTGTCTTCTCCACATTGAGGGACAGGTTGTTTGCGCCACACCATTCAGCCAGCTGTGCCACTTCCTCTCTGTAGTGCGTTTCATCGTTGTTGCTGATGAGACCTACCACTGATGTGTCATCGGCAAAATTGATGATGTGGTTGGAGCTGAACTTGGCAGTGCAGTCGTGGGTCAGCAGCGTGAAGAGCAGCGGGCTGAGCACACAGCCCTGTGGGGCTCCTGAGCTCAGTGTGGTAGTGCTCGAGGTGTTGTGGCCGACCCGAACTGACTGAGGTCTTCCGGTTAAAAGTCCAGGATCAATTGCAAAGGGAATTGTTGAGGCCCAGCAGGCTTAATTTATTGATGAGCTGTTGTGGGATTATTGTGTTGAATGCTGAGCTGAAGTCGATGAACAGCATTCTAACATATGAGTCTTTATTTTCTAGGTGGGTAAGAGCCATATTTGAATGTTGAGCAGCAAGCTCATTGGCTGCTGATACAAAAAGAACCAATCAGCTGCACCATTTGATGATGTCATTATGTCATACTGAGTTTGACCTATACGTCAACATCTGTGCCATCTTGAGTTCCTTGCCAGAACTTTGGATTTATACTGTGAAATATTGTTGTAATATTTAACTATAGTTTAACATTTAATTAATTCCTGTGATGGCAACACTGAGTTCCCAGCAGCTATTACTCTTATTATTACCATCAATGTTGAACATTTAATATTTCTGTGGAAACTGATATAATTTGAAGGATTCTTTGAATACAAAATTCAAAATAACAGCATTTATTTGAAACGGAAATCTTTTGTAACATTATAAATGTCTTTACTGTAACTTTTGGTAAATTGAATGCATTCTTGCTAAATTAAATTATTAATTTATTTTAAAAATATATTTTAATGACCCAAAACTTTTGAACAGTAGTACATCTCTTACTTCAGTGATCTTACAGTACAACTATCAACTGGACTTGTGTTTCCTTACTGAAACTGGTTTGTTACTTTTGAACATTGGAAACAGGGTATTTAATAAACATTGTTAATGACCATATGGCAAAACATCTGCAGGATTGCTTCTACGTAGCCATGGCCTAGTGGTTAGCATGAATGGTAGTGGTATTTTGAGTCCGCCTCTGGTACATTCATGTCCTGTTCTTACAATAAATGTAAGTATGCAAAGGTACCCTCCAAAAATTATTTTCTGAAAGACAGATAGATAGACAGATTGGTGTTAAGAGTTAAGCCATGTCCCATTAATTCGAGATGTCGCCTCCCTTGCAGAAGTAGTCAGCTTGTAGCCATAGTAACGGAAACAGGCGTATTGGCCTTCGGGACTGGCCGTGGTAGCATCTGTGCCGAAATCATGTTCCTCATTACGATACGGATCGAATGAGTGCTGATTGTGAAAATGAAAAATCAATACGACTAGAGGATTAAGAGAGGGAATGAATGAGGGAGGAAAAGAGAAAGCTGTGCTACACAAATCAGATATTTCTGATTCAGTTGTGATACTGATTAACATCAGAGTGTTTGAAATGTATATGAAAGTGCTGTGGATCACAATGCTGAGCCGTTGCAGGATTAATGATATGACCTTTGAAGAGCCAGGCTGTGATTTCCAGTGTATTTACGATCATTAGGGCTTCACGCCACGCTCCCAGAATAGACGCATATGGACTGAAAAAGAATGAAAAGAAAGAAATGGCCATTTCAAGACGCAAATCCATATCTGTGTCATCCCCTGCTTGCCACATTATTAGTTTCTCATTGCAAATAGCAGCTAAATATGACTGTCACTCCTCTTTTGTTCTCTTTCTGTTCACCCACCAGCAGAATACGGTTCACTAAATGTGGTTATAAATCAGAGTGACACCTGAAATCCCTGTCATATAGTCATGCCCGTTTAATTTAACGCTGATAGTGTTTGTTCTCACAAACACACTTAAAGGGATAGTACCTTTGTGTTCAGCAGAACAAAGACATTCATACAGGTTTGGAACTACTTCAGGGTGAGTAAATGATGACAGAATTTAAATTTTTGGGTGAACTATACCTTTAGGTAAATCCACAGTAATCTTATGATGAATCAAAATGCTTCTGTTCACACAGTTCTGTTTTAAACCAGAGTCTCACCTAAAATCCCTGCTATCATATATTCATGCCTGTTTAACTCAATGCTGACAGTGTTTGTTCCCACAAACATCTTTAATATGTAAATACACAGAAATATTATGTTGAATCAAGTTTGGTTCTCATTGCACACGGTTTGGTTATAAAACAGAGTAACACCAAAATCCCTGCTAGCATATATTAATGCCTATTTCACTCAATGCTTACAGTGTTTGTTCCCACAAACATCTTTAAAATGTAAACCCACAATAGTATTACAATTAATCAAAAACAGTTCTGTTCACACACAGTGCGGTTATAAACCAGAGTGACACCCAAAATCCCTGCTAGCATACGTTCATGTTTAACTCAACACTGACAATATTTGTTCCCTTACACACCTTAATGTAAATCACAGTTATATTATGATGAATTATGCTGTTTTCTGCCGGTTTGGTTGTGAAATGCCCTTGATGCCCCTGTTCTAGACACTGGTATGAAACTTTGACAGTTTTGCTAATTAGGTCACTCATAACGGCCTTCGTCTCTCATCATTCATTATGGCTTTATTCTCCTGAGTCAATTAAAAGCCCAACGCTGTTCTGCTGTGTTGTCTTGTACCAGACAGGCAGGCTGCTTCCTGCTTAACTGATATCAGGTGTACATCCTAAACATCACCTTTGTTAAGTAAAGGAAAAACACTCTCCATGTCATTTGTTGACATCAATGTGTTCAATAACTTTTATTGGTCATGTATTCAATAACTTTTTCATTATACTTATGCAGTTCGTTATTCCATAAATCAATTATTTGAAATAATTTTTACAAAAATATTATTATTATTAGCATCTTACTCAGATGTGATTATTTTTATACTTTATACAAACCGAATTATACCTTACATAAACCAATTGATCATTAAAATGTATAAATCTTATTTTATTAATAATTCTATTTATCCATTAAACTTCATAATTCTGACATTAGTCTAGTCTTAATACACTAATGATCTAACAATAAATTATACATTTAAAATGTATAATTAGATCATAATAAATTAGAATTAGAATTACCAGATTATATATGGATGGATGGATGGATGGATGTTCTTGTATAATATTTTTTGCCAAACTCCATGTGGTGATATCTAATATTCCTCATATTAATATTTTCACAGTGTGTGTCTGTTTTTGAGGTGCAGGAGACAGAGACGACTCATCTTGTATTTGAGGCTACAACAATGGCCTGCACTGCACAAAAAATATAGTTTTATATTTTAACAATGAAGTTATCGATGCATTGCATTGACGGAATGTTGCAGTAAAACACGTCTGCCGATCGCCAAAGTATGCATTCCTTTGAGAAAAGAAGAACATGAAAGACTGAAACAAGCTCTGTGGCTTGTTTAATTACATTCAAACACAAATACCGCAGCTTTCCTTTTCAACGTTTCCTTTGGATCTGGCCTTCACAAGCAAAGACAAGAAGCTATTCATCTCTCAGGGGTCCAGCAACGGCTCTGAGCTAATTTAACAAAAATTGATTATGTGTTACAAACAAAACCCACAGCAGCGGCATTTATGTAAGGTCAATAAAGCCCAAGTACTACGAAACTTATATAGAGCATAATCAAAGCACAGTTGTCGCTCACGAAGGCCTCTGTTGAAGAACGACCAGAGATGAAAAGAAAACTCTTTATATTATACACAAAAGATGTCTCTGAAAATGCCCTTCAACCTCTTTCATAGCTCATCGCTAATTCTACATGCCACACATTCAGTTCAAATCTCAGTAATGACGCCCCTCACCTTCAAACTTTCTGCCAATAATTATTAACGGTTCTCCAACATCTGACAGTCTTATACACCAACATTTACACCTCCAACTCGCACATATTTCTTTGGGGGGAACGCACAATTTCTCGCCGTCTCTTGTGGCCGCTGGACGTCATATATAGATGTGCGGCTACGGTCTCTGCAGTCCTATTTTGAAGCATGACAAGCCCACGTTTCACTAGCCAGGCGAAATTGCTTTTGCTCCTATACCTCTGTCAACCGTTCTGTGGTAAATACTGATACTTTATGAAAGAAAAAGACAAAGAGGGAAAAAATAAAGAGAGCTATTGCTTTGTTCCTTTCTTGCTAAATAATATTACATTTTCCTCGTTGAACTGTTATATTTTGACAAGCTGAGCGAAAACAAGACCTTCTGTGAATGTGCATAAAACCTTCACTTACAGTTCTCACTGAAAGACTCACTGCGGATATTACGGAGTTTTGATTTATATAATTATATGATTATTAATCCATTACTCACAAGCAATTTTAGTTTAACAGTTATTATAAATCATTTATTTTAAAAGAATATTAATATGTACAGATCGTATGTAATATAAATAAGCTGTTGAATCAATAGATAATGTCTTAAAAATGACTACGTGACCTTACATTTGAGTCTCTATCACTTTATATTTCCAACTATATAAACTAACTTAAGTTTCACTTATGACTGCACTGATAAAGCAAGATCATTTATTTTATTTGTCCTCTTTCATGAACAAGTCATTGTAAATGCATTTAAATTAATCATATTCTTTTAACCTTTAACCAAGGCCATTGATTGGGTTTGTGATATCATGTCATGTGTCACTCAAACTTATTCATGATCACATCTGAATTTATTAATCTACCTTCATGGAACAGGCCCCAGATGTCTGGGAAAATCTCAGATCATTGTATCTGTCCTGATTGATTTGTGGACAGCAGGGGATGAATGTGGGTCAATTCAAACAATACAATGCAACTAATCATACAGTTAGTCGAGAACTGGATGAGTCCGATTCAGGAATAAATAAAAAATCTGACCAAAAAAAAAAATTGATTCATGAACAAATCATTCAGAACAGTTTTATGGTTTGGATCAAATTATTAATTGAAAATATCTGACTGCAAACAAAAATGAACTCAAAGGTTCAAACAAAGGATTCTGGTTGGTTTCTGAACTGGATTAAATTATTCTTTGAAAAGATCTGAATCCAAAAGCGATTAAATTCATGAAGAAATTAATTCAATTGGTTTATGGTCTGGAATAAACGATTCTTTGAAAAGATCTGACTCCAAAAGCGATTCATTCATGAAGAAATTAATTCAATTGGTTTATGGTCTGGAATAAATGATTCATTTGAAAGATTTGACTCAAAATAACAGTTCATTCAACAACAAATGATTCCGATTTTCTTTTCTACTTGACTCCAAACAACTATCTATTCACAGTCACATGATTCAAATCAGTTTTGTGTACTAGTACACAACAATTTATTGAAAAGATCCGACTCCAAACAACAAATCTTTCATGTACAAATGATTCAATTGGTTTTATGGACTAGATAAGACAATTTATTGAAAAGTTCTAAGTCCAGGCAATATTTAATTTATGAACTGATTCATGAACTCATGAACAAACATTTCATTGAAAAGATCTGACAATTAGTTCTTGAACAAACTATTTAGATTGATTTTGTTAGCCGGCATAAACGATTCACAGAAAAGATCTGACGAAATAGATATTTTAACCTGTTCCTTGTAAAACCAGATCATACGGCTACAGAGTCAATTACATTTTCCATTTTTGGATGAACTGTTCCTCTAATTGCAAATGCTCTTTAAATTACAGGTTTGTTGTCCAAAGATTGATTACATTGTTTTCCCAGCTCTGGACTAAAGTGGTACTAAACATCTCTTTTTCAATGTATTGATCATCATGTCACAGGCAGGGCTGCCAATAAGTGCTTTTATTCCGTGTCATCTCCTGGCCTTTTAACCTTCATCACTAACAGTGGACCTGCTCTTCAGGTCACTGCCTCAAATTATAAGCTGCACATTAGGACTCTCCCTCAAATCAATAGACAAGCAAATAGGCTCTGCCATTTCTGGATTTATCCACATCAATGAATCTCTTTCACGCTCGCTCTGTCCCACTCTTTGTGCATCCAAAATTAAAATAGTGTCATCAAATCTTCATGCTGCCACACACCTGTATGATTTTTCTTGTTCCCTATCAAACTAAAAAAGATGGAAGTCTAGTCAGCTGAGGAAAAAAAAGCGATTTTATATATATAAAAAATGTGTTTATTTTGTTAATTTAGTTAACTTTTTTCTATGCTTTTATTTAGTTTGAATGAATGAATGAATGAATGAATGAATGAATGAATGCATTTATATAGCGCTTTATTGTGAATTGCTGTACACCCAAAGCGCTTTACAATCATGTAGGTAATATTAACGAAAATATTACTGGCAGTTTGAAAGGTATGTAAAGGATAACATTTTTATAATAAAACTTAATTTCTAATTAAATGTCTTTATTTTATAGTTATTATTTTTGTTGTTGTTTTTTACTTATTCTATTTTTATCAAAAACTAAAATAAATTTGTGGCCATTTTAAGTTAGTTTTGAGAATTGTTTTGTTTGTTTTATGTTGTATCTATATTTAGTTTACATAATTGTCAATGTTTTTATTTAGTTAACTTTAATGAAAATAATATAGGCAGTTATATGTAAAGGTATGTTAAGGATTAAAGTTGTATAATATAAAAGTATTTATAATGTTATTTATTTATTACATTTTTTCACAAAATATATTTACATTTTAATTATATATGTATTACTGTGTGTGTGTGTGTGTGTGTGTGTGTGTGTGTGTGTGTGTGTGTGTGTGTGTGTATTTTGGCACACATATACATTTACATTTCATCATTTAGCTCTTTTATCCAAAGCGACTTACAAATGAGGTGAACAATAGAAGCAATCAGACCAATCAGAGCGCAACAGTATACAAGTGCTATGGCAGGTCTCAGTTAGTCTAGCATAGTACACGTAGCTAGATTTTTTTTAAATATAATATAAATATAATGGAATAGAATAGAACTGAATAGAATAGAATAGTTAATTGCTAGTATTAGTTGGTCAGATACTGGCAAAAGATGCGTCTTTAGATGTTTTTGGAAAAATGGCTAAAGACTCAGCTGTTCGAATTGAGTTTGAATACATCTGTGTGTGTAAACACACTTTCCTCTATGTATACGTTTTTAAGTAATGTTATTACTTGCAATTTAACAGCAATGACGCAGGTTTCCTTGACATGTTAAAATATTTTGGGAAGACAGTTTTGAGGCTTACAATGTTGCATGTGATTGTTTATGCTCCCTAACTGTATGAATACAATGAATAATGCAGACAATAGATCACGAGAGAAAGCCAAATGCACGGCACAGCACAAACAATGAGATCCCTGCCACATTCACCTTGACAAACACAAAAGGATTCGCACATTGTCTTGAATCAAATAACCATTCTGAGGGATTTGGCATGGTGAACTGAAATGCTGATGAAACAGCGACCAAACGGCATGTGTATTTCCCATAATACACCGGGGCATAACAGAGCCCCTTTTTTCCCTGACTATTCATTGACAGGCAAAATGCATGAAGAATTGTGAATAACAGTCCTCAGACTGTAGTGACTCCTTCCTTTAGACAGCCTTTGTGAGAGCTTCTCGTAATCTGTAATTTCATCTCCAAACCCTCCAGCAAAGTGCTTCAAGCTTAAGAGTCCGTCTCAAGTGCTGCAGCCATGGGCGGGCTCATTGTCTGGGGCCATGAATGAGCCACAGATCCCTTCTTATCTCTTTCTCAGTAAAACAACAGAAATGAGAGCTTTACAGAGATCTCATACTTACACGGATCTCAGTGCTCATGGTAGGTGCTATCCACACATATAAAGCCCTGCGCTGCAAATAACAATGAGTTTTGTGGAGATGCACTGGAGGGATCGATTTTCTGGTACACGACAGGAAAAGGTCAGGTCAGATGGTGGTTTAAAGGAAGAATAAACTGAGGGATCTGACCTTGCTGACCTTTCAAAGTACTCTTGCAGTTGCCAACATACAAATAACTCCAAAATGCATGCACACATATACTGTAATTTTTGTAGTTTTACTTTTATTTATTTAAAGTTACATAAATACAATGTTTTTACAAGAACAAAAACAGTCTATTTCATGTTTGTTTTCATGTTGAATTCTTATTGATGCTTGCCATTTCTTAGTCATTTTTATATCACTGTTTCAATGATGATTATATAAGAATAAGTATTATTGTTTTATGTTTTTTTACGGTTTAAGTTTGAAAATCTGGCTCTAACATTATATAACAAATATATAAAACAAAAATACTATCATAAAATCCAAACAAGTCAAAGTGGCCCAAAGTTGAAGAAACACAAATAATGTTTTACAAGAAAATATACTGTACAAGAAAATATTGGCAAAAATAAATATGGTTATTTATTTTTCTTATAGTTTAAGTTTTAAAGTCTTTTTAATGTTATTTAGATGTTAATGTTATTTTTCTTACTGTTATTTATTTTATTTTAAAGTCTGGCTCTGGAACAATACCATTATATAACAATAATATAACAATACAAATAATTTAATAAAATCCATACATAAGTCAAAGTTGAAGAAACAAAAATGTGTTTTACAATAAAATAATACTGTTATCACTTGTGTATTAGTTTGCTTATTTTTCTTATAGTTTAAGTTTAAAGTCTGGCATTGCAACAATAACATCAACAATTATACAACAATAAAAATTGTGTAATAAAAGTCCCAAAGTGGCTCAGAGTTGAAGAAACACATTTTAAGTGTGGAAATAAAAAGATATGCATACAAATATAAGTCTAGTCAGCGTGTCAAGGTTAAACCAATTTACACTCTAGATGTTTTATCCTGTCCCGTCCCTTTTTGTGTCCTCTTCTCCATCCTCTCGTCCCTCCCCCAGCTGTATGCCAATTATATTTTCACAGATCTTTTACCTCCTCCAATCCCGACTGTGGCGTGTCCCATGATGCATCGCACCTCAGTTGGGTGGCTAAATCGCTAGCCAGACAGCATCAGCTTTGGCTGATTAGGAAATATGGCTTAATTATTAGGCCTGTAATAATGGCCGGGCTCGATTCACATATCTTATGATACTGAGAGTGAGAGAGCATGAGAAAAGAGACGTATTTTATTGCCTGTTGATATTATCATCCCATACATCAGCTCCTCATGCGCAGGACTGCGTTACGAACGGTCACGCTATATACACCATTTATCAGCCCCAAATGGACACAGTGTAAGCAAGCAGAGTTCACAGAAACAATTGGGAGTTAATCTTAGTTTAGATCAAGCGCTCGAGGTTTGGAGGTTTAGCAGAGCCCCGTTAGCTCCTGCTGGATGATTCCACAACTACACGAAAAAAAAACATCTTTCTTCATTGATTTCTTCATTCAGACGCAAGCAGATTTCAGAAGCGGGTCATTTTGACCCTTCTATACGTTTAGAAAATACCCTAAATTTAAATTATCACAAGCATAATGTCTACTAACAATGTCCCACAGTGTATATACTTATACACAGTGTATATACTCTATATACTTCCAATGCATCATCATTTCAATCACATAATTATATATTAATAGCATTCAGAGGAGAAAATTATATTTTCACAAATGTAAATATTTTTCCACAATAGATGTCTAAATTGTATGTTTAGATCATTGTTTAAATGATTTTATTATAAAGAACAAATTCAAAGTTATACTGCTGCTAGAAATTTATATAATAATAATAATAAATGTATTCATAATAATAACAATACATTAGTTATACTGCTGCTGCTGCTAGTAATTATTATATATAGCTTAAAATCAACAATAATAATAATAATACATGTAATATATATATATATATATATATATAGTTTAAGTTTGAAGGTCTGGCTCTGGAACAATAACATTATATAACAATACGAATTATCTAATAAAATCCAAATTCAAAGTTGAAGAAACACAAATATCTGCAAACATTTTATTAGATTTGAATAGATGTTCAGCTTTTTTTTTAAGTGTACATCTGCTTTCAACATTACAGTGTATTATGGTCACTAGTGAAGTGTTTGAGACTGTCTGTGTCTTCAAGACATCATTTCCTGTGGCTCTAGAGCAGGGGTGTCAAACTCAGTTCCTGGAGGGCCACAGCCCTGCAGAGTTTAGATCCAACCCTAATTAAACACACCTGATTCAGCTAATCAAGTCCTTCAGGCTTATATGAAACTACATGGTGTGTGTGTTGGAGCAGAGTTGGAACAAAACTCTTCAGGCCCTCCAGGAACTGAGTTTGACACCCCTGCTCTAGAGATACTAGTCACAGCATTTATGTGTCACAAGTGTTTGTTTCAAAAAATTATGCAGAATGAAGTGCAGTGCTAACTGAACATCTTGCCTCTTAGATAAATGGGACTGCTAGTTTTCTCCAGGTTTAACATGAAGGCAGTTTCTTGAACGCTCTTCATGTTCCAACCATCTGCAGAAATGACTATTATAACACTCAGATATGCCCGTCACCTGCCATCACGTTTCAGAATGGCACATTTGACGAGAACGAAGCGTCTCTCAGCCTGACATCGCGTGAACCGCCGCGCTATATTTAGACATCAGAGACAGCCTCCAATCTGCCGGCGTTAGACTCGGCGCAGGTAAACAATGCTTAATCAAGGCCACAGGTGAAGCATGAAGGAGCCGGCATACCTAAACTACCCGATTAAACTATTAAGCTAATGGCTTTTGTTTTCATCCAAACAAAGGGTGAGGATAGAGACAGAACGCCAGGACGAGAAGGCAAGGGCTTATACGAGAGAGAGCGGCGAGAAAGATGATCTTTTGCCCTCTGAAGAGAAGCGGCAATCTGCCGTACTGTGGGGACTTTATCTCTGAAATGAGAAAGCGAATGAGTGGTAAACGCAGCTCCGCTCCTCTCATCACGCCAGATCAGGCAGACGGTGGAGTCTAATAGGAGAAATCAACAACAGCAGTGCCACCGTAATGAAGAGACGTGTCCTTCATCTGGTCACCTCTGCTGTCAAAGCATGGATAAAAATAAGCCCAATATATCACGCTCTGACTGCACTTGAACCGTTGGTCAGAGGGCAAAAGGTCAGCCACTTTGCACTTCATCATCTGGGATAAACCAGCGGTGAGGCCAGAAACCTCCAAGTGAGTCTATATGATTCGCTAGCAGGACTCTGGTTCCCAGCATGCACTTTAGCATTAATAAATCATGCAAATTACCACTTTAATGTAATAATAGTGTGATGGTGGTGTTGTTTCCCTGTGAGCTTTGTGTCTTGTGAAGTTAAAGGAGTATTCTAGGTTCAGTATAAATTGACAGCATTTGTAATATATATTTTATTTATATATTTTTTTATTCATTTTTATACTTTTTGGAGAATTTAAAATCAGAAATGTGAAATTTTTAATTACAAATAAAACCAAAAATAAAGTATAAATAAAATAAGAATGTGTGTGTGTGTGTCTGTGTGTCTGTGTGTCTCTGTGTGTGTGTGTGTGTGTGTGTGTGTGTGTGTGTGTGTGTGTGTGTGTGTGTGTGTGTGTGTGTGTGTGTGTGTGTGTGTGTGTGTGTGTGTGTGTGTGTGTGAACTTTATCATTTTGTTTGTCACTGTAACCCAGATATTTGTGGTAATCAATGTTGATGGGGCTTAAACAAGATTAATTTAACTAAATAGATATAGTTCAGCCAAAATATGGATTGTGTGATGAGTTTTTGTTTTATTGTATTATGCTGACTCTGAGTGGCTGAGCCGTCAATCTGGGTGAACTGCATTCGGTGACCGTATATGGCCCATGGGACAAACTAATGGGTTTTTTAGGTGAGGTGGGAAGAGGGTTGGTTGGTCTGAGGAAAAAGGGTGAGAGGAAACAAAAAAAAGGCTGTGCCAAAAAGCAGAAGAAATCAATACGGCAGAGGGGACTAGGTTTCAATTCATTCCAAAGCAGCACGGATGAATTCTTTCCAATTTCCAACTAATATTGCCTTTCTGCACGCCTGAACTTTGCCTCGCCATCAATGCACTGTGCAAAGAAAAAAAACTCTGGAAAACTGTCAAAAAAGCTGACGAGTGGAAAAAAGAGGGTGGGCAGATGAGGAAAAGAGAAGACTGAAAGAGACAGGAAGCGTCCATCACTCCAAAAGTACAAATGTGCCAGTTGAAACAAATAAGAAAAGAGGAAGGGAAGAAGGAAATGTTGTTTTATCCAATTCCCTTGGTGTTATTCACTGGTAGCCAGAGGGGTTGGATAGAACGAACATGAAAAAGGGATTGCAAAACAATTCCCCTCTCTGGGGATGTGTGGTACAGTAAAGGCGATGGCCCATGACAGGAATAATACGGCACCCGGATTGTACAGTGTTTTAAGAGGAACAAGATTGAATTTGAAGGATTATCCAATGTCACACTATTATTTTCCACTTCATTTCTGCCTGTGAAAATGACAACAACAAAAAAGTGGACCCTTTATTTCTGTCAGACCTCTCAGAACAGGCTAATGCTTTTCAAATGAATTCAGCACAGCTCATTCAGACTCCATTCCTGCAGTGAAAACACTTCAGAATCACCTACGGGACAGGCATATCTAGATATATTCAAAATCATTCGGGTTTGCTGAATGATTACTGGAGTAAATGGTTTTAATAAAACCCTGTATAATTAAGCCAGTTTCACCTGACCTGAAAAAATACACAAAAAATACCCATTTTTATGCAGGTGATTAAAACAGATTGTCTTAAAAATGCTACAATGATGACATAAGATGCTTATAAAACAGCATGACTTCGTGAAGATTAATTTAAAGAAATGTTCTATTGTAAACACACTGGTAACTAACTGTTAAAGTAATTGATGTTAAACACCGAAGCACTATGCTTTTCTTTCCATTGACTTCCATTTGCAGTAGATGCGTGCGAATACTGAAGACTAGAGAAACGAGCTCATACAAAGTAATAGATATGGAGACATCACTGCATGACCATTTTTCTGAATTAAAAGCTGCAAACTTTAAAAGCTTTTAGCATTGCAGGAAAGTGCAACAGATTGTATATTTTTACATTTGAATTCATTATTTGTTATATATACAATATATATATATATATACTGTATATGAGATTGATATGTTATGTTATGATATGATATGATATATGATATGATATAATATGATATGTGATATGATATATATACTCACCAGTCATTTATTAGGTACACCTGTTTAATTGCTTGGTAACACAAATTGCTAATCAGCCAATCACATGGCAGCAACTCAATGCATTTAGGCATCTAGATGTGGTGAAGACAACTTGCTGAAGTTCAAAGCGAGCATCAGAATGGGGAAGAAAGGGGATTTAAGTGACTTTGAACGTGGAATGGTTGTTGGTGCCAGACGGGCTGATCTGAGTATTTCAAAAACTGCTGATCTACTGAAATTTTCATGCACAACCATCTCTAGGGTTTACAGAGAATGGTCCGAAAAAGAGAAAATATCCAGTGAGCGGCAGTTTTGTGGACAAAATGCCTTGTTGATGTCAGAGGAGAATGGGCAGACTGGTTAGAGATGATAGAAAGGCAACAGTAGCTCAAATAACCACTCGTTACAACCAAGGTATGCAGAATACCATCTCTGAACGCACAACACGTCGAGGCCTGAAGCAGATGGACTACAGCAGCAGAAGACCACACCGGGTGCCGCTTCTGTCAGCTAAGAATAGGAAACGGAGGCTACAATTCACACAGACTCACCAAAATTGGACAATAGAAGATTGGAAAAACATTGCTCTCGATTTCTGCTGCGACATTCAGATGGTAGGGTCAGAATTTGGCGTAAAGAACATGAAAGCATGGATCCATCCTGCCTTGTCTCAATGGTTCAGGCTGGTGGTGGTGGTGTAATGGTGAGGGGGATATTTTCTTGGCACACTTTGTACCAATTGATCATCATTTAAACGCCACAGCCTACCTGAGTATTGTTGCTGACCATGTCCATCCCTTTATGACTACAGTGTACCCATCTTCTGATGACTACTTCCAGCAGGATAATACACCATGTCACAAAGCTCACATCATCTCAGACTGGTTTCTTGAACATGACAATGAGTTCACTTTACTCAAATGGCCTCCGCAGTCACCAGATCTCAATCCAGTAGAGCACCTTTGGGATGTGGTGGAACGGGAGATTCATATCATGGATGTGCAGCCGACAAATCTGCAGCAACTGCATGAATCTATTGTGTCAATATGGACCAAAATATCTGAGGAATGTTTCCAACACCTTGTTGAATCTATGCCACGAAGAATTAAGGCAGTTCTGAAGGCAAAGGGGGGTCCAACCCGGTACTAGCAAGGTGTACCTAATAAAGTGGCCAGTGAGTGTGTATATATATATATATATATATATACATATACATACATACACATACACATGCATGTGACCCTCTCTGTAAAAAACAGGCGAAAGTCTAAAAATCTAATTCTGAGATAACGAGCATCAAAGTTTTATTTAAGCATTAATTTCACTATGATTTCAATCTTTTACATGGGCTTATTCGGTCAATAATAAAGATACCAAGAATATATTTTCACATAATGTTCTTTACAATATGTAGGATGATCTTATGCAGAAAATAGTAAATAAAAAAAAAATGACTTTAGCTGGGTTTTCACAGAGAGGGTCACATATATAAACACACACATATATATATATATATATATATATGCTGCTGAGTGATGCCATATCATCAAATTATACCTATCAAACATATCCTATCGACCAGTGAACCATTGTTACGGTGGTCCAGTAGTGCACAACACAATGAAATTAACACAACTAAATTAGCGTAAGACAACATAAATTGCAACACATTGGAAACAAGCCTCAACACAACGAAATTAGCACAACACAACATAAAAAAGTCACAACACAATGAAATTAGTATGACACAATGGGAACAAGACGCAATACAATGAAATTAGCACAACGGAAACTAGCCACAACACAATGAAATTAGCACAATGCAAGGGAAACAAGCCGCAACACAACAAAATTAGTCCTATGCATTGTGGAGATTTGGTTGTGTTGTACACTACCAGGCCATCTTACATTATGATCCATTCTGGTTCCAAAACCGTTACTTTATTCACAAACATTGCACAAACTTGTAAAAAAACACAATTATTTTGTTTATGATTAGTAACAGTAAGGGGTGGAGCCATATATAAAGTTCAGTCAATCAGCTGTCAGATAAACCAGCTGTGGTGGTAATAGAATATCACTTCCCTTGTAAGCAGTAAGGGCAGTCTAAGACTAAGTGACTGATTTCACAAAGGAAAATGTGTTCCTGTGGCTCAGTGGTAGAGCATCGCGTAAGCAGCGTAAAAGGTTGTGGATTCAATTCCCAGGGAACACACATACTGACAGAAAAATGTATAGCCTGAATACACTGTAAGTCGCTTTGGATAAAAGCATCTGCTAAATGCATAAATGTAAATGTAAAAATTCAACTGGACATTAAAAGTCTTGATCTTAAAAAAAATTATTATGGGTTGATTATAATTCAACGATGGCACCACATTCTGCTGTCCTGCTCATTTCCTAGTTGTTAAATCACAGTTATGAAATTATTTTGAAACAATTTTTTTCAAACATGACTTCTAAGACATCCCTGCGTAAACACACAAACTCACTCACGCTGTCACGTGTCACCATTTTCAAACAAAGACACTATCACGGAAACTAGGAATGACCTTTAAAAGCAGAATGCTATGCTGAAAAAGTGAGATGTGGATTTTCTGCTAATATTGCCATCTGAAGATTGTATAATCAGGGGATAATGTCACACAGAGTGTCAATATTACAGCCTAAACACACAACTGACAGATGTTTAATGCACCTTATAGTTTAAGAATGCAGTTTGAATGGAGCATTAACTTTAATCATCTATCCACTCTGAAGAAATGGTGATAGTAGCAAAACCACCGATGCCTCTTCATTCACACACAGACTCAACGGCCATCAGCTGCCCCTCAAATTGTGTCAGTCTTCCCTTACAAAAAAAAAATGGACTCGTCACGATGGACGAGTCTTGGTACAACGGCTGTGGTTGTTGTTTTCGCTGTTCGTCGCATGTTCTCTTTTCCTTCAGGAAATTGTGGAAATAGGGTGAATTACTGAGTTTGCATCTTAAGCGCTTGTAACGAGCGAGGGGACAGCTGCTGTCACTGAGCTAGCGTGAAAGCTAACTCTGTAAACATCAGCTCTGCTGTTTACCTCATTCCCATAATGCACTACAACATCAACTTTTGACAGCAGCTGGAGAAACGGCGCTGTGGGTGGGAGGCCAACAACATTTGGAGAAGATATTTTCAGATATCAGTTAGCAAAAAATGAAAAGACTTGTGAAGGTTTCGACTTTCGAGAATAAATGTGAGAGGGGTGTTTTTCCCCTATTGAGAGATTTGGTACGAATTACCACTCAATATCTTAGACGCTTCTGTGTGCATGAAGAAACTGCTCTTATTGATTTAAATTCTCTACCGTGTGTCCCAAGACACTGGTGCTGACAGAAGTTACTGATGATCTCTCCCTTTCATTCTCGTTCTCTCTCTCGATATCTAGATCATCCCTTTCAGCTGTTTCAACTCTGCTTTCTTTAACCCCCTTCAGTGGTAGTTCACTTTTAGATACAAAAACTTTAGCTTCACGAGTCCATTTCACACTTTTAACAGCTTTTCAAAGCAAATGTCAGAAATCATATACTCTTAAATAATAAATTACAGACACTCTTAAATGGCCATCAAAGAACAAACAGTATGGTAGTTACAACATCTACCAGCTAACTAGCTTGTACTGACTGAATCTGTCATAGAAAGTGAGCTCTTGATTGAATTAAACTGAGTCAACTCCGATTCATTTGGGTGTATTTCAATTATAATGTTTCTTTGATTTGCAAGCCCTTGATTCAAGTGTTTCAATTCTGACTCATTAAGCTATATTTTAGTCATGTTCGTTTTGATCTGCAAGCTTGATTCAATTCTGATTCATTTGGGTATCGTTCTATTATAATGTTCACTTTGATTCTCAAGCTTTTGAGTCAATTAAAGTGTTTAGATTCTAATTAATTTGGATATATTTTATTCATGTTTGTTATGATCTGCAATCCCAACCAATGAAATTGGTTTCATTCTGATTTGTTTGTATATAAGTCATTTATAATGTACATTTTGATTCACAAGCTCTTGATTCAATTAAATTGCTTCAATTCTGATTCATTTGTGTATCATTCAGTTATAATGTACAATTTGACTCACAAGCTCTTGATTCAATTCTGATTCATGTTGGTGTATTTCAGTTATAACGTTAATTTGATTAACAAGCTCTTGATTCAATCACAATCTGTTTCAATTCTGATTCGTTTGGGTGTATTTCAGTTAATTTGCAAGCTCTTGATTCAATTAAATTATGATTTGTTGCTGATTCATTTGAGTATATTTCAGTTATAACATTTGTTTTGATTCATGGCTAATGTATGAAAAACTCTTTCTCAACAGTTGCAAATTAAACTTTCACAATGGGAACTTGTCTTCACTGTAGGAGCTATTCACTAAAAGAACCAGCTCATAAGTGTCATCTCTTTTGCAAATCGAGTAAACACCTAATCCTCTAACCGGTACATTCTAAAAATATTAATCTTAAAACATGCAATAACAACCAATGCCCTACACTGTAATACTGTGAACAAACTAAACAAATCAATTTCACTGTCGTGCGATACAGATGACATCAGTATGAGTTTGTGGACAAGGCAGATCTCGGCATTCGAACAGCACTTTCTGACGATTGCGTCATTTTTAGCTCTGAAACAGTATCGGAGTGCTGACTCAACTATTCTTATTGGTCTGCAAAGATAATGTAACACTGCTGAAATAACACGTATACAAACCCCCTGCAAGAAAGTTATCATCTGTCAAACCAGTTGCACAATTTATTCTTGACTTTTCCTTCAGTTCACACACTCCAGTCCTCTACGGGTACAGGTACTTGATGAAACAGAAAATGAAATATGTAATGGGCTGAAGATGAGTCTGGTCAACAAAGAGAAGATTCTGCATGTGATGTGCAAATCTAAATCAGAAGCCAATGAGCACATATACTGTACACCTCCAAAACATCTTGACAATGAAATTACAGATGGAAGCATTTCAAATATTTTCTTTTCCTTTTCCTTCAAAGAAACACATCAAACTGTTGTGAGCACCTTTGAGCATGTTCTGTTCATCAGTATTCAGATGGAAAAACTGTTTGTTTGAAACAGACTCTCCCATTAGAACAGCAGGTATCTCCCACTCCAACATCCACATCTGCAATCCACCAGCGCTCGCTCCCGTGTGTGCGCACACATGCTGTTTCCTTCAGACAAATAAGTCTGACATGATCAAGCAGTGTACGACCAGATGTGTGAAACACAACTGTATTTAAGATCTACAGTACATACAGCTGAAGTGTGTGAATTTAACATTTTAAAATACTTTCGGTAAAACAGTTTAATATTCACACACTATTCAATCATCAGGAAAGCACAGAAAAAAGCCTCTATGGCCATCATCTCTTCTGATGTACGTGGTCTCAGCCTCAAACAGCTGGAGTGGGATATTTCCCAGCCAATCATAGTTTTAATTTCAGTTTAGTGTGGGATATTTTTCTGCATTTACATTGCACTGTACATTTATATTTTACATTTATAGTTATTAATTTAGCAGACGCTTTTAACCAAAGCGACTTACAATTGAGGAATACAATAAGCGATACATTATAAAGACACAGAATAACACATGCTTGTAATACACATTTCTAGGCATTGTTCAGAGCAAATTCTAGCCAGACAGTGAGAGGTTAATGGAAAGAGAGAAAAGTTACGGAAAGAGAGTGAAGTTTTTTTGTTGCTTAAAAATGTCAGGGATTCAGCATTCCGGATGGGGTGGGAAGATCATTCCACCAGCCAGGAACGGTGAATGAAAATGTTCTGGAAAGTGATTTTGTGCCTCTCTGTGATGGCACCACAAGGCGTCGCTCACTAGCAGATATCAGACTTCTTGAGGGGATTTAGATTGTGATAAGGGAGTGTAAGTAGGAGGGTGCTGAGCCTGTGGCTGTTCTATATGCAAGCATCAGTGTCTTGTACTTGATGCGAGCTGCAACCGGGAGCCAGAGCAGGGAGACAAAGAGAGGTGTAACGTGCTCTTTTGGGCTCGCTGAAGACCAGTCATGCTGCTGCTTTCTGAATCATCTGTAAAGGTTTGATTGTGTTTGATGGAAGTCCAGCTAGAAGAGCATTGCAGTAGTCCAGTCTAGAAATGACCAGGGCCTGGACAAGAAGTTGAGCTGCATGCTGTGTAAGGAAGGGCCTGATCTTTCTGATGTTGTGTAGTGCAAACCTGCAAGATCGAGTAGTTTTTGCAATGTGGTCTTTGAAAGTCAGCTGGTCATCGAAAATTACACCAAGATTTACAAATTGATGGGGCAATTGTAGAATAACCTAACTGGATGGACTGTAAATATTCTTCACTGCCAAACATGAACATATTTTTGTATTTATACACAACTTCAACATTTTGAAAATACTGACTTCACCAGTGTTTGATTCTGATGATCTTTGCAGATGTCTATTTAATCGAGCTGTAATGCAATAATATTAAATTAAATTTATTCCGCCTCTGCTACAGACTTGCTCCTTCTTGTTTTGTAGAATCAAGATAATTTATATTTCACAGTAGAAATCTCACTTCTAAACACAGAGAAACATGATACATTAATATATCATTTTAAATCATTTTAATTATAATGTTATTAGATAGATAGACAGACAGACAGACAAAGCTGATAGTCTTGATTGTCATTTATCATCTTCTCCCTCTGGGTGAACGATCCCTGACCCTTGATACAGTTTTTTGTGGCTTGCGTTTTCTAAACAGAGTTCTGATGAAGACCATCATCCATGATCTAATTTTATGCTAATTAAATTGCATCAATTCCAAACACCTCAGCAGGAATTTAATAATCAGTGATAACAAGTGAGATTACAGCTTTTGAAGAGCCTGTGATACCAGTCCCGTCTCTCTCTCCTCTAATCTCACACATCAGTGCTTCTAGTGATAGTGTCTAATTGAAGCTCTAACACACATCCACTCACTTGGCTAATTAACTAAGACCCCTCACGAGGTGTCCTTCATCCCCAGGCTAGGTTGAGCTGAAGCAAACCGAAATTAAACACACTCCCCTTACTGAGCCTAAATTTAACACCCAAAATGGCCCATATATCACCCATATGTCTTACCAATACCAGAAACACCCGGGGACGTACAATTCTCCCTCAGACAGAGATTGTGATTTTCTCTCCTGTTCTCTTAACAGTAAGGTTCACCTTCTCTTTTAGTAAGAGACGTTGTCCTCTGTCCTCTCGGCTCCTGTGAGATTGCATTTCTATCTTTATCCACGTTTCATTAGGTCTATTCGTCTCCAGTGGCGGGCCGTTCTATGTATATTCACCGGTTATTAGAGAACCCTTCTCAGTCACCACGGTGGTCTAACGGCAGCCAATTACGAACACTGTGCCAGTCTCACATGCTGACCCCTATTGCATTGTGGGTCCTCCCTGGAGTGTCGTACATCTCGGCCGTTTAGTTGATGTGGATTTCTCACTGCTACACTGAATGCCAATAGTTTGTGTTAAAGCACCTGATTAATGGAGGAGGGGAAATGGTCAGCGATGTGAAGGGGACAAAAATGTTGAAGGAACAATAATTTACTCACAGTCATGGCGGTGGAATGAAAAAGGAGATTTAAAGCACAATTTTCAGAAATGAAATCATCTGCAGAGAGAATCAAAAAAATATAACCAGTCCATATGACTTGCACGCTGCATGTACTCCAAAGCTTTTGAAATCATAAACATTTATTTTAATAATTGTGTGTGTGCGTGTGAGGGAGTAAGTGAGTGAGTGAGTGAGTGAGTGAGTGTTACATAATGCAACCCAAATTCCGGAAATGTTGGGACATTTTTTAAATTAATGAAATGAAAACTAAAACGATTTCAAATCACATGAGCCAATGGATAAAAGTGTAAAATTTATCCGGTTACTCATTTGTTATGTTCTCTATGTTCTATTGTAAATACAATATTGGCTCATGTGATTTGAAAGCCTTTTAGTTGTCATTTTATTCAAATTTAAAAAGAATCCCAACATTTAAGGAATTCAAGGGTTGTATATTACAAATACAAATGCACATATATACATATAAGCAACATAAAACTCACAATTAATACATTAATCAAATATATGCACTGACAATGCATCAACAAAAAGTTTTTTTTATTCAATATTTTATATTAAAATAAATGTATTTATATGAATTTCTAATAAATATCTGTTTATTGCATTGCTGTAATTTTACAAGGCAGCAAACTTGTCAAAAAAACGTATACATTACACATATTCAGTTTTGCCATATCAAAAATCTTACATAATACAATGTGTAATAATTAATGACATTTGTGAACACAGAGTGCAATTGTCAAATAGACGACTTGAAATTGATTAAATAAAATGATAAGGAAATGACCTGAGGTTTATTAAATGATGATGTAACTTGTGAATTACTCCTATAATAAGAAACAATGCCGAAAGTATGTCCTGTAGCTCAATTGGTTCAGCGCAATGCTAGCAAAAGTCCCGGGTTTGACTCTAATGGAATAAACATGCTCTTAAAGTAATTTTGGACACAAGCATCTGCCAAAAGTATAAATGTTTAAAACAATAATACATCAAGGGTGTGCTAACTTAATTGAAAGGCTCCAGCCAAATCAGTTTCTTTTCCCTTTCCCATTATCTCTGTCTCCTGTCGCTGTCAGAGTGGCATGACCTTGCGGAGGTTCATTTGTTTTACGAGTCACCCTGTGCATCAATCAGGGGCCACATGCGCATTCCCAATTACAACCCGGCTCTGAAAAACACACATAATGTAACCTATGTGATCTCACACGCCCAGATATCCCATCACACGTAAAATCACACAAGAACAAACCCACATTAAGATCTGCTTAATCTGTCCCTCCATCTCGCTCTCCCCCACTGCCTGAAAGAAGAGAGATGAGAGCAAATGAGTGGGAAAAGGGAGAAACTTTCATGTTTATAAGAAGGCAGCTCGAAAATAATGATTGCTGATTGATTGCAGTTCTGTGATGTCAGCAGGAGAAGAAATGTCTCATTAAAAGTCTAGGAGTGAACGCAAGAAAACATCACAACTTCAGAGCAGAGGAAAAGTCCTGGATTTTAGAGATACGTGACATTGATATAAAATTAAACACTTGTAGTAAGATGACATGTCATGCGATTTAAAGTAATTTTAAAATTTAAATAGCTGTTATGTAACTAATTATGTAGCTGTACTGTTTATAGTACTGGGAAAATTTTCATAAAACACAATGTACTTGTTACATCGTAAGAAGATTGACATCTATGCTAATATTAGTCTGTTTCTATCTTATTCCGAGGTCATCATAGCCACCCAATCCGGTCTTTATCCAGATCAGATGATCACTGCAGTCACCAGATCCAGTCCGTATCCAGATCAGATGGTCACTGCAGTCACCAGATCCAGTCCGTATCCAGATCAGATGGTCACTGCAGTCACCCGATCCGGTCCGTATCCAGATCAGATGGTCACTGCAGTCACCAGATCCAGTCCGTATCCAGATCAGATGATCACTGCAGTCAGAAGATTCAGTCCGTATCCAGATCAGATGGTCACTGCAGTCACCAGATCCAGTCCGTATCCAGATCAGATGGTCACTGCAGTCACCAGATCCAGTCCGTATCCAGATCAGATGATCACTGCAGTCAGAAGATTCAGTCCGTATCCAGATCAGATGGTCACTGCAGTCACCCGATCCGGTCCGTATCCAGATCAGATGATCTCTGCAGTCAGCAGATCCAGTCCGTATCCAGATAAGATGGTCACTGCAGTCACCAGATCCAGTCCGTATCCAGATCAGATGGTAACTGCAGTCACCAGATCCAGTCCGTATCCAGATCAGATGATCACTGCAGTCAGCAGATCCAGTCCGTATCCAGATCAGATGATCACTGCAGTCACCAGATCCAGTCCGTATCCAGATCAGATGATCACTGCAGTCAGCAGATCCAGTCCGTATCCAGATCAGATGGTCACTGCAGTCAGCAGATCCAGTCCGTATCCAGATCAGATGGTCACTGCAGTCACCAGATCCAGTCCGTATCCAGATCAGATGGTAACTGCAGTCAGCAGATCCAGTCCGTATCCAGATCAGATGATCACTGCAGTCAGCAGATCCGGTCCGTATCCAGATCAGATGATCACTGCAGTCACCAGATCCGGTCCGTATCCAGATCAGATGATCACTGCAGTCACCAGATCCGGTCCGTATCCATATCAGATGATCACTGCAGTCAGCGGATCCAGTCCGTATCCAGATCAGATGGTAACTGCAGTCAGAAGATCCAGTCTGTATCCAGATCAGATGATCACTGCAGTCACCAGATCCAGTCCGTATCCAGATCAGATGGTCACTGCAGTCAGCAGATCCAGTCCGTATCCAGATCAGATGATCACTGCAGTCACCAGATCCAGTCCGTATCCAGATCAGATGATCACTGCAGTCAGCAGATCCAGTCCGTATCCAGATCAGATGATCACTGCAGTCAGCAGATCCAGTCCGTATCCAGATCAGATGATCACTGCAGTCACCAGATCCGGTCCGTATCCAGATCAGATGATCACTGCAGTCACCAGATCCAGTCCGTATCCAGATCAGATGATCACTGCAGTCAGCAGATCCAGTCCGTATCCAGATCAGATGATCACTGCGGTCAGCAGATCCAGTCCGTATCCAGATCAGATGATCACTGCAGTCACCAGATCCAGTCCGTATCCAGATCAGATGATCACTGCAGTCACCAGATCCAGTCCGGCCAGATCAGATGATCACTGCGGTCAGAAGATCCAGTCCGTATCCAGATCAGATGATCACTGCAGTCAGCAGATCCAGTCCGTATCCAGATCAGATGGTGGATCAGCACCCAGAGACGACCTCTACAGTCCTGAAGGTCAGCGGAGACCAGGGCACCTAGATGAGCCCCAGAGACAGATCTCCAGTGAGGACCTCGTCACCTAGACAGCCATCAGGAAAAGATCACTGGAACCAGTGGAACCCTTACAATCTGACTTTGCTGCAGTTGGAACAAACTAAACTACTGGTTCGTCTGGCCAGAGGGGAACTGGACACCCCAGGTTTTTTTCTCCTTTCTGTCACCGATGGAGTTTTGGTTCCTTGCCGTTGTCGCCTCTGGCTTGCTTAGTTGGGGACACTTCATTTCCAGCGATTACACCGACTTGATTGCACAGATACTATTTAAACTGAACTAAACTGGATGATGCCATCACTGAATTCAATAATGAAATGCCTTTGACTGAAAAATTAGCGTTTAATCTTGTTATTTTACATTAGTGATACACTATTTTCCTATTTTGATATTGTGCAGTTGCTTTGACACAATTTGTATTGTTAAAAGCGCTACATAAATAAAGGTGACTTGACTTGACTTGATAGTAATGAAGAGGTTACATGGAATTTAAGACATTCTGTTTATTTTACAAATTAAGAAGCTGTATGTATCTATATATGTGTGTGTGTGTGTGTGTGTGTGTGTGTGTGTGTGTGTGTGTGTGTGTGTGTGTATATATATACACACACGGTGCCTATAGAAAGTCTTTATACCGCCTTCATTTTGCACATTTTCACATTTTGTTATGTTGCGTTCTTGTGATAAGCTGCTTTAAATGATTATTAATATTAATTTTTTTTTTGTACTAAATTTCAAGTGCCAAATGAAAGGGTATGAAGACTTGTGCAATGTAATTTTTTCAGTGTGTCCTTTTTAATACATTTGCACAGTTGTGATAAATCCGGTTTTTGCTTTGTCATTATGGTAAGTGGGGTGTAGATGTATGTGGGTTAAAAAATTAAAGCAGTTTAACATAACAACGGACCACAAAAACAATCTTAAGTCGCTGGGTTATATTTGTAGCAATAGCCAAAATAATCAAAATTATTGATTTTTCTTTTATGCCAAAAATCATTAGGACATTAAGAGATATTTAGTAAATGTCATACTGTGAATATATAAAAACTACATTTTTGATTAGTAATATGCTTTGCTGAAAACTTCATTTGGACAACTTTAAGAGGCGATTTCCTCAATATTTAGATTTTTTTGCACCCTCAGATTCCAGTTTTTCAAATAGTTGTATCTCGGCCAAACATCGGTCCGATCCGAATAGACCACAAATCATTGTAAAGCTTATTTATTCAGCTTTCAGATGATGTATAAATCTCAATTGCAAAAAAATTACCCTTATGACTGTTTTTGTGGTCCAGGGTCACAAATGTAAAAAAATGAAGGGGCATGAAGACTTCTATAGGCAATATGTGTAAATATATATGTTTACAAATATTACACAAATATATATGTATATTTTTATAAATATTTTTCCAGTATATAAATTACTGGATTACTGAAACATTTACAAAAATATTAAAGCAGTATATTAAGTTAAAATCATTAAGATCCTTCAGCACTGTAGGTTATGTCAACTTTGTGCATAATTCATAACTTCTACAACAATATAAATCACATTTACATTTATTAATTCCGATTTTTACATGAATATTTTCCAACAGTTCATTCCAGACCTTGAATTTGGGATATATATGCAGGTGTATATGTGCACACACGTATAGAATGATTGAAGAACACAAATCTTTAGAAGTATCTGATAAGGATAGTGGCTCCAATACTTTGACTTTTTCTCTTTTCTTCCTCAATTCCCTCTCTATATACAGTCGAAGTGCTTCTCTCTGTCACACACATGCGTGCTTGGAAAGATTCTGTCAGAAATCCCAGCGGTGAACAGGGCAGGGCGCTGGGGAGGGTTTGAAGGTGTAATTAGCATTCATAGTCTGTTTGCTGTCAGACCGTCTGACTCACTTAAACATGCACAGCACACACATACACACACACACACACACACTTTCTGCATTTAGCCCTTACTACAGGACACACACACCACGCAAATCTCTCCATTCTTACTCCGTACACATCCTAATGTTTACCAGACTTTCATATGCACACACACACAGAGAGGCTCAGAGCACAAGCCCTCTGACCGATCCACCAAACCATCATCTCTCTAAAGTGACTAATTAAACCACGCATGAACTTCCAGCTGCTGCCCTGCTCCACGCTAACAACACACACACACACGGGAGACAGCCTGACAACATGGAATCCATATCACACACATAATAAATACTCTCACCATCACTCACCTGCACATTTTTATCGTCCCTTCAATAAATTGAGTCATGCACATAATGATAGTTGACGACCAGGGCAAAAATAAATGAGGGTTTGAGGCAAAAACGCCAACAAAAGTAACAAAAGTGCTCCAGAAACCTCCTGAGAACAAATTGCTCCTGTTATATTCAATATAACATCATTGTATTTCAATCTAGGTGTATGCAATGTATAAAATATGTATTGAGTGCTCTCACAAACATCGGAAATTGCTGTCTTAGTTACTGTATTTAACCCTTAAATGCATACCTCGGGTCTTTAGCAACCCGTATATCATTCTTTACCCTCTCCATCCTTCATTTCTAAAATTAGACATCAACTTAGACATCAACTAATTTATTCATTTTAAGATGTTCATTCATTTAACCTGTCTTCTGATTATTTTTTTTTTAAAGTTTATAGGGTCGCTAGAGACCCTAGGTATGTAAATGTGTAAGTATTCTTTTTCTGCACAACTATATTTACATATCTGATGTCTCAAAATGTGCAATGCATCTTTTTTCCTCAAGGTGGCACTGGAATATAATAGACCGGAATATACCGGAAATAATATAAATATACCGGGGCATCACTTTACTGTCCGCATCCACTGTAGTATACAGTGAACTAGAAGCCAAATTGCCCTGGATTTATCTCAAGGTCAGTGTCATACATTTTTCAGAGTTTTAAATAAATGCATTCTGGTAAACTGTGTGTACCTTTCTGATGACAGATTTATGTTTTTGTTTAAAATGTGACATGATGAATGAGGCTCAAGTGGCACTTGACCACACCCCCACGATGTCTGAGAAATGTCAGCACAAATGGTCCGCATGTATGTGAGAAACGATATGAGCCATTCTGCAGTGTGTGTGTGTGTGTGTGTGTGTTCAAAGTCAAGAGAATAACATGCAGAAAGATTTTGTTGACAGTATCTGATATCATAAACACTGTAGATATGAATGAGAACAACATGGAGATTTAGGCTTCTTTGTTTGTTAGTAATGTTGGCCAGTAGCCCGTTCAGAAAATAAAATTGTATGTTAGCTAAGTTAAACTAGTTTTATGGCTAGCTGCCTTTCTAGTTTTATAATTATTTTGTAATAATTTTTAATGGAATTTAAGATTTAGAGCATTTAATTGTATTTGTGTTTTAAAAGGCAACTGCAAAGAAACATCAAGAAAGACATGAGCATGCCAGCCACCCTGAGACTGATAATTCTTGGTAAGAAAACATCTATGGTTTTGAGAGGTTTGTGTATTTCTATAAGGGGTTTGCCTTTTAAAAGTGTCATTTCTAGTTCTTGTTTTTCAGCGAAGACATTTCTGTCTATAACAAAGTGGATGGTTAGCAAAGGTGGTGGCCACGTTTTGGAGCAGCACCTGGGTTTTGCAGATGGCTATGTATTCTTTGGCTGCTTGTCTTTTTTCCCCATAATGTTTCTGTTGCCTAAAAAATACGTTTGAGGATAAATCCAGAGGATACAACATAATGCACTGCAAACCATCCTAAGACATATGAAATGGTGAAGATGCAATGTTCCAGCATTGGAAGACTATATTTTTTTTATGTTTTACATGCAGTGTTTTAAATAAAGTTTCAAATTATATATTTGTAAATAATATTTTGTAATTGTGTCTGTTTTAACTGAATACCAGTAGTACCTATGTAGTGTAAACATAAAATGTATTCTATATAGAAAATTATAAAATCTAATGAAATCTATATTAAATGGAATTAATTACAGTAGTATACTGATTAATCGGATTTTAACAGTAATTTACTGTAAAATAGCACAGTTTGCAACTGTAAATCAAAAGCAGTTTATTAATAATAAATAAATAATAATGGGGCTATAGGAGCCACTTTGAAGTTTAATCATCATCTTAGAAAAGATTAAAGTGTTGGATGTTGATTCAACAGTGCAACTAGAACAGTAGTGGGACATTTATTTCAAAATGTTTCAAAATTAATTATTCTCAGATGTTTCAAATAAATGCATTCAATCAAACAAGGAAAAACATGTGAAAGATTGCTTTTGCACTGAGGTGGAGAAGAAAAATAAGATGTTTGTGTCATAATATGACATGAAGAATGCATTAGGCTCAAGTGGCACTTGACCACATGACCGATGTCATTACAGCTCAGATGCATATCAGAGGCAGCCATTAGCTAATAGTCTCCGTTGCTACATTGCTGAGCATCTTAATGCTGGCCAGAGAAGTTATGAGTGAGATGCTGAAATATCATTATTTCAAATGTCAGGCTCATTGACAGGCAGGACACTCTATCATGGGCGGGAGCCATCATTTTAACGATTTGTTTTCTTTCTTTTTTTTCGCACTATTGGAAAATTCATCAAAGTTGTTGAGTTCAGGCAAGGTGTAATTTATACGGGTTCACAACACGGGAGGTTTAAATCTTTAAATAATAGGATTTTAGGCTGAAATCAGTCACATGAAAATAAATCACTAAAAATTGTTTTTGTGGAAGAAACCTTGAGTAACATTTGCAACTGACTTGATAGTTATAATGCTCTGTTTAAAAGGAAAACTAATAATAAAGTCTCTCCATGCACTATAGAGGAGACGAGTGTTTGCAATTAGCTGGAGTGAAATCTGACTGAGTTGTAGTAAACGGATGCTCTCGACTCCAGGAATTGGAGTAATTGGCCTGTCAGTGCGTGGTCTAAGCGGATGACTTGAGAAGGTGGAGCAGGTGGTGTATATGATGGATGGTGTTTGCCACAGTAATGGGTCATGACGCTGATGGGATTATCAGTTTGTCTGATCTTTAGCTCGGTGCTAATTTAGACCACAAGTGTAGCCCAGATAGGAAAATGCAAGTCATCTATGTTTAGTATGAAGAGTGTCATAAACACACAGGTGAATCATCTTCTCAAATTATGTTCTTCTTTCCCTTAATTTGTGGTCCAGCACCCCACTACCTGCAGCGAGCTCTCCAGGTGACTGATTTGATCCAAACTACAGGTGGCTTTTCCAATTATGTCTCTATTTCTCTCCTCCATTCTTCTGCTTTCTCCCAAGTTCACTGTTCTTTCCTTTTCACCTGCTCCATCTACGTATGACCGTCTGAAACCCCTCTCACTCATTTATTTTCCAATTCCCTCAGTCTATTATGTTGGTTTCCATTTCTCTATCAATCTATAATTTCTGAAATAGAGGTAAATAATCAAACAATTTTATATTGTTGTTTTCTCACCGTGTATTTCTAAGCATTTTTTCCACAAAACACAGGATATTTTTGGCAGAATGCCACAGTTGGTCTTCTTTAAACAATGAAAGTGAACGATTTATGTACTTCCATCACCAAAGCAGCACAATAAAAGTACCATTAATGCATTTTATTTGATGCCATTCACTATAAACCTGGGGAGACATCCACAAGGCATCATTTTTGAACCAAAACCAGTGTGAATGAATTTCGAAAGCCCCATTGGAGCGAAAGAATATTAGTGGTGTCTTTTATTTATTACAATTTTATATTTCATTACATTTTTGGGAATTTGGATGCATACATTTATATTAAGTTAACAATTGACATCTTGCTTAATATATAATTTTGTGTTTCCTAGAAGAAAGAAAATATGGGATCAGAATGAAATGAGAATAGGATAATATCTTTATGAAGTGCTCCTTTAAAGTCAATCTGAAAGAATGAATCAACTAACCGAATGAACAAAAGAACGAATATAATGAATGAACTAACCAAATAGAATGAATGAACCGAACAAATGAACAAACAAATGAACAAATGAATGAACCAAATTAATGAATGAATGTATGGGATGACATAAGATTGAGATTTAAATTGATCATATTTGTCTGAACTGTCCCTTTAATGAATGAATGAGCCAAAGAGAATGGATAAATCTACCAAATTAAGTAAAATAATAAATGAATTAACCAAAATTAAAAAAGATTCAGTCAGCTTGACTCACTGACTGACTGACCAAATTAATCAATGAACCGACTAGGTTGAATGAATGAACCGAACGAATGAACCAAATTAACAAACAAACAAATTAATGAACCAAATTAATGAATACATACAGGTGCTGGTCATATAATTAGAATATCATCAAAAAGTTGATTTATTTCACTAATTCCATTCAAAAAGTGAAACTTGTATAATGTATACATTCATTCCACACGGACTGATATATTTCAAGTGTTTATTTCTTTTAATTTTGATGATTATAAGTGACAACTAATGAAAACCCCAAATTCAGTATCTCAGAAAATTCGAATATTGTGAAAAGGTTCAATATTGAAGACACCTGGTGCCACACTCTAATCAGCTAATTAACTCAAAACACCTGCAAAGGCCTTTAAATGGTCTCTCAGTCTAGTTCTGTAGGCTACACAATCATGGGAAGACTGCTGACTTGACAGGGACATAAAACATCTTATATATTGACACCTTTTACAGAACAATGGAGTAAGACACACACAAGGTCATTGCAAAGAGGCTGGCTGTTCACAGGACTCTGTGTCCAAGCACATTAATAGAGGCGAAGGGAAGGGTATATGTGGTAGAAAAAGTGCTGTTAATAGGGATAACAGCATGCCATGAGGATTGTGAAACAAAACCCATTCAAAATGTGATATTCTGGACAAATTTGGGGTAGATGTGTGTGTATAATCATCAAAATTAAAATAAGCACATTTTTAAATAATAGGATGTATAGGCTGAAATCAGTCACATGAAACTAAATCAACTTTCTGATTGATATTCTTGTGGAAGAAACCTATGAGATGACATGAGGTTGAAATTTAAAAGTGATCGTATTTGTCTGAACTGTTCCTTGAATGAATGAACCAAGAGCAGTGGTGGTCATGGAGTAAAACATCTTGCTGACAGTAAATTTTTCAAGTATCTGTACTTTACTGGAGTAGTTTTACAAACTGATTCTTTTCAATGAACCTGCAATCGGTTCGCAAATCGCAACAAATGTGGTCTAATTGCAATGATGATTGCATCTGTCCCCCACCTCTCAAACTTGAGAAGGTGGAGCAGGTGGTGTATATGATGGATGGTGTTTGCCACAGTAATGGGTCATGACGCTGATGGGATTATCAGTTTGTCTGATCTTTAGTTCGGTGCTAATTTAGAGCACAAGTGTAGCCCAGACAGGAAAATGCAAATCATCTATGTTTAGAATGAAGAGTGTCATAAACACACAGGTGAATCATCTTCTCGAATTATGTTCTTCTTTCCCTTAATTTGTGGTCCAGCATTTATCAACAGTATACATTTTATATTGTTCAGATCAACTAGCGAGTAGACAGATATGAATGTTTATTCATAACCATACTGAAAATAAGTAAATATTGTTAGCTGATGCTAACTGTCTAGCTAACAAGCTTGCTGGTGCTAAGTTGAGGAAATTTTTAGATATAAAGTCCAAATATTTTTATTCAGCCACCTAGATAGATTCCATCTGAGGGAAAAAGACTACAGTAACATAGTAACTACAGTAATTATCAGAGTGGGAAGTGATACAGGTTTGAGAAGAAAATCATTATGAAAATATAATTATATTTTCCTTAAAATGTTCTTCCTAATTTCAGGCCTAATTCTCATGTCATTTATAACTGACGTTCTGCAAAACAACAAGTTCTAAAACACTTTTTTCTTCCTGGTGAAAATTAGATGGTGAAATCTGTTTTCTCTCAGGTACATGGCAGTGTAAGCTTCACAGTGAACATCACTACATCACTCTCATCAACGTAGTCCATATCAACAAAATATATATCTGACTCTATATAGTGGTTATTTTGGGAAAAACCCAGGTATTTTGGGCAGTAGGATTATAAAAAATATGTGCTAATATAAAATTAAATAAAGTAGTCTATATAAAATTGCAAAATAAATCTGTCTATCAGTACTTTTTTACTTAAGTACATAAAAAATTTAGTTCTTTTGTACTTTCACTCGAGTAAAATTGAAAAAGCAGTACTTTTACTGGAGTAATATTTTATTATACGTATCTGTACTTTTACTCAAGTACTTGATCTGTGTACTTTGTCCACTACTGCCAAAGAGAATGAATGAATCTACCAAATAAAATTAAAGAATAAATGCACGGAATGAATTAATGAATGAATTCATTAATTAATGAACAACTGCAGCAAATGTAAATGAAATGAATAGTATACAGAATGAATGACTCTGAAATCACCTTCCTTTCCTTCTGACGTAACTCGGCCCTAATTGAATCGCCTAAAAGGAATCGCCAACCTACATTTTTTTTTAAATGCAGCAAAACATTACAAACGGCAATACATATTCAAGACATGTTCCTCTTTCAGTAAAAGATGGTGGTCAAACCTCTTCTGTCCCACACTGCAAACTTGGGTGAGGAAGAAGCTGAATTAGACAGTGCTTTATAATGCCGGCTGACGCTGTTCCATATAAAGTGTGCATAATCTGAAGTATGCACAGAAGAGCTGCTCCATAGTCACGCTTGCTTCAGATAATTATATTGATTTAATGTGTGGACTCTGAACCTCTAAAGTCATCTGTGTCTAATTCAAGCTTCTGACTTGAGAAGGAGTGAGCAAACAGCTATACGTGGAGAGAAAGAGAGAGATTTTCACAGACACACACACAAAGTATGTGTATAAGAGCAATCAAGTGTGAGCTGCTTATCCAAGTGTGACTAAACAAAAGAAGAGCAAACATTATAAACCCTTGAGGTAACACTATGGACTGGAATACATCATTGGTTATTCACACAAATGTATACTCGATCCACGTGAATGCACTTGTCAAAAACAATGACAATTATGTACCTCATCAAAACACTCATGAAACATATAGATTTATTCAGAGTAAAGACAAACACTGGCATTGCAAATATGTACGTTTATAATTGACAACAGCCCTAAACATTTTGCAACAATGTTAACACCTCAAGACAACAATGCTGCTACTTTTTGCCATTCAGAACAACCAACATTCCAACAATTTGCAAATTGCATTTTAATCATAAATGTTGGAATTTCAAACTTTCTACTTGGAAAACTGCAATAAAATGCAACTAAGTCAAATTTCCAACATGGCAACAATCCATGAGTTAATGATCAAAGTACGCCTGAAGTGAATAAAAAGCAAACACCGAGCCAAAGTCATACTAGACATGAAAATAGAACTTGTTTACTACTGCAGAACTCAGTTTACTACACATCTAAAATATGTCTTTATGATGATGTCATATGACCATGGTGGCACCAAAGGAAATGTTAAGGTGTAAAGTTAATATCCACTCACTTCACAAATAAAATGCAAAAACCGAGCCAAAGTTCCTACTTTACACAAAAATAGAACTTGCTTTTAAATGATGGATTGTTAGGAGATCATAAAATACAAAACTAACAGTAGACGTGCCAATGTCTGATGTCCAAGTTAATAAAAACTCACTTTTACCAAATAAAATGCTAAAATTAGTCAAGGTTTCTATACATGACATGAAAACTTCAGTGAATTAATTAATGCATTTACCAAATTACAACTGAATGAATAAACAATGAAAATAAACCAAATTGATTGAATGAAGTGAATGAATCGATGGATGGATGGATGGATGGATGGATGGATGGATGGATGGATGGATGGATGGATGGATGGATGGATGGATGGATGGATGGATGGATGGATGGATGGATGGATGGATGGATGGATGGATGGATGGATGGATGGATGGATGGATGGATGGATGGATGGATGGATGGATGGATGGATGGATGGATGGATGGATGGATGGATGGAACAAATTAAACAAACTGAAGGAGTGAATGAACTGAATTAATAAATGAACCAAAATGCACTGAACAAAACAAACCAAATTGAATGAATGAATGATTGCAATGCACCAAACGAAATTAACCAAATTTAAAAAATGAATGAATGAACCAAATGAAGTGAACGAATGAATAATCCAAATTAGAGAATTCATGATTTAACTGAATTAATTAATTAATTCATTTATTAATTAATTAAAATGCTACATTCCACATGAAAAACGTTTAGTTCTTTGTTGACTATCAAACCACAGCTAACAGAAACTAGCCCCTGTTTTATAGTGGAGCTTGTTTTTAGAGGTCTTCTTACATAAGCAGCTGACTGCTTTCATTCTAATTTTTCAAGTAATTTGGCATAACCTGAAGTTCTGAAGTGAACTTTGCAACAATAGTCCAAGTCTGGCTCTGTGAAACTAAGCGATGACTCACTCCAGCCAAGCTTTAGAGCCAATCAGACTCGCGCCGCTCACTCTAATGACACTGAGGATGGGCTAGTGGCATTTAGCATCGCTGTGAATTAGCGGCAGTGTGAGTGAGGTGTCTGAAGGTGAGTGGGATCGTCCTCATCAGGGACGAAGTTAAGCACTGTCTTCGTGATAAATAAAACACATTCATTATGGCAGCTCCGCTAATGGCCTGAGAGATGAAGGAGTGAGATGGGACTGAGACGAGCAATGATTACTTTCGGTTATAGAAGCAAGGTCGCTGGCCGCCTCTTTCCCTCGCTCTCTTTCCTTCGACTTAATGTTTTGTTCTTTGCTACTTACATGAATGAGCATGTTCAAGTGCTCAGGGATTTTGTCGATTCTCTCCGAATTGTATAGTAAGCCCATTAAGCCCCTGTTTTCTTCTTTAATCCCTCATTCCTCCCCTCACTGCTCCTCTTGCCTCCTCCATTGGTCTCCCTCCTTTCTAAAAAAAGACCTGTGATGGTAATGTGTGGCAACGGTGAGCAAAAACTCCCTAACACGTTCAGGTTGATGAAGAAGCCTCATAGGAACATACATCGACCCTGATCTTTTGATATACAGTATAAATGTTTCTTCAGCTGGGGACACTTATATACCAGAGGTTGGTTTATTGATTATGTTTTAATTTCATTATTGACAAAAAAAAAAAAAATTTCATCTGTCCCTCAAACAGCGATTTTACATTTACTATGGATTTTATTGTTTTATCCTTGTCCAAGAGTTAAACCACAACAAAAATGTAAAGTACAATTAAAAGAATAAACCATAATTTAAAAAAACAGTGCCAAGTACTAACTTTAAATATAAATTAAGTATGATTAAATGTATCATTTGATTGTGTGTTTTACAATAAAATACAAATAAATGCTAAAATGCTAAATATGATATAAGGTTCAGCAAGACAGATGGATTACTAATAATAGTAATTATTATTAGTAGTATAACTTGTATATAAATAAAATCACTTGTAAAATATTAGTATCAATGTTGCTGTTATTAAGATATTAATTAATATTAGTGCTGTCAAGTGATTAATCATACCCAAAATAAATGTTTCTGTTTATGTAATATGTTTGTGTGTACTGTGTATATTTATTATGTATATATAAATACACACACATATTGTATATATTTTGAAAATATTTACATGTATATATTTACATAATTTATATTATATATTTAATATATAAATATATATATATATATATATATATAAATATACACAGTTCACACAAACATATTACATAAACAAAAATCGTACATAATTGTTTGACAACACTAATTAATATATTATTGTTGTTGTTGTTCACTTGTATATAAATAAAAGTATTTGTAAAACATTATCAATGTCATTATTATTAGTATTATTATTAAGATATTGTTATTATTATTATTATTATTATTACTATTATTATTGTTGTTGTTGTTGTTGTTGTTGTTGTTGTTGTTATTATCATCATTATTTTTATTAAATAAATAAATAAAGTTTCATTAACTTGTGAGTGAATGAATAAACGAATGAATAAATTATAAATACAAACAATTTCCTGTATATACACCATTGGAAAATCGACAAATTAAAATAATTACTGTATTTACATGCTACCATGCTAAATATCTTATTCCCCCCCAAAAAAAAGACATGGTAATTTCATACTATCTTTTTATTACTGTGAAGTAATGCTTTGTGTGCCTTTTATGATTTGTATATATGTTTTTCCTTTAATTTCCCTCCGTGTTTGAGATGCAATTAGCCATCACAGTGAGTCAGGCTGACACACAGAGAGGTTGTGGGTAGTGTAGTTTTATCTGATTGTGAGTGCCATGTGGCACTGAGAATCAAAGACCTGTCGCCCTGAACAGCCAGTGGAGCACAACCCTGTCTAAGTGACACAAAGAGAATTGCAACCTGTCAGGAGACTTTCAGAGCTTTGATCGGGCCCGGAGTCCATGCAGCTCTTACAGACACGCTCACATCACTCTGCTCGGAATCAAAATAACCTATTACTGAAAGACAAAAGATACAAAAGGAACTCAGTGAGGAAGAGCTTTTCCTGTCGTGTCACAAACATGAGTTTGAAAACACAGCGCAGAAAAGGACATCTCAGAGTTTACTGTCATATCTCTCCTCTCGACTTTATGTGAAGTGTCACGGAGCACTGTTGACAGGCTCTGCATAATCAAACGCACAGTCACACCAGAGTCATGCAGTCAGAGCTGTCAGAGAGCCAGTGACAGCAGACAGACAGCATGCATAAGGACAACACGACACTGATGAGGTGCTAATTGAAAAACATACACGGGGAGTGTGGTTACCCACGAGAGGAGAGAAACAAGAGCACAAGAACAACAGGGCATGCCCTTCATCTTACTGTGTACAGATTCACTAAAAACATGAGACACGGACAGATGACATGATGTCTTATTGAGAGCTATTACCATAGCTGAAAAACTGGATGATAATATATTCAAAACAATCAAAAGTGTCAATACTTCATTATTATTATAATTATTATTATTATTAATTATACTATTATAAGTCATTTGCATAAAATTGCGGCAATTATTTTATTTTGTATTATGAATAAAACATATTAAAATAAATAACTATAAACATTGCTGTTGTTATAATTTTTTTTTGCATAATTATATTGAAATTTAAATCTATAATAATAATAATAATAATAATAATGTAACATTATTAATGTAATTATACAAATTTTCATAATTTTAATTAACAACTATTGTAATTAATCAAATTTACAACTACTTGTATGAATAATCATGCAAAATAATTTATAAATTTGATTAATACAAATGCCAAATTATTCTTGTCATCATTGTTTTCATCAATACAATTTTGTATTTGCATTATAATTTTTGTATTAATTGTTTTCATACAATTGTGCAAATTTACAATTTGTATTGATATATAATATAAATAACGTTGTTATAATAAATATTTGTGCATGATTATATACAAATGAAAATAATAATAATAATAATAAATATTCATGCAAAATTATTTATACATAGGGTTGCAAAGGGGTGGAATATTTATAGTAAATTATGGAATGTTTCAGAATTTTTCTGGAAATGTTCCACCTTTTTGCAACTCTATTTTATACATTTAAATAATACAAATGCGAAATTATTACTGTTGCAGTCATCATCAGTAATTTTGTTTTTGCACACAATCATGCAAAGATGATATTATTATTATTATTATTATTATTATTGATTACAAATAAAATGTACCCTCTGATATGCTACACAATTCACAATAGTTAATTTAGTTTCTAAATAAAGAAAAAAATACACCATAAAAGCGGTTGATGACTTTCACCTGTTTTAATGAATGAAATAATATTTTAAAATATGAACAAAATAACAGCCCTACTCCTAGAAAGACTATAAAAACAGCATATGTCTGATTAAGGTACATTTTGAAACTAATTCAATGCAGAATCTCTTTCCTCTTCCTCACATATGCTGTTATAAATTGTTCTAAGAGCTGAATCGTATTGCTCAGAACGGCACTTGAAATGTTCTCTCAGGACCCGGCTTATTCTTTTAATCCATCGCCCTCCTCATTCTCACATGACCCAGATCAGCACGGATGACTGCCTTCCACCTTGCACTGTTTAATTTAACTATACTTTAGAAAAGAAGAAAAAACAGGTCAGGGTTCGGCAATTAAGGACTATAGAATTTTCCAGGAATTATCTGTGAATATCTTTCTCCTCTTCAGATCTAATTAACATAGTTTCACACTGATTTACCACAAAAAGTGCACTTAAATTATTACAGTTGAACACACTAAACAAACGCTTAAAATGTGATGGGTGAAAATCTGACTTCATATTTTAAAAAGTCTAATGGTTATCCAGACACTTAATCAAATCTGATCAAGTGTGAGAAGTTATTTTAAGAAGCTAATATGATTCAACTAAAATGGTATATTATCAAACACACTGCAGTAGATTTTAGCATGTCGCTATGTGTTTTCCAGGGCATAAATAAATAATGAATTCATTTCATACTGATCTCTGAAAATCAGGCCTTCACACGAAATCAAACTAGCCAATTACATCCAAACCCACACCCCAGACGAGCCAATTAGAGCACACATCCCACATTATAACCGGCCGACTAACCAATTAAAGCAGCTGACTCAGACATTCAGCAATTAACACACAAATCATACTGACCGTCCAATTACAGCATGCCTCCCACATATTTATTAACCAATTTAGAGCAAGTCCCCTAGAACCCTGCTTATATCGACTTAAATAGACCCTACTGAGGTATACTGTCATTAAATAGACCATCTGGCATTATTTACCAGGTCGGCCGTCCATTATTTATCAGCTCAGCGGACAGCTGTCTCAGAGCGCACTCGCACACATACACAAAAACACATTGATTAAAGCATTGACAGTCGAGGCAATAACTGCTGAAACCCAATATAACCTATTTCGGATGTGTGGACTTCTCCAGTATGTGAGTGGGTCGGATAATTGATCCCGCAGGCAGCCAAGAGGACGAGGCAGAAACAGAGAATTACAAAGCACACCTGTACTCAGAGGAGAATGTGTCACCCAAAAGCAAGGGCTGGAGACAGCAGGAACTACAAGCAATCCTAGCATCCTGTCTTTTAATCTAGCTACAAAATTCACAATGTGGTCTCTCTCGCACCAAAAGCCCTCAGCTGAATCCGCACACGGCTATAAACAACATTTTTAGCTGTCAATAAGTTTGCATAAACTCCTCTCAGCATTCACAACCTCTGCATTGGTCAAAGGTGGCCATACAACTTGTATTCATAGAATTAATAAACCCATTTGTAAAAGTAAGAATGAAACAAAATAGCAGAGGCCATGAATATGATTGTCAAGCAAGTGCGACCACAAAGTCCATGTGACATCAGTCTGTTAACTGTAATTTTACGAAGCCGTGAGAATACTTTTTTGCGCACAGAAAACAAAATAAGGATTTATTTTACACAATTTGTCTCTACTGTTTCTCTTGTGGACGCGCGTTCACGACAGTACATGACGCAAACGCATGGTGGCAAGCAAGTGAAAACTAAAATATGACAGACTGATGTCACATGAACTACTTTGTCGATCATCTTGGTACTTTTCTGGACCATGATCATGTAAGGACCCTTGCTGTCTATGGGAGGATCTGAGAGTGCTCAGATTCCATCAAAAATATCTTAATTTGTGTTCTGACGATGAACGGAGGTCTTATGGTTTGGAACGACATGAGGGTGAGTAATTAATGAGAGAATTTTCATTTTTGGGTGAACTCATTTCATTTAAACACAGAAAATAAGGCAAGCTATCGCAGCCAACTTAAGTAAGCTCAAATAACAACCAACAACTTAAAAACTTTAGTTCATCAAATAAATAAAAGTCAAGATTACTTCGCTTTCCCCCCAAAAAAGCAGGGAAATAAATACTATGGAAGTCAATGGGGACCACTACTGTTTGATTATTCCTCAAAATATCGAATGTTATGTTCAACATGAGAAAAAAACTGCTTTGGAATGACATGAGGGTGAGTAAATCATGAAAGAATTTTAAATCTTTTGGTGAACTGTCCCTTTAAAACTAAAGGTAAACATTTATGCTGAAAGACAAATGTATTAAATCCAGAAGTTGCACATACACCTCAAAACACGATTCTCAAACATGGTGAGGACTACTACATTTTAATTCAGTAAAACTATGAACTCTGATCCATATGACAGCTAATTGACATTGACAACAGCAGCAGCATAAATTAAGCCAGTAAAATGTAGAACAAATAATAATTAAAAAATTACCACTAAATGTTTTCAAACTGCAATGCATGCTGGAAACCTGTGTAGTATTGTTCAACATAAAATTGTTTGTTCAGATGAATCAGTTTGAAAAGTTGGGACAATATTTGGACACGTTGTGAACCTTGAGTATCTATGTAAGGTAAACAAAATTTTGCTAATGACATGTTTATACTATTTTTGTTCAGTTCACACAAAATAAACTAACTGACAAGTTCTTTGTTCAAGCTACTTTTTTACATTTGTTAATAGAACTTTTTCACGTTCAAGTTTTTTTTTTACTTTTTTACAGTGCAGTCAAAAAAAATCCAAGATGACTGGCAAGCGAAACTAAATATTAAAAACATCTCGGGTTACTCGCGTAACCCTTGTTCTCTGAATAGGGAACGAGACGCTGCGTTGAATGCATCGGGACCCCCCCCCCTGCGTGACCAATGTCTGAAGCCTCTATAGAATCACGCCAATTCATTGGCTGATGGCGCGACGCCGTCTCTGATGCAATCACGTCGCCATCCACTCCTCAGATTTCTCTGCTGAAAAGAACCCTGTCGGCAACGTGAGGAGCTTGGCAGTGAACGCAGCGTCTCGTTCCCTATTCAGAGAACAAGGGTTACGCGAGTAACCCGAGACGTTCTCTTTCATAGGTGAACTCAACGCTGCGTTGAACGCATCGGGAACGATATACCAAACACGCCAAGCTGAAAACGCTGCATATCTGGTCCAATAATGAACCAACAACATACGGTCGGTTCAAACAGACAAGACCTGAGAACCTGGAGCCGTATCAACGTCAAGGTTGTAAAACTTGACAAAGGTGTGCGGAGAGGACCATCCTGCCGCAACACAAATATCCTCCAGGGGTACCCCTCTAAAGAGAGCTTGAGAGGGGGCTACGCCCCTAGTAGAATGCGCCCGAAGACTAAGAGGTGAAGGAAGGTTCTGCACCTCATAAGCCAGCGAAATGGCGTCTCTCACCCAGTGGGAAATCCTCTGCTTTGACGTGGCAAGCCCGCGGCGGCCAACACCAAAACACACCAGTAACTGGGAGGTTTTTCTCCAAACCTTGGAGTGATCCACATACAGCTTCAATGCCGAACCAGGCAGAGCATGTGAAGTCTCTCATCCTCACTCGAAGCAAAGGGAGAAGGATGGAAAGAGTGAAGTGTGACCACCTGAGAGCGAAACGATGTGGACAAGACCTTGGGAACATAGCCAGGCCTAGGCCACAGGGTCACTTGTGCAAGTCTCCAACTCTCTTTAGTGACGTAAGCGCCAGCAAAAGAACCACCTTAAGAGTCAGTATCCATTCTGAAGCTGACTCCAAGGGCTCGAAAGGGGCCGTCACCAGACCTTCAAGGACGACTGATAAGTCCCAAGAAGGAACTGCCGTGGGGCGAGCCGGCCTAAGCCGTCTGACTCCACGCATAAAGGCAGAGACTAACCGATGCCTCCCCAGGGGGATCTCATCCAGCTCTCTCCGAGCTGCGATGGCCGCTACGTAAACCCTAAGGGTGGTAGCAGCCGCCCCTGCTGTCATCCTCTCTTGCAAAAACTCCAGCACTGGACCAACAGGGCAGTTGACTGGGTCTATTGCTCGAGTTAAACACCATGACTCAAAGACACCCCACTTGGAAGAATATAGCTTCCAAGTAGCGGGGGCTCTGGCACTGGCGATGGTCTCCTGAACCTCGACAGGTAAAACATCCATCACAGCCCTTGGCCCTGAATGGGCCATACCCACAACTTCCAGAGCTCTGGTTGGGGATGCCAGATCTTGCTCTGGAGCTGGGACAGTAAGTCCCGCCTGATCGGAATCTCCCAAGGGGACCGATACAAGAGGGGAGTTAACTCCGAGAACCAAGTCTGGGAGGGCCAGAATGGGGCTATGAGAAGGAGACGGGCACTGCTCACCTTTACTCTGCATAGTACTGCCGGAATCAGCTTTATTGGTGGAAACGCGTACAGCATGACATTCGGCCACGGGTGGGCGAAGGCATCTATGCCCAGAGTCGTCGGGGAACTCCGGGAGAACCAGAGCGGGCACTGGGATGACTCTTGAGAAGCAAAGAGGTCCACTTCCGCTTTGCCAAACAGATCCCAAATCTGGGATACTGTCTGATGGTTCAACATCCATTCTCCCGGCCTGAGTTTCTGTCTTGACAGAAAGTCGGCCTTGAGGTCAGTATCCCGGACGTGAACTGCCCTCAAGGACAGAAACTTGTACTGGGACCAAAGGAGAAGACGGCGCGCAAGCCTGTCCAGGGTGCACGACCGTGAACCTCCCTGACGGTTTATGTGGGACACAACCGTCATGTTGTCCATCCTGACTATGATATGATGCCCCCCGAGGACGGGGAGAAAATACATCAAAGCCAGGAAGACAGCCCTGAGTTCCAGGCAATTTATGTGCCAAGAGAGGAACTCTCCTGTCCATTCCCCACTCGTCCGGTCTGCCTTCGAAGACCGCTCCCCAGCCCGTCATTGATGCGTCCGTTGTGACCATATGGCGACGGTGAATCGCACCTATTCTTACCCCGCTCCGAAGAAAAGCAGGGTCCCGCCATTGTAAAAGGGGTCGAGAGCAACCACGCGACACCCTGAGGCCAAGAGAATGGATGTGGCGTAGAACAATATCTCTGTGACGACTCACTAGCTCCCTGGAGTGAGCCAGAATGAGCCAGTCGTCCAGGTAGTTCAACACACGAATGCCCTGGAGTCTCAAAGGGGCCAGTGCAGCATCCATGCATTTCATGAATGTTCTCGGCGCCAAGGCCAGGCCGAAGGGAAGGACCTTGTATTGGTAACCCTTTCCTCCGCTAAGAATTTACACCGCTAAGAAACCGCTCGTTGAGTTTCGAAGAGCGAGACTCGCGGGGCTCGTCGGGTCCAATCCAGCACAAGCTTCTCAGTGGCGTGCGAAAGCACGTCCACGAGCTCAGAATAGGCCAGTGAAGGCTGCGCCTCCTGACCGCTAAGCGGTAGCGCATCTGCTAAACTAGGCCCGAAGTCCTCGGAGTCGGAGGCCGCAGTTAGCAGAACATCATCTATCCCGAAGGAAACGGTATCACGTGCCCTCGGGCTAGGAAACAGATAATCCTGCGTGAATTCAACCGGTAAATTCGCGTGCACATGCTCTGGTGAGGGAGGGAGAGAAAGGCGAGGCCTGTCTGCTCACTCTCCGTCCCCTCGAGCTCACGAGAGGCCGCGGATTCACGCGAAGCCACGGAGGCCTCCGGAGCGCGACGGGGAAAGAAAATGGATGACTCCTTTTCACACACCTCAAGCCGAGAGCGGAGGGTTATGAGACGGAGATTCTCACAAAATTACATTCAAATCCCATAAACCGCATGCGTAAACCCCAAACATATAATTTTACTTATCTGTGCGGGTCATAGCGAGCGATGAATCGCGCGCATGGCGGTTGACAACGGCGATATTCCATGGCACTTCACCGCGAGGAGAACAAAGTTCCACTGTAGGCAGTCGCCGAAGTGCAAATGGATGAATCGCATCCGAATATGCAGTTATTGGGCCAGAAAATCGCAACAACGAAGGGCAATGTGACCGCTTCGTGAAGGCAGAGAAATCTGAGGAGTGGATGGTGCGTTCACCAGTATGAGCTGACGACGTGATTGCGTCAGAGACGGCGTCGCGCCATCAGCCAATGAATTGGCATGATTCTATAGAGGCTTCAGACATCGGTCACGCAGGGGGCGTTCCCGATGCGTTCAACGCAGCGTTGAGTTCACCTATGAAAGAGAACAATTTAATTCAACACTGAAATCGGGATTAATATAGTGTAGTTAAAGTTGGATTTGTTTGTGTTGCATATTATTTGTTTTTAATACTTGTCTTGTGTCATATTGGTGTCTTACACCGCAGATCTGAGGTAAACAGGATTTCAATCCTCTGTATGTCCTGTAGGCCTACATATAGTAGAACTGGCAATAAAGTTGACTTTGATCATTTTACCCAGTATTTGTGTGTGCTGTGTTTATGGAGTTTAATGCTGTTAGCTTAGCAACATGCTAACATCCAACTACAGAAATCTCATCTGATGGCACACATAAATGACAGCTAAGGCTTACATAAGACAAAACATTTCTAAAGTATTGTCTATGGAACATTTACTCTATTAATACTTGACATACATTCTCATAACATTGAAAGTAAAAATTCTTTGAACAATATTCTTGGAATGTCATTTTATTTTTACTTGAAGAGTGTTCATAAAATGTTGAGAAAACATTCTTAGACTAATATTCTCAAAATATCCTTATGATCTTATTCAGAAATGTTTTTAATAACGTTATATTTATGACAAAAACACTGGATATTTTAATATTCTTATAATATTACAAACAAACATTCAATTAATGTTTTATTTTGAGCAAAAATAAAGTCAATAGAATGTTGTAAGAGACATTTTGGTAACCTTTACATAAACACGACAAAAAAACTGGAAAACATTTTAGAAACAACGTTTTTATAACCTAAATTTGTTGTCTAGAATAGAGCTGCTGCCTATATTAGCCACTCACAATGTCTTAGAAGATGGCTGCCTATGTAGGCAGCTCACCAGGTTTTGAAGCTACTATGGTAAATCTGTAGTGGTAATGATGTGCAGTTATTGTCAGACAGATTCCCTTTTCTGGCCACTCAGAATCAGAAGGATCTCTTCATATATTTCTGTTCTTGTCAGAATGCTCCTGCTTTACAAATTCTCTTCGAAAGTTTCTAGCTGGCTCATGTTCCCTCATTAGACCACTCTTCACTCCACATCTCCACACCATCTCCCTTCTGATATCACAGAACAATGCATTCAAAAACAGCAAGCACTGGAGTAAGGGCAGGTACCCTCACGAGCCTTCGTCTGAAAAATAAACCCCACTTGCTTCAAAGTTTTCACCCCTTAATATGGGCTCTAGGAGCAGTGCTCACCTTCACAGATGGATTTTAGGTCAGGCCTCATTGTTAATGCAGACGTAGGAGAAGGCATGTCTGGCTCTCCTGCTGAGATACTGCCCAATTGAGATGCTCTAGATATTGTGGTGTCTGTTATCAGAAAGACCACATCTCGAAACCGGCAACAGGAGGGTCTCATGCTGGGTGAGAAATAGAGCAGAGTGTCGGTGGGGCGTCATATAATAATCATCAAAATTATCCACGATAGCAGCAGCTCAGTAGTCTCTAGACAAAGAGATAAACATGATGGAGAATGCTGAGAAAGACTGAGAGGTGGATGATTTGTTTGAAGTAGGACTGCAAGTTCTTTTAGGGGTCTCATTTGAAGACCAAAACTTAAAGATATATGAATTGGGAGAGAGTGAGGGACAGACGGATGGATCAGATAGATGGCCAGCCAGACATAACAGAAAGAACAGAAATGGACAAAAACAGCTAGATTTATAGAGAGACAACTAGAAATAAGAATAAAGAAGCCAAGTTAGACAGACAAATGAAGAGACAGGCAGGACAGGACAGGAAAGACAGACAGCCAGAATGAATGGATGAAGACATTCCGGCAGATGGATGGATCAGATAGATGGCCAGCCAGACATAACAGAAAGTACAGAAATGGACAAAAATATCTAGATTTATAGAGAGACAACTAGACAGACAGACAGACAGACAGACAGACAGACAGACAGACAGACAGACAGACAGACAGACACAGTGTATAGACAGACAGACACAGTGTATAGACAGACAGACAGTATATAGACAGACAGAGACAGACAGACAGACAGTATATAGACAGACAGACAGACAGTATATAGACAGACAGACAGTATATAGACAGTGTATAGACAGACAGACACAGTGTATAGACAGACAGACAGACAGTCGTGTACAGTAGACAGACAGACGGACAGTATATAGACGGACGGACAGTGTAGACGGACGGACGGACAGACAGACAGACAGACAGAAAGATAGAAAGATAGATAGACAGATAGATAGGAGACAGCAAGACAGACAATTGGATAGATATATGGATGAATAGGTACAGACAGATGGATAGAAATGCAACCATATAGATAGATAAACAGCGATACAAATGGATAGAGACAAGACATGGACAGATATAGAGCCAGACAGACGGATAGATAGAGAGACAGAAAGACAGGTGGACATATAAAGAGAGAGATAGCCAAAAGATGGCCAGATAGAGAAAGAGAGAGACAGCCAGACAAACAAATGGATAGACAGATGGATAGATAGATGGACAGATAGAGACAACAATGCAGACAAGACAAAATAATAAATAGATGGATAGACAGACAAATTTACAGACAAAGACAGAGACAATGAGACAGACCGACAAAAGGATACATAGATGGATAGATAGATAGACAGCCAGAAAAATGGTTAGGATAAATCGAGAAACAGCCACCTAGACAGAAGGATATATAAACAAAATGGATATTTTATGGTTGTTTATCCACACATAAATAAACAACCAGCGAGACAGACAGAGAGAGAGAGAGACAGTCAGATGGACAAACAGACAGATCAACAGAGACACATACCCATATTGATAGATAGAGACAGATGGATATATATATATATATATATATATATATATATATATATATATATATATATATATATATATATATATATATATAGGCAGGAAATATGGCATTACAAATAAATCATGCTATTTGCTACTATTCAGAACTGTGAGAAAGAAATAGAAAAAGGCATATACGGTGTGTGTGTGTGTGTGTGTACCCCTCGCTGTGTGCTTCCAGACACCCCTAAGTGCCTCACCAAGAGAGGAGAACAAAATCCTTTCCTTCTTTCTTTCTTTGTTTCCACTTTGTCATATGTAGTTTGGACTGCTGCAAAGTCCATGTACAGGCACTGGCAGACTTGCATATTGATCTCGGAGCTCTGCAGCAACCAACGGGTGCTTATTTAATCTAATCAGCCTAGTAAATATGGCATAGCTGTGGCTGTGGATGCTTCCACTGGGCTGTTTTTCAGCATGAATAATGGAGCAGATTGGACCAGAGAAAAGCACTGCTTAAGGAACAAATATCTCAATGGAGCCAGCCTGTGTATATGTATGCACCAGCAAGTGATTGACTTCTACGGTGGTCCATCGGGGCCAATTACAGCTGTGAATGAGAGAGGGTTTGGGGGGCCAGGGTTCGAGCTAAAGCCCTCAATCACAGTATTCTTTAAGGACCTGAAGCAAAGAGTTTAAATTACAAATGCATTGTTCGTACACAAATGCAAATATAGAGAAAACAGCCATTTTGTTAAAAGTTGTTAGCAGGCCAAATATTCACTACTTTTCATAAGAACATAAAAATACTAAACTATATACAGAACTGCATACTGTACATTGAGGCATGCCTACATATAGACAGTTTTATATTGTTATATAGTACAAGTTTATATATTACCATAAAGACATTCCAGATTTCCCTCTAATTATAAGTAATAATAAATTAACGAATACTAATGAATTCATAAAAATAATAAGAATATAAGAATAATTACCATTTTATTATTAACTTCAAATCATGAACTATTTTGTTACATGTTAAATGACAGCCCACTTTGTATCCCCTGGTAATGTTTATTTATTTATGTATTTATGTATTTGTCATTTCAAATATATTGTATTAATTCATATTGGTTATCATATTTGTCAAGTTCTTATTTTAAATGACTGGTGATGTCAAAAATGTGTTATAATAAATTAAGTAAAACTTTCAAACTTTTCAAACTTCAAGTTTCAACATTCCAGATCAAGTCATGTCAAGATTCAAGCAACTATCAATAAAAACTAAATAAAAAACTATTCAGAATCAACATTTAAACACACACACAACTATACTGCTGAACTGACCATCCAGTGTCGTGGATCTGTCAGCCATCATGTCGTGGATCTTGAGCTTGTACTGTACAGCATGTTGGCTGTAATGCATCTGTATTTGCCTGACTCGCTTCGCTACTGTACACCTGAGACACACTACAGTGAAGGATACACTCACAGCCATAATTACGGCTGGATCTGCAAAAGAGAGTAACATGAACAAGAGATGGAGAGAGAGAGGTCAAGGATTCTAAACATAGTCCAGCGTGTCTATAGGAATGGTTGTTCAAGCCCGCAAGGGACATCAAGTTCTTAATGAGAGCGTGCATGTGTGTGAGCGCTCTGCTCGAGTAAAATACAACATTGAATCCAAGGTTCTCAAACTGAATTTTACGGCTCATAGAAATATCAAAAATATCAAAAAATAACTTCATTTCTAATAAAATCTAGTATTTTAGACCATTGAGCTGTCACTGTGTGAAGGGATATTGAGTGCAACGGCATACATAGAAACTAACAAAACATCCTGTCCTGTTGATTATCATGACTAGTTACAGCAAAAACTGACTTTAGGACATGGTGTAAGAGAGTTTTCATCAGTCAGTCATTGATCAAACAATCTAGTACAGTAATGAGAAGCTCTAATGTGCATCCGGTTTCTACAGCCCCACGGCATTATTAGCTTCAATTTTTCAACAGAAACTCTAGATAGGAGCCAACAAACAACCGCAGAGATGATTCATGAGGATATATCAAGTGTTTACTGACTCAGAAAAGCTGTTTTCACTTCTTCACAAAGTAATGAGCTGATTCTTAACTGTAATAAGCTTCACTTGATCACTATCATGACAGTGGATCTATAAATACTCTGTGGAATTAGGAGGCACATGTGCGTGGGCGCCTTCTTGGCCGGAATCAGATTGGAAGCCAATCATTGCAGTCTACGGGAATCTGCCAATGTCCTCCATGCTCAAATTATCTTCACGTCAGATTGTTGTTGTTTTTTACTCGAACAAATTTTTCTAGGCAATTGACAAAATGCTTTGGATAAAAGTGTCTGCTAAATACATAAATACAATAAATTATAAGTATTTTTCTTCAAACTTCAAATGAAATTTCAGGGTTTCAGTTTTCAGGTTTCAAAAGGAGGTTACGTGAAAACGGAGTATGTAAACCCTGAAATGAGGGAAACTGGGTTTTCCGTTTCAAAATGGGAGGTTTGTCAAACCCGAGAAAGCAGGGTAAGTCACGCCCGTTTCTGAAAGAGAGGTAACTTACTCTGTGAACCTAACCTTTTTATAGTGTTAGCGAAATTTAAATACCTAATCCATTCATTCACACTGCAAAATGTATTTTCTTACTGAGTATTTGTGTCTTATTTTAAGTACAAATATCTAAAAATTCAAATTATATATGAAAAATTGTCTATATTTAGTCTTGTTTTCTGGGGGATTTTGTTTTTAAGTGCATCTTACATAAACCAAGTAAAATCGTCCGCAATAGGGTAAGAAAAATAATCTTAATGTAAACGTAAACAAGAATATTTTTTAATTCCTTACAACATTGGAAGATAATTTGCAAAACAAGAAAAATGCACTTTAAAACACCGGAGATGCAGAGCACATTATAATTCCGCTGTATGCAGATTTTAAGGAAAGTGTGCATCCCTCTCACACTCATTCTGAGAAAGAGGAGTATCACAGCACTGTAGGTCAGTGGTGTAAAAATCGGTTTAAATGAGGCTATATCTGATAAATGAAGTTCACTTGATAACATCTTTCTGTGACCTCTAGAAGTAACCCAATAATCTGAATTTCCTTCAGGATTTCCAGTGTGGTTGGATGCATTGTTGACAACCATATCCCACCATCGCACCCTATGAAAATGAAACGAATTACTGTATGGAATGGAAGGAGACCAGATGGAGGAGTAGTACGAGCCGTAACCACCACCACAGCTGTTAAATAAACAAATAATAAAAAAAATGGTCATCTTTATTTCCTAAAACAAAAGCAAAAGTTATTCTTTTTACTTTTGGATTTTAGAATTCTTCCAATACTTGACCATCTCCTCTTCATCTGTCAGTGGTGCTGCTGCAGATTCTCCCTCTGCCTTCTTGCTGTCGACAAGTTAGTAGTTACATTTACATTTACATTTAGTCATTTAGCAGACGCTTTTATCCAAAGCGACTTACAATTGGGGAGTACATAAAGCGATTAATCTTGAAGAGGCAAACATACAGAGGAAGTGCCAATAACACCAAGTCTCAGGCATTGTTCAAATAAGTACAAGCTAAGGGAAGGAAGCGAAGATAAAGAAAGATGAAGATTTTGAAAAAGTGAGAGGTGTTTTTTTTTTTTTTTATATAGTCAAGTAGAGTTGAAAGAGATGAGTTTTCAGTTGTTGCTTGAAAATTGACAGGGATCCAGTATTCGGATGGGGGTGGGAAGATCATTCCACTGGCCAGGAACGGTGAAGAGAATGTTCTGGAGAGTGATTTTGAGCCTCTCTGTGATGGTACCACGAGGCGTCGCTCACTAGCAGATCTCAGGCTTCTGGAGGGATGTAGATTCGTAATAGTGAGTGGAAGTAGGTGGGTGCTGAGCCTGTGATTGTTCTATATGCAAGCATCAGTGTCTTGAACTGGATGCGAGCTGCAACTGGTAGCCAGTGCAAGGAGACAAAGAGAGGTGTAACATGGGCTCTCTTGGGCTCGTTGAAGACCAGTCGTGCTGCTGCATTCTGAATCATTGTAGAGGTTTGATTGTGTTTGATGGAAGTCCAGCTAGAAGAGCATTGCAGTAGTCCAGTCTAGAAATGACAAGGGCCTGGACAAGAAGTTGTGCAGCATGCTCTGTCAGAAAGGGCCTGATCTTTCTGATGTTGTGAAGTGCAAACCTGCAAGATCGAGCAGTCTTTGCAATGTGCTCTTTGAAGGTCAGCTGGTCATCGAAGATTACACCAAGATTTCTGACCCGAAGCTGATGGGGTAATTGTTGACGAACCTAACTGAATCGTGAAATCATGCTGAGTTGGAGTTGCAGGGAAGACAAGAAGCTCAGTCTTTGCCAGGTTGAGCTGTAGATGGTTGTCTTTCATCCATGCCGAGATGTCCGCCAGGCAGCCTGAGATCCGTGCAGCTACCGTTGGATCATCTGGTCGAAATGAGAGATAGAGCTGTGTGTCATCAGCATAGAAGTGGTAGGAGAAGCCATGTGCCTGTATGATGGGAGCCAGTGATGTAGTGTATGTGGAGAAGAGGAGGGGTCCAAGAACTGATCCCTGGGGAACCCCAGTGACCAATTTATGTGCTTTGGATACCTCCCCTCCCCAGGCCACCCTGAAAGACCGACCAGTGAGATAGGATTCAAACCAGCGAAGTGGAATCCCAGTGATATCCAGTGATGAGAGGGTGGACAGGAGGATCTGATGATTGACAGTGTCAAAATAAATAAAAACAAAATAAATAGTTAATTGTATTACTCTAATTAAGAAATTGAACAGGTTGGATTAGAGAATATTGAATTATGTGAATAGAGTGTTAGACTATGTGGAAAAAGCTGCAGTGCATTGAAATAGACACTGAATGATATTTAATGTCAAATGCTTGTAGAGTCATTAAGCCCACACCCAAGAACCTTTCATCCTTAAAGCTTTACCTTGATTGAATTGTGTTTTTATACTTCATTTTTAGCTGCTGCCATGTTCTTTATCCCTTTTTTGTGGCGATGGGATACCATTAAAATGAATATTAGTTCAATGGTTTACAGTTTTCACCTCTGAAATTATAACAGTTATTAAGTTATCGACAGTTATTAAGAATTAAAGTTACGCATTGACGGAAGTACGCGCACTGACATCTTTTTGGCGGGAGCTGTTGCCATGGTGAATCGTAATTCCAGCGCTCCGCTGATCATGACTTTTCATAGTCGTGGTGCACGCGCTTAACTCAGAGTCAACCTACTTAGAGTTGAGTAAACTAACACAGTTCAGCTGTTCTGAAACCGAAAACTCAGAGTTTCCCATCTCAGAGTAAGTCAACTCTGAGTTCAAGTTTAAACTCAGAGTTGGTTGAACCTCGTTATTGAAACGGGCCCCAGATGTCAAGCTATTTCATAAGCAAACAAACAAACAAACTAACAAACAAATAAATAAATCTAAACCAATAAATAAAAAGAAAACATAAAAAGAAATTCCAAATAAAAGCCACTAAATTAATAAGCAAATAAGCCAATAAATAAATAAGCAAATAAATAAGTCAATAAATAAATAAATAAATAAATAAATAAAGCTAAGCAAGTAAATAAATAAATAAAATCTTAGCCAATAAAAAGCTAATCATTTAAAAAGCTATTAAAAAAAAAAAATTACAAACAAATGCCAATAAATAAATAAAAGCCAATGAATAAACAAAAAAACAAAAAATAAATTATAATATGAGAGAAGAAATATTCCTCTCAATTAGGCGAAATAAATCATATATTTAGCATTTTAAATATTTTGCCATATTTTGTTCTCATTCATCTAGTTTTAAAAATGAAAACTAGATTAATGAAAACAAAATATAGCTATTAAATGTTTGTTTTACCGACCTGTATTTATGGCCAGTAAATTCTCAATTTGGCAGGCAATGGCAGGTATGCAAAAAAACTATGATTTAATTTCAATAAAATACATGGAATAGAGTCCATGCATGCATTTGAATAAAATCAGTCTGCTCTTGTCGTTCAGCATATGGTTTAAAGTTTAACAGTGCATTGTTTGTTAAATCAACTGCTGCAGAATTGCTCTTGTCCTCGTTTACATACATCGACCAATCAAACGAGTCCATTTGTATTGCTGCCGAGTAACTGCATGCATAAACAGATCAAAAGTGAGAAGAATATAAAGTAATTTCATCACTGAAACAGAAAGGAACATGATGCAAAGGACATCAGTAATCCAACACAGGAAAGATACAGGGATTGACAGAAGAGAAATGCAAGAGAAGAGCGAGAGGAAAGATATATTGAGTTATGAGACTCCATTTCGGGTGAGTTTTTTTTTGTTAAGATAAATGAGTGAGTGAAATCAATGAGCAGAGCCCGAGGCCAAAGCAAATCAAACATAAATCCTGCTCACGCACACGTGCAGCCAACACATTAACGAGACTTTGAGTAGAGCATGGATTTCAAGAGGACTGACAGAGGAGGTTTACTGTGAATCTGAATGGAGAGATGTTGTATTTATCGGGGATTACAAGAGCAACACAACTAAAGGCCATTTGTGTCTGACATCTCTCTCTCTCTCAGTCAGTGTCACATTTCATCATTTTATTACATGTTTCATCATTCTGTTGTTTACAGCTGTAATGTGTTCTGTTTTCTTGTGTATATTCATCTATTATCCATGCAGTGATAATATGCCCTGAAAAACATGGTATTTACAAAAAAAGGTTAAATTGTGTACTAGCACATACTGAATCATTATTACAGTCATGGCCAAAAATATCGGCACCTTTGGTAAATATGATCAAAGAAGGCTGTGAAAATTAATCTGCATTGTTAATCCATTTTTAACTTTTATTTAAAATATTAACAAAAATCTCACCTTTCATTGCATAATGAGAATTCAAAATGGGGGAAATATCATTATGAATTAAATGTTTTTCTCTAATACACATTGGCCACAATTAACGGCACCCTTTATTCAATATTTTTGAACCTCCATTTGCCAGTTTACCAGCTCAAAATGTTCTCCTATAATATCTGATGAGGTTAAAGAACACCGGACAAGAGATCAGAGACCATTCCTTCATCCAGAATCACTCCAGAACCCTCAGATGCACAACTCCATGACGGTGCTTCTTCTCTTCAGTTCGCTCACTCATTTTCTACAGGGTTCAGGTCAGAGGACTGGAAGCAGAAGCTTGGGTTTGTGCTCAGTGACCAAGTTTTGTGTTGTTTTTGAGGTTTGTGTTTGGATTATTGTACAGTTGGAAGATCCAAACATGGCCCATTATAAGATTTCTAACAGAGTCGGTCACTTATTATTATTTTTTTATCTGTTGGAAATTGATCAAATCCATGATGTCATGTGTCTAAACAAGATGTCCTCCAGCAGAAATATAGGCCCACAACATCAAAAATACAGTGATGAATTTTTTTAAATAAAAGTTCAAATGAATTAACAATGCAGATTAATTTCCACAGCCTTCTTTGATCATATTTACCAAGGTTGCTGATATTTTTGGCCATGACTGTATATCATTTACATGGCTATTTCATGCAATTCATCGAAGTACCTTGGAATATTATGGTATTACCATAGTACTAAGTCAAAATAACAAAAAAAAAATTTATTACATTAAAACTTCAATTGAAAATATATATATTTAAAATAACATCATACAGTAATTTTTATACCATATTATCATGGTATGTCTCCAATGAAAACATCACAACCAATCATGTGTAATACTGGTTTTGATGTTTGTTTTTTATAATAATAATTATTTTTATTTTTAGAAAGAAAGAAAGAAAGAAAGAAAGAAAGAAAGAAAGAAAGAAAGAAAGAAAGAAAGAAAGAAAGAAAGAAAGAAAGATTTAACAACATTGAACCATGCTTAATACCATGTGTTATACTGGTTTTGATATTTTCATTGATGTAATTAAGTAAGTGAATAAGTTAATAAGTAAATAAAATAAATAATTACAATTTATAATAATAATAAACAATTAAAATAAATAATTTAAATAAAATACATATAAATAAATACAAGCAAAATAAATAAAAACTAAAACAAATAACGAAAGCTTAAACACAAAACTGAACCCATGCTGCAGAACTCCACACATTTCTGTGTGTTTCCTCCAGACCTCACGCTGTGTCTGTGTCCGGACAGGTTGGCTGAGTTGTATTTGATCCAGTGGTCAAAGTCTATTAGCTAGAGTCTTGTTCCTGTCAGTCATACACAGGGTCCTGTAATGTTAACTTCACCCCGAGGGCATAAACACAGGTGTGAGGGCACATTCTCCAAAACTACAACTCCCATGATCCCCCAAGATCTTCCGATCGAACAACATAGCCTTGAGCTTTGCACATAATTAGATCTCTAAACCTGTCGCACAAGCTCATACAAGGCAACATAGCATGCCTGGCCTGCAGCAGCATTAAAATCAATATGCAAAAATGTAGAAACATCCAAATGCTCACACTTGAACCTTAAAATGAAAATTCAAAGTGTGGCTAGAGAGTAAGTCTCAGAATTAGTATACCCCGTCGGTTCTCCGCTAATGAAACAAACCTCAAGTCTGATTCTGAAACCAACCAGACATTCTAGAAAATGTTTGCACTGCATGTCACATATCAGCGGATCTGAAAATTATTAAACGTGTAGGGGAGTCGATATTATTAACTTTTTGCACAAAAGCATCCTTCCACTTATCTGCAAATGTCTATCATTCTGTCATCTTTCCATTTCCATTTCTCCCCTCTAGCATTTTAGCTGTGTTCAGAATAAATACTAGTACTCTGCACGCATTGTGCAATAATAAACATTTCAAACAATAGTACGCTGTATGACTGGCGCATTACCTCATTGTGTTGCATGTTTAATTCAGCAGACGGGATTCAGCTAATATCTTAGACTAAAAGGCAAAATAAGTATTTTCCCCATGCAGAAAGGTCTCTTGATAATCCAATCAGATAATGAGCCCAGATAGAGATATACTTAACAAGAAAACACATGTACTCTTGAAGTCTCATTATGATAAATGTACAACTTTTTTATAATTGAATATATTTTAAAATGTAATTTATCCATGCGATGAAATACTGAATTTTCAGCATCATTACTTCAATGTCACATGATCCTTTAGAAATCATTATAATTTGCTGCTCAAGAAACTTTTCTTGTTATTATCAATATTGAAAACGTCTCGGGTTACTCGCGTAACCCTTGTTCTCTGAATAGGGAACGAGACGCTGCGTGAGCTATTCACGCTTCGGGAACGCCTCCTGCGTGACCGATGTCTGAAGCCCCTATAGAATCACGCCAATTCATTGGCTGATGGCGCGACGCCGTCTCTGACGCAATCACGTCGTCAGCTTATACTGGCGAACGCGCCATCCACTCCTCAGATTTCTCTGCCGAAAAGAACCCTGTCGGCAGCGTGAGGAGCTTGCAGCAACGCAGCGCTCGTTCCTATTCAGAGAACAAGGGTTACGCGAGTGACCCGAGACGTTCTCTATCATAGGTAACTCAACGCTGCGTGAGCTTTTCACGCTTTGGGAACGATATACCAAACACGCCAAGCTAAAACGCTGCCTATCTGGCCCAATAATAAACCAACAACATACGGTCAGTTCAAACAGACAAGATCTGAGAACCTGGAGCCGTATCAACGTCAAGGTTGTAAAACTTGACAAAAGTGTGCGGAGAGGACCATCCTGCCGCAACACAAATATCTTCCAGGGGTACCCCTCTAAAAAGAGCTTGAGAGGAGGCTACGCCCCTAGTAGAATCCGCCCGAAGACTAAGAGGTGAAGGGAGGTTCCGCGCCTCATAAGCCAGCGAATGTGGCAAGCCCGCAGCGGCCAGCACCAAAACAGATCAATAATTGGGGGGATTTTCTCCAAACCTTGGAGCGATCCACATACAGCTTCAATGCCAATGCATGACCACCTGAGATCGAAACGATGTGGACAAGACCTTGGGAATGTAACCCGGCCTAGGCCGCAGGGTAACTTTGACTAGACCCGGGGCAAAGTCCATACACGTCTCACTAACAGAAAAAGCCTGCAAATCTCCAACTCTTTCAGTGAGTCGCCAGTAAAGAACAACCAAGAGCTGATATCTGAAGCTGACTCAAAGGGCTCGAAAGGGGCCGTCACTAGACCTTCGAGGACGACTGACAAGACCCAAGAAGGAACTGCCGTGGGGCGAACCGGCCTAAGGCGTCTGACTCCACGCATAAAGGCGGATACCATCCGATGTCTCCCCAAGGGAACCTCATCCAGCTCTCTCCGAGCTGCAATGGCCGCTACGTAAACCCTAAGTGTGGTAGCAGCCGCCACCGCTGTCAGCCTTTCTTGCAAAAACTCCAGCACTGGACCAACAGGGCAGTTAACTGGGTCAATTACACGAGCCAAACACCAGGATTCAAAGACGCCCCACTTGGAAGAGTACAGCTTCCTAGTAGCGGGGGCTCTGGCACTGGCTATGGTTTCCTGAACCTTGACTGGCAAAACATTCATCACAGCCCTTGGCCCTGTATGGGCCATACCCACAACTTCCAGAGCTCTGGTTGAGGATGCCAGATCTTGCCCTGAAGCTGGGACAGTAAGTCCCGCCTGTTCGGAATCTCCCAAGGAGACCGATACAAGAGGGGAGTTAGCTCCGAGAACCAGGTCTGGGAGGGCCAGAATGGGGCTATGAGAAGGAGACGGGCACCGCTCTCCTTCACTCTGCATAGTACTGCCGGAATCAGCTTTATTGGCGGAAACGCATACAGACTGACATTCGGCCACGGATGGGCGAACGCATCTATGCCCAGAGTCGTCGGGAAACTCAGGGAGAACCAGAGCGGGCACTGGGATGACTCTTGAGAAGCAAAGAGGTCCACCTCCGCTTTGCCAAACAGATCCCAAATCTGGGATACCGTCTGACGGTTCAACATCCATTCCTCCGGCCTGAGCTTCTGTCTCGACAGAAAATCGGCCGCAAGGTTCAGTATTCTCGGAACGTGAACCGCCCTCAAAGAGAGGAACTTGTCTTGGGACCAAAGGAGAAGACGGCGCGCAAGCCTGTCCAGGGTGCGCGACCGTGAACCTCCTTGGCGGTTTATGTGGGACACAACCGCCATATTGTCCGTTCTGACTATGATATGATACCCCCGAGAACGGGAGAAAATACATCAAAGCCAGGAAGACAGCCCTGAGTTCCAGGCAGTTTATATGCCAAGAGGAACTCTTCCGTCCACTCGCCCGGTCTGCCTTCAAGACCGCGCCCCAGCCTGTCATTGATGCGTCCGTCATGATCATATGGCGATGGTGGATCGCACCCATTCTCACCCGCTCTGGAGAAAGACGGGTCTCGCCATAGTAACAGGGGCTCCACAGCAACTGCGCGACACCCTGATAAGGCGAGTGGCTGGTACAGTGGGGTGTAACCTCAGCTCCTTCATCCACCAAAGGAATGGCCTCATGTGAAGCAGCCCTAGGGGCAACACAGGGGAGGCCGCTGCCATGAAGGCCCAACAGCCTGCGGCAGGTACCTACAGAGACATGATGGCCTAGCTTGAAGCGGGCCAGACATGCTGTTAAAACAGGTATCCGGGCAGGAGCCAAACGGACCTGCATCTGAACGGAATCCAAACGAACCCCCAGAAACACGGTTCGCTGAGATGGGAGGAGCACACTCTTCTTGGCGTTCATCCTGAGGCCAAGAGAATGGATGTGGCCGAGAACCATATCCCTGTGACGACTCACTAGCTCCCTGGAGTGAGCCAGAATGAGCCAGTCATCCAGATAGTTCAGTACACGAATGCCCTGGAGCCTCAAAGGGGCCAGTGCAGCATCCATGCATTTGGTAAATGTCTCGGCCAAAGCCAGGCCGAAGGGCAGGACCTTGTATTGGTAAGCCTTCCCTCCAAAAGCAAACCGAAGGAACCTCCTGTGTCTTTGAACAACCTGGATGTGAAAATACGCATCCTTTAGGTTGATGGTGACAAACCAGTCCCCCCCTTGGACCTGAGACATGATGGTTTTCATCGTCAGCATCTTGAACTTCCCTTTGTAGAGGGAAAAATTCAAACGCCGTAGATCCAGAATAGGCCTCAAGCAGCCGTCCCTCTTTGGAATGAGGAAGTAGCGGCTGAAAAACCCTTGTTCGACGTCCGACTGCGGTACTTCCTCTATTGCTCCTTTCTGTAGGAGGGAGGAAAGTTCCTGTCGTAGAACAGAGGCCTTGGAGGTGCTGTTTACTACTGCCAGGTGAACCCCGTCGAAGCGGGGGGGATTTTTCCCAAACTGAAGTGTGTAGCCGGACCGAATTGTGCGGAGAACCCACAGCGATACCCCCGGTAGACGCTCCCATTCGTGAAAGAAGTGTCGATAGAGGAAGCAGTGTCGTGCAAGGGAAGACATACCTGAGATGGGGTGTCGAGAAGGCCTGGATGCACCCTCCACCCTGAAGGAGAGCCCTCTGCGTCCTTGTTCAGGATGATGGAGAGAGAAGTGCTGGACTGACGGGTGGCCGGCACGAGTTCCGTACACTGCAGGAAAGAAACAGCTGTGTCTCCTAACACGCGGCCCGCTGGCGGCGAACGGACGGGCTGTAGAGGGGGAAAGACGGACCCCCAACTGCCAGCCCGAGCAAAAATGAGGGTGAACTAGATCTGCACACCAAGCCTCAAAGGCTGGCTGTGACAGATTTAAGTGAGGAGAGCGCGTTCGGGGCGGGCAGAAACGCTTCAGCGGTCTGACCTCGCCCCGTAACGGTGAAACGGCTCTCCTCATTCCGACCCGAAGGTCAGGAATGACCCGGATTAGCCGAAGCGGCAGGCCTGTTGGGCCGCTTCAGGTTAACCCGCTTGCGTGGTTGTTGGCAGGGAAAAGACCGGCCACGGGCTCCCCAAACCGTAGTAGGGGAAGGCGCGTGGCCTGGGCTCACTGCCAGAGGCTCTTTCTGGGGCGACTGCTCCCTAGACACAGAGGAGGAGGGAGTGGAATAGTCCCTTGATCTCCTCGGCATGAATTGCTTGAGAGTAGCCGACTGCGTTTTGGCTGAGCGGAACTTATCCACTACAGCGCTAACTGCCTCCCCAAATAACCCAGATTGTGAGATGGGTGCGTCCAGCAAAAACACCTTCTCCCTCTAACGGATCTCGGTCAAATTGAGCCACAGATGGCGTTCTGCGGCCACCGAAGCCGCCATAGAGCGCCCCACGGTGCGTGCGGTGTGCTTGGTGGCTATCAGAGCCAAGTCAGTGGCTCTGCGCAGTTCCTTCACGGCTTCAGGAGTCAAGCCGGTCCCTTCATCCATCTCCTTCAGGACGTCCGCCTGGTAGGCCTGAAGGATGGCGATCGTGTGGAGGGCCATACCTGCCTGACCGGCCGCAATGTAGGACTTCCCGATAAGAGCGGAAGTGGTCCTACACGGCTTGGAAGGAAGGAGGGAGCGGGACTTCCAGGAAGGCGACAAAGAGGGTGAAAGATGGGAGGCCAAAGTATCCTCGACCACCGGCATGGCGGTATAACCCGTGAAGTCAGCGGCCGCCGCATTAGTAAGGCGGGAGGAAAATGGCTGCTTCCAGGATCTGGAGATCTCTTGATGCAGATCGCTGAAAAATGGCAGCTTCCTCCTTTCAGGCTTGGAATGTGCACCGCTGAGGAACCGCTCGTCGAGTTTCGAAGCTCGGGACTCGCGGGGCTCATCGGGCCAATCCAGCGCGAGCTTCTCGGTGGCGCGCGAAAGCACGTCCACAAGCTCAAAGTAGGCCGCTGAAGGCCCGAATCTGCTAAAGCAGGCCCGAAATCCTCGGAGTCAGAGGCTGCTGTGTGCAGAATATCATCTAGCCCAAAGGAAGCGGTATCACGTGCCCTCGGGCTGGGAAATGAAAAATCATGGAATTCAACTGGTGAAGGCGCGCTTCGGGAGGGAGGGAGAGAAAGGCGAGGCCTGTCTACTCACTCCATCTCCTCGAGCTCGACATCCGAACCCCAGGTCGTGGCCTCACAAGAGGCCGCGATCTCACTGAGGGAGGTGCCTGGGGCGCGACGGGGAAAAATGGAAGATTCCTTCTCACAAGCCTCAAGCCGAGGCGGAGGGTTATGAGGCAATCGCAAATCTTGCATTTCGAGGTCCCGTAAACCACGCATGCGAAAACCCCAAGCACTTAATGCACTTACTGTGTGGGTCTTCGCGAGCGATGAAACGCGCGCACGGCGGTTGACAGCGGCGATACTCCATGGCACTTCACCGCGAGGAGAACAAAGTTCCACTGAGGCAGTCGCCGAAGTGCAAATGGATGATCGCAGAAAGTAAGTTTGGGCCAGAAAATCGCAACAACGAAGGGCAATGTGTCAGCTTCGTGAAGGCAGAGAAATCTGAGGAGTGGATGGCGCGTTCGCCAGTATAAGCTGACGACGTGATTGCGTCAGAGACGGCGTCGTGCCATCAGCCAATGAATTGGCGTAATTCTATAGGAGCTTCAGACATCGGTCACGCAGGAGGAGTTCCCGAAGCGTGAAAAGCTCACGCAGCATTGAGTTACCTATGATAGAGAACATTTGTGCTATATGGCAATGTCAATTTTATATATATAGCACCATTAATTACAACCCATGGTTGTCCAATGTGCTTTAAAACAAAAGAAAAAGAAAAGCACAAAGACACATTTACTTAAATTAGACAAAAGACAATAAAAAGTAAGACATGAAAGCATTAATACAGATTGTAAGCCTTATCAAACAAATACGTTTTTAGGCTAGACTTAAAAACAGACACAGAGGGAGCAAGTGATAGTGATGGGTAAGTCATTCCAGAGTCTGGGGGCAATTACAGAGAAAGCACTACACTTATACTTGGACATAGGAATAACCAACAGTCTCTAGTTGGATGGACAGAAGTGATCGGGTTGGAAAATGCTCAATCAATAGATCAGAAAGGTAAGATGGAGCTATACCATTTAAAGATTTGTACTCAATGAGTAATGTTTTAAAATTAGTTTTGTGGCGCACTGGCAACCAGTGCAGAGTTCGTAAAATTGTGTGATGTGGTACATTCGAGTAACAGTGAGCAGTCTGGCTGCAGCATTTTGAACTAACTGTAAACGGACAGAGCTGATCCCAACAAATAGATAATTACAGTAATCCAGCCTGGAAGAAAGAAAGGCATGGATTCATTTTTCAAAATTTTTGAAGGAGAGAAATTACTTTACTTTGATAGCATTCGCAATGAAAAAAAGCATGATTTCACCACCAAATTTATCTGCTTATCAAATTTCAGAGAACCATCAAAAACAACACCCAGATGTTTCACCGATGTCTTGACACAAGAAGACAGCCCACCAACTATATCTTGTGTAACAATGTAAAAGTATTTATGCCACCTTTGTTCAATTTAACGCATGTTGAAAGAAAATACCCTGTGAGACCACAATTGATTATATTTCATTCAAAAAAGTTTATATTTTTTTGTCTGTTGTATGTCAATTAATGTTTAACTACATTATTTTATACATAAATAAATACATTTTAATTTAAAAAGGGAAAAAGAAAAAAAGCAATACCTGACACTTTTACTAATATGGTGAGGTTTATTATATTAAAACAGTCTGTAAGAATGAAAGAACCTCAGATCATTTGATCTCCTGAGAAACAGACAAAACAAACGTAAACAGGCATCTCCGAGACACCCCACAGAGTGGAGAAGCAGGAAACTTCCTTCCCTTCTGTCCATTTGTTTCTTTTAAAATCCCTTCACCCATGCTTCTACTCAGTCTGCTCAAAATGATTACCTGAAAATGCCAATGCAAGTGAACTAACAGTCATATCTGGTATCATTTGAAATGACTCAGTGCGACTGCTAAAATGGTAAAATTTTATTCTGTTTTACTCTGTAATTATTGACTTTAGTAGATTACGATGTATCCTTGTTACCGCATTTCCTGTTAGTAACGGACTAAAATTCAGTTGAGATGGAGCATAGGGTACACCAACTTTATCTTTAGAGATCCGGCTAACACTTGGTATTAGTTCAAGTGTACTTGATTGTGAAGGGCATACAGTGAATTTCTGTTTAGGTCAACTAGATGTTGTTCGACCAACCTAAATAGGGTGAGCCTAACCTCTGTTTATTGTAATATTATTCTAGCGAAGTGCACATGGGGAAACCATGGCATGACCATACCAAAGCTACTATCAGGGAAAGTAATGTTGGCCAGCTTATATCAATAGAAGTGGTTGTGACCTCTGACTATAAATAATGCTCCTTTATTCAAGTGTGTGCAAATCTATGGTGGCTAAATAAAAGTACTTTTAGAATGAGCAAGCATAGGAGCGGCCGTCTAAAGTAATAGCCAATTACCCTTTCATTAAAGCAAAATTAGTATTTTATTGTCTTTCAAGTATAGTTATTCACTCTATAGGCACTGCAGTTCTCATATACTTGAGCAAATCTTCTTTGGCGATGGCAGAACAAACCTGATTTGATGTTGAGGATAGAGAACGCTGACTCACAGCTGTATGACCCCACCCGTGTCTTTAAAGTCTGAATATGTACCCCCCAGCCAAGTTATTAGCATAAATAAATTTGATTTGAGAAGACTCGAAACGAACACATAAGCCTAAATGGTGCTGGTTCAGTTTTGGGAAAGCAGCTTAGCTGAACTATGGCCAGAAAAGGCTTAAATGTCCTCATTGTGGTCCGAATTTGGCCCGCGGCTCGCTAATTGACTTCTGAGTGCTTCTAAACTCGCCGATGAGTTTTGCACAGAAAGTGCTCTGATGTCCAATGTTTCATCAAAATCAAATCGGATGGCCGCATAAAATTCAATGAGGGGCGAGATTTGGCCTCTGGGCCATCAGTCGCAGAGCCGCCTGTAATTTCTTCCCAGTGCATACTGCAGAAATAATAAGATAAGTATGCTAGCATGCAATTCCAAACAAAGCCTCTTTCTATCTGTACTGACAGTTCATGATGTCTTCAGATTGTCCTTCCTCACCATCTGGGGAAATTGTCTGGTTGTCTCTAAGCAGCTTATCGTCTGACCCGCACACACAAACATAGTCTGAGATCCCTGCCCTCCGTCAACCAGGATGGTTCGCACACTCAAATTTTTTATCTTTCTGCACTTTGCTAAATAACCATCTCACAAGATTGATATCCAAACATGATAATTAATAACGAGAAACCATAACAGTTCAATTGATATAATATGCCGTAAAATAATAATATTAATTTCCCAAGTACCTTGTAGCGGTAAAGGTCACGGGGTTGTTAATTTCAAGTTAATGTAGCGTCTAAAGCCTGTATTTCCACGGGGAGTAGATGCTTTCAACCTCTATGCCATTAAAATGGAGCTATGTATGTGTAAATATACTAATCTGCCTCTTTTTTACAGGCAATAATTACACTCATTATATGGGGAATGTGAAAGTTGTGATTGAGGGAGAACAGCGGCACTCATTTGGGCAGCGGCATGTTTTCATAATTAAAGCTAAACATTTCCACAAGGCTGTTAAATGCGACGTGTTTGTATTGAGGGCTCTTCCTCCAAATGTCAGAATCATTTTGAAGGCCATTATGATGTTATAATGGAGGATGGAGCTCCCATTGTGGACGCGCTAAATGACACGTCTAAAGACAAAGGAACCAAATCCACCACATTATGCCATGGGAAATCCACATTCCCATTTGATGTTCCTTAGCTGATTGCCTGGCATACATTTGATTGTTTTTATTGACTAGACTGACTAAAACTAACTAATACCTGACTTGCTACATGTAATAATAATAAGAATTATATTGATTATTGTTCAGCCTAGTGAGGTCCAACTTGAATTGTAAATTACTTTGAAACTGTAAGGTTAACAAAACTATTTTATAAATATTTGATAAACTAGAAATGGTTATTGTAATTATAATATAATATAATATAATATAATATAATATAATATAATATAATATACTCCCTCTTTGAACTATTACAGAGCTCTGAGTACTGGAACGACCAGACACAGGAACAGTTTCTTTCCCCAAGCAATCCCTCTCATGAACACTTGACATTAAACATGGAACACACAACACTATTATACAATTATTTATTCACCACACATACTTATTTTTTCATTTCAAATTTGCACGTCAGACCTCACACATAATTGTCTGTATTGTATATTGTGTCTTTGCAATTTTGTACATTGCATTTTGTTGTCTGTGTCCTGTCACTGTCATTCTGTTTCACTGTGGAGCTTCTGTCACTATAACAAATTCCTCGTATGTGTACACATACCTGGCCAATAAAACTCATTCTCTCAATATTAGATTTAAATAGGAGTTCATTTTTATTTACTGGTTGCTCATGACATTGTATAATTAACTATACATTTTTCACAACAGTGCTTTGTTGTAATTAGAGGTGGGCATAGATTATTTTAATCTAGATTAATCTAGATTAATTTTGGAATTAATCTAGATTAATCTAGATTAAAATGGCTCATTTGAATTCTACCGAAGGCATTCAGAATATGTGTGCTACCCAAATAATGACTAAAGTAAGTCTTTGAGAACGGGTTTCTCAAGCCAGGAGACCAGGGGCTCATCTCCTGTTTCCAAAATGCATCACAAACTTTAATCTCTTCGTCCCAATCCCACGAAAAACTGGAGGAAAATTCCGTTCCACTCCCGGAAGAATGACTCCCATTCCTCCCACTCCCGTGTTGTTGTTTTTTGCCGATAACTGTCAATTACAATAAAAATATAGTACAGATCAGCGTGCCCACCTTATTAGTTGAATAAAAACCCAAAATGTCGTTTTTTGTTATTATATTGAACTGAAAGCCATCTTATTATGCACAGTGTTGCACAGATTAAATTTCATGTAAATCATCCATGCTAACACACACGTCTTATTTTTTTTTTTTTGACATTTCACTCTCTATAGATATATTATGTACTGTATTTTTAGATATATTCGAGTTTCAAGTTTCTCGCTCAAGTTCACATGAGACCTAAAGCGCATCCTGTTTGCTTAAAAGCAACGTTCGTTGTTATTCTGAGTGCACACAAATAAGCGTAGAGTCTTTACAGATTTGAAAGATGTATTAGGCTACTTTTATCTGTATGACCAAAAATAGCGGAGATTTTAAGAGCGGTGAGCGCACGAGCCTGTCCTGCAGCAAGCAGCTTCCACACAAACACTTCAATAGCGCACATTTCTCTAGGTTAACATCATATTGAGCGGCCATGTAAAGTTGCTACTACATACATCTTTCAGATGAAAAGCCATATTTGAGGTTGATGAATGATAGGTGAGCGTTTGGATGTCCTACCCGATTGTATTACCACACAGACCAGCCGTTAACAATCTGTCCATCACGGACTGCGAGCCTCTAGTTCGAAGACTCGTTCTCGCCCCCTACAGTGCAATTCGGATAGGTATAAATCCGTGCTAAAATATCAGGGTGAAAGTCATCATAGCTTGCATAGTATAGACCCAGCTCCCAACCCAACTTTGAGAATAGATTAACGGCGATATTTTTTTTATCGCCGATAAGAGTCTCACGTTAACGCAGCACGTTAACGCCGATAACGGCCCACCACTAGTTGTAATATTATATTTGACATGTAAATATTTTTCAAAAATGTTGGTAATTGTTCCAACTGTAAAATTACATTTATTTGCAACTGTAAGGGTAAATGAAACACAATTTTCCTTTCTTTTTCAAACAGGCAGAATTTTTTTACAAAATATGGCACAAATAACAGGATAATTATCATATTAGAATACATTTATACTCAATACAACTAGAAAACACTAGTTTATAAAACTTAAAATGTCAAAGTCTATATACTAAAATGTCCCGTTGTTACAGCACACAGCTGGTAAAAACTGAATTAAGATGCTATGTACTCAGTGAAGCGCTGCTGAATCATCTTTAATCAAGCAATTCTGTACTTTGCTTAATTTTAGAAGGCTGATTGCTCACTAGTCATTTATTCAGTATTGAGTCATATCTATGAAATTCTGGTCCCCACACATGAATCTTTTCACTCCTGAGTCATAACTCCCGAGTTAAAGCCCTTTCAACTGCATACATTCAACAAGACTTTGAATGGAAACAATCGATTACCAGATTGACAGAAGAAAATTGCACAAAATGTCAGACAATCCAAAGAACAAAGACATGCATGTCACAGAAATCAAGAACAAAGCAGCTTCATTCAAAGCTTGAAATAAACAAGATGCAACTGTGTACAGCACAATACTTCTCCCAATGGAGAAAAATATATATATATTCATTAATTTATTCATGCAATGTGATATATTTAATCATTCATTGTGGTTCATTCATTCATTCATTGCAGAACATTCATTCATTCAATCAATGCAGTACATTCGTTAATTTATTATGCGGTGCATTCATTCATTCACTGAAGCTAAGCATGGTTGAGCCTGGTCAGTACCTGGATGGGAGACCTCCTGTGAAAACTAGGTTGCTGTTGGAAGAGGTGTTAGTGAGGTCAACAGGGGTGCTCACCCTGTGCAGAGGTCCTGACTAAAATCTCCACTGGCCATGGATGGTCAATCATAATGAGCCCCATCCACTGCTCCTCTCCACCAGTAGCTGGTGTGTGGTGGCACCGTTGTACTACAGCCATCATCTAAGTGGATGCTGCACACTGGTGGTGGTTAAGGAGAGACCCCCTGATTGTAAAGCGCTTTGGGTGTACAACAATACACAAAAGCACTATATAAATGCATCATTCATTCATTCATTTATCAATGCAATAAATCAATTAATTAAATCAATGCATTACATTCATTAATTCATTCGTTCATCATGCTATGCATTCATTAATTCTTTCATTCGATGTGGTACATTCATTATTCTGTGCATTCATTCATTAATTATTTCAATGTGGTTCATTGATTCATTCATTTCATTTGGTACATTCATTCATTCAATGTGGAACATTCATTTATTCATTCATTGCAGTACATGCATTCATTCAATCCATGTGGTTCATAAATTAATTCAATCAATGAGGTACATTCATTCATTCAATGCAATACATTTATTACTTCATTATGTGGTTCATTCATTCATTCATTGTGGTACATTCATTCATTCATTACGTGGTGCAGTCATTCATTCACTGTAGTACAATCATTCATTCAATCAATGCAGTAAATTAATTTAATGCGGTGCATTCATTCAATGCAGTGCATTCACTAATTCATTCATTACGTGGTGCAGGCATTCATTCACTGTGGTACAATCATTCATTCAATCAATGCAGTAAATTAATTTAATGCGGTGCATTCATTCATTTTTACATTTTTGGCACACAATTTCTCACCATGAGCAGAAAACAGTCTCCCCAACTCATAAACAGCATAATGGAATATTACAAAAAAGGCCTGTAACTTAAGTACTCTGGTGTATGATGGGATATTCCACAGGTTCTAACCTTATATGACAATCTGAGCCCCAGGTTCAGTCTATGCCTGTTGCTTAATAAAAATCACCAGCCACACAGGTGTTATTAAAGAAAATCAATTCCCAAACTCCTTTCTCCTTTGTGGAGACGTTTCCAGTCCACATCACTCCACTGCAGGGGTTGTTGGGAGACTGAGCGGGTGTGACAGAATCCGATTTGAGGGCCCACAGGACTGAAGCGAACCTGAATTCCCGTCTGTCATCTTCCCTCTCTCGTCTTATAGAGGTAAACCTCATCCATAATTCAGCCCGACATGTGCAATTATGTGACTGTAGTAATGTAATGAAAAATAAATTGCAGAGCCAGTCATTGTGATGGCGGTTTAATAATTCAAGTGAATTGGATCAAAAGAAAAAAGCCTTCTTTTCTCCAGTGAAACTGGTAATGGCAAAAGGAACCACAGATAAAATTCAATAATGTAGATTCTTTACCGTCCGCCAAAGCGCTTTTATAGCAGTTCATGGGTATGGATTCTTCCCTGGGACTCTGTGCTAACTGCACTATTCATTGGAGGAATTGAAGCCCGTTGGTTTATCTCAGTCTCTTCGACCGTGGGCTCACTGGGGCTGTGTGTGTTTAAGAGAAATCGCTACAGAGAGACTTAAACAGCTCAGGTTTCCAAATGAAGCGCAGGGTGATAGCAGCAATACTGAGCAAACCTAACCGTCAAGTAATTCTAATTGGAAAGCTGGCAGTGTGTCAGCGTCTGAAGGCTTACCACTTTACAGAGACACAAAGCTGAGCAGAGGAATAAAGTGGAGAGAAGTAAAACTCAGAGGGCCCGATACTGGTCAATAGGGCAGAGAGAAAATTCAGTGTTGGGAGTCTTAAACGGAGGGAAATGCCAAGAGACAAAAAAGCTCTACGATAGATTTTGAATAAAGCAACAGCTTATCTGGTGTATAATTTCTAGATTAGTCTGAAAACAGCAGACAGAGCAATAAATAAACAACTAAACAACTCTTCCATACAACAAAAGAATTAACCAGACTGCAGCAGGACAGATTTGAGTTTAAAAGATAGAAAGATAAAAAAAGCACAAGACAAAACAACAACACAAAACAGAGAGTACTAGTTGTACTAGTAGTAGCAGTAGTAGTAGTAGTTAGTATTAGGGTATTAGAATAGTACTATTGATACAAAATAAATACAATAAAATAAAGTTATACAAAAATATTTTTACCAAAGTTGAAATATTTTTTTCATATAAATTCTGGATAAATTAAGTTTAAACCCCTAATTGACTTTCATAGATTTTTTTACAAATAAATAAATAAAACAAAGCAAAACACAGAAAAAAGTGTTCCGTACTCATTTCAAATACCACATATTGTACATACATCATTACAAATACACACTGTGTACCTTGGTAAGAGGGTTGGTTATTACTGAAATGAGTGCAGGGTATCTGGCAGCAGCTAAATGTTACGGTCAATTTGTGAGAACAACAAACCTCTGCTCTCTCTCCACTTCACATGAGGAAAATAATTGAACAGAATGGTGGACATCATTACTGCTTTGCTGGGATTCAACAAACCAGAGTTGATAAAAAATGGACTGAAGACACTACACTTCTCAAATGAAGACATGGTTCTCACATGCTAAGTGTGTAGTATATGTGTATAATATGTCTTGATGAGACGATTCCTGATGATAATATGTGAGTCAGAGGAGCATCTAATAAATACATAACAGAGATTGTAACTTTAATATACATTCCCGTCAGCCTCAATAATTCACGCATATCTAATTCCACATACACAGCCACATATTCATACTGTAAACACCTTTCTCAACTTGTGATGTGTCAAATGTTTTACATTCGTAGTAGGCAATTTAGGAAAAAATAGCGCATGACCTTTGACCTTCAGAAGAGTAGACTAATAGTTCTAGTTTTAACCAGGCTGTGTTTTGTTCACACAGTGCAGAGAGCTCTCTGATGGATGTTTCTCTCACAGGAAAGGAACAACTATTTCCCTGTAATGGGAGTTTCCTCTCTCTCCTCCCCACAGGCCCTCTGAAATTATGCCCGCTGAGTGTCGAGTAATTTGTTACTGCTAGGATAAAAAACACATCTCTCAGTGAGGGCAATATAATGGTGGACAGGGGAAAAACATATTGAAGAAAATATGTGTGCTGCATTCCTATGCAAAACTCATCACAATGCCAGGGTGTTATGAGTGATTTTCAGAGCATTGTAATTAGGTTACTAAGACACTGAATACTTTCTAGAAGATTTTTTGTTTGTACCACAAATAGTGAGGGAGAAGTTATGGTACAAATTGTAATACCTGAGATTTTGAGTTTGTATGTTCAGATACATTACTCCATGTATGAACACTAATAATGGCAAACACCATTAATAATTGAGCTTTTAGTTGTCCAAGAAGCCTAAGACTTAAGTTAGCCATAGCCTATGAAGGAAGGGGGAAAAACAAGTAGTGAAAAATGAGGGGAACTCTACTCATCCACTTGGATTAGGATGACAGATGGCAACAAGATTAGGCCAGGCCATATTAATGGCATACCTGGCCGAGAGATTATTAACATGACAAAAACACAGGCATTTACTGTCACCCGATCATTCACCGTTACTGTGGAGGAAATGCACAATCCATCACGTACAACTAGAGAGGATATTCAACCCAGTCAGCACTTTTACGCCCTACAGCATCAGCGAGGGAGGAGGGAAGACAGAATGAGAATGAGAATGGGAGAGATAAGATGAGACACAGGGCCACAATCAATCATAGTGACAATTTCCTTCATTATGACACTATTTTGAGCGACTGAGATTTCTGATTTTGTCAACTAATGTCAAAACAAGAGCATTTCTGTTTCACGATCCTGAAAATATGAAACCTTAGTCATATTACCTCAGGATACAAAACACCATTCACTTAGCATCAACAAACGCTGCTACTAGAGTTAAAACTGAATTTTTGTGGATTCTAAAAATGTAAATAGTTTAAAACCCTACGTGTTTTTTTACTATTTTACTTCAATACAGTAACATATGGAAGCTTGTTTACGTCACTGAATAAAAATTAAAAAGGTAATTGCAACTTCTCACAGTTGTTGTTTTTTCTCAGATCTGAATGATATAAACTCACAATTGCAAGTGCTAATGTCACAATTGCATTCAAGTCACATCTGCGAGAAAAAAAAGCAGTTTTGCAAGTTTATATCCCTCAATTCTGACTTTCCCAATTGTAAGTTTACATCTTAATAACTCTTTATAACTCACAACTGAGAGTATATATCTTACGCAATTCTGAGAATAAAAGTCTGAATTGTAAAATGTAAGCAAGCACTCAATTGCGAGAATTTTTTTATTCAATGGCGGAAATGGGCTTTCATAGAAATTAAATGAAAAAAAACATGTTAATTTTGTTCATGCATAGGCACAGCTAGGCCACATTTAGAGTGAAACCCCTCCTACATAGAATGCAAATACAAAGCACATTCAAGAATAATCATTATGTGATGAATATTATCAGAGTGACACCACTTCACACAAATGTTCATGGGTCCATAACACTCCCATCTGTCTCTTACCACCAGTTCACCTGACAGATTTGGCAGGCCTTTAGGTGGAGAGTCAGATTATGGTCTCATCCCACCAAAGCCAAAGAAAAACAGGAGCACTGGTTTAATATTAAATCGCCGCTGGCTCGGCATGAGATCTCCATTCATCTCTCATCTCCCAAAGGCCTAGTGGTCTTTTGCCAGTGGGGGGTTAGGGGGCAGAACCCTGGTGTCTTTGAAGCCCCTTACTATGAAGTAGAGCAAGCAGTGATGTCCACGATGTCTATTAATGATTAATGATACGCCGGACTGCACAGAGACAACCACAGCTATTAAAATAAATAGCTTCAGGAAGCTTATAATGATAAGTTTGAATGTAAAGTAATATCCAGATGATCCGCCTAACCTCATAAAAAGGGATATATCTTCAAAGGAAATGGATGTAAAGTGCAACTAAATATGATAAATGTATAAAACATGTGCGACATGATTAACAATTCTGCCCAGCAGGTGTTATGCTATAGGAGGTGTTATGAATATGCATTACTGATGCAAAACTGTGATTTTGGCATTTATTGGCTAAATGGCAAAGCAAAATACTTTGAGGTGATACATGGAGAAACACAGAGTAAGATGTTAAAAACGTGCATTTAATTCATAAATAAATTGCATGGTGACTTGAGTGTCCTCATTAATTCTTAGGAAAAGAACAAGAGTGGTGAATAGCAAAATAATTACACAAACAGTCAAGGACTGAATTAGGAAGACTGCTAATTGTGGCAGACATTTAAAATGAGGCTACAACGTTTCTGCATGTGGGTTTACTTAGTCTGATGTAAATTCATATATAAATGTAATTTAATTTTTTGGTCAAAGACTTGGGTTAAACAACATTTTTTTGTGCACTATCAACAAACAAACTAAAACATACTTAATTTTTATATCAACAGTTATTACATTTTTGAAAATACAAAAAAGTACCACAAAAATACAGTAAAAAGCATGTTGTGTAGCATTTTGTTTTTAAACTTTAAATTAAAAAGTATTTTTTACATTACTTTTTTAATATGTTATGACCTTTCATTTACATGACAACAGCGCTTTGGGGGCCTGAAAAAGCAAACTTTTAAAAACAGATTTCAAACTCATTATCGTCTTCATGGAAACTACCAAATGCACATTTGTGAAAACGGTGATGTCATGTGCATACATGTTATGTGTTAACACAGTATTTCTTTACAAAGTGACATTGCCAACTACTGGCCTGGCATGCATACAGTGTTTCAAGTCGTTTTCACAGATCCATGTGAACAGGGATTAGTTAGACAATGTTGTGGCGAAAAACTTTTCTGTTTTTAGCCCATTGTTGTCATGTAAACATACCCTAAGTAAAAGGATATGGCCTGTTCACTTTGCAGTCAATCTGTTTTTTGCTAGTTTGAAATATTATTGAACAGGTTGCAAACATGATAGTTTAATTATCCAATTACAGCAACATGAAGGAACCACCTCCTCTCTATTCATCTGTATTTTGCCATTCTCCTATAAAATATAAAAAGACAGTCCACCCAAAAATGAATAATACAATTTTTTAGGCGGACAGTCCGTTTTAAGTTGTATCTAAATGAACTGAAAGGAGACAAAATAGATTTTGCCTCTCCCTGAAACCTCATCTGCTAATGTTGTTGCATTGTGTCATTATTCAATCCCATATATTTACAGCTGTTAACTAATCTAAATCTTTGAGTTGGCACTGCATCCCTTGCCATCTCTAAGAAAACGCCTGTGGCAGATACAGATAAAGCCAGAGAGATGAACAGATGAAACACCACAGATAGAGAAAAACATAATCTCTATTCAATGATGTCTTCTTAAGGTGGTATAGTAAGATGTGTGTTGATCGGAGACATAAATCCGGTTGTTTACCACCTTTTGTGCCGCCAGAGGAGCACACCTGATTGAATAAAATAAAATGTGAAAAGAATGGCAAAAAAGCCATTGAGAGAGAGAGAAAGGCAGATGTTGAAATAAAACGAGAGCAGTGCTTCAGCAAAAGATGAACATCATCCTTTACAATAATAAAAACGATGTATCTTTGCACCCAGAAATCCATCACGACACATAATAACGTGAGAGGCACTCACATTCAAGGGTTTCAGAACCCATCAACATCTATTCAGAGCTGGATGAAACGCTCAATAACTCTGGTTCTATTGCACCTGTAGTCGGTGTATAGTGTTCGAAAGCCTTTTTGAAATATCTTCATGTCCACCGGGTGCAATAATTAGCAGTGTTCTCTATTGTTTGAAAAAATCTACTATAACTATAAAGTATGCCATTTGGCATGTAACTCATCACACACCGTTGTGCTATGGATATGAATTATACCTCAAATTACTAGCTCGAAGAAAAGTGTGCCATTACTTCTCTAAATCATTATACTTACAATTTTCACCTTACAAAATATGATCACTTAGAATTATGGTAGCACATATGAAGCCTCGATGTTAACTATTCTTTCAAATATTTATATAAAGTACAACATAAATAACATTAATATATAGATTGCAAGATCCATTGTTCTTAATAAAACTATTTTATTTTTTTTCATTTACCCAAAAGCATCTTGCAACACAGAAATATTCAGAAAATACCGGAACAAAATGTTCATTCAACTTCATTCTAGTTATGAAAGCAGAAAAAGATGATTGCTTTATTTTTACTTTTAATGTAACATTTTTAATATACCATTCATTTGCGTTTTTTCACAGGAGAAAGCAATACACATTTTTGAACAAACATGCAGCTTTTCACTTCACAAGACATTAATTGATGGACTGAAGTCTTGTGGATTGTGATTTTTATCTCGCTCTCATTCTGACAGCACCCATTCACTGCAGAGCATCCTTTGGTGAGCAAGTGATGCAATGCTACATTTCCTCAAATCTTTTCCAATGAAGTAACAAACTCATCTACATCTTGGATGGCCTGATGGAGAGTACATTTTCAGCTGATTTTATTTTTGGGTGAACTATTCCCTCAGTGAATAAGTTTTTAGTGAGTTTTAAAATGGAGCATCACCCAAAAATCTGACAAGCACTGATTTAAACAGATTTGTATGACAAAGATCATCTTGTTCTTTTCTAAAAATCTGTGCAAAAGCAGCTGAATACAGAGAGCAGTTAAATGCAGCTCCTCAAGCACCCTGTGTCTTCCCATCCCGCCCCGCAGCATAAAGAGAATGCACTAGCGCTGCTTTGTCAGCCGTGACCTTGTTGTGCCGGTGATAAACGCCCAGGCGAATTGGGTCAGCTCCCCCTGAGAGAAGCCATCAGCGCTGCTGATCTGAGAAAATCGGCAGATCGCCCCTTCTCTCTCTTTCCACCCGCAGAGGAGTGTCTGATGTGTTCTGATGCACCTCCTCCTCACCCCTTCAAGGTAAATGATGATGATGATGGTGGTGGAGGGAGAGTGATGAAGGGTGCACTGACTCTCCGTCTCCACGAGGCTGAGTAATACGGAATGAAAGATGATTGGAGTCGACTCCTCCGGCCGTCAAATTACACGCACGTCAGTATAAATGGGCAGGGTGTTATTCGTTATGGTTGCCACAGAGACCTTCCCACCTCACAGGCTGTGAGTGTGTATGAAGTAAAGTGGTGAAGTAGTCACTTCTTACAACAGCAGAGATGTGTGAAGCTACACATCGCCTAGGACTGCACAAAATGAGCATCAGTGCAACACAAGGTGTCAAGCTATTGCATTAAATCTGCAGCATTTTGGCATTATTTCAGAATGAGAACTGTCCAATCAGATATGATTATCTGACTGATTTTCTAATAAAATACCAAAACTAACCAAATTTGTTTGCACGTAACATTAAGGGGTGTGATACACAGGGATGCATTAAAGGGCAATTAAGGTAACTGGAATTTCCTGGCTTTTTTTCATGATAACAGAGGTTTAGGGGCTATGTAACTACCATATATGTTTCAAAACAGTCAGTTCACAGTAAAATGCACACAGCTTGCATAAAGTAGCTGTGCCTTTTCACAAGCCCTTGTGACTTCTGTAAAAATGTGACGTCAGAACTACTCCGTCACCGCCTTCAGTCACCACCCTGAGCACCGCCCACCGTCCTTTTGCCAAACCCCCAGACAGCATCGCATCCATGCCATTGCTGAGCAACAACAACTCTGAAACATGTCAAAAAGGTTAACTTTAACGGACGAAACCAGATCGGCTGACCTGTAACATTACACTCCCACTCAAAGGATGGACGATCTGACAGGAGTGTTACTATGAGGTGGATCACGTCTAACATGTATAGTAAAAACAAGCTCACCATGTCTAGCTAGTCATGATGAAGATGTAAATACATTTACATTTCAGCAGGTAACTATTTTACAGCTACATTATTATTCCAGCCACAACTTATCACAACACGTATATACAATTACAAATGATTATATATAAATCGTCAGTTTATTGTTTCACACACATGCACACAGACATTAACGTACTTCATACACGACATACATTAGTCGTGAGATGCAAGAAATCTTCAGACGTGCCCATAACAACAAAACACAATACTTTATTGAACCTTTTCTGATAAGTGTGCACTGCAAACACGAGCATTTTTGACTATCGTTTCTTTCCAGTTTACTCGTTGTATCGCATTTAACCACAGCAGTCGTCGGTTATTTGTCTGGCAGTGGCAGCAGGTATGCAATCAATTTTTTTATTTGAGGCTGTATTACATCGATTCTGGCACCCAACATCACAACAAGATGATATTTTAAGCTCCTTATGTAGCCGAATCTGTGCTGGTTTGAATGGACCACCTCCTTTGTTTTGCTTCCAGCTAACGCTGTGACGTAATTGTGACGTCGCCCCTACATGACCCAAGCTACCTGTGGTTGGCCTTACCGTGCGTCACTCAGAAAACAACAGGCCAATCAGAAGAGAGGCTCATGAATATTAATTGGACAGGCCAAAATCGACCTGTTCTTAGCAGAGCTCCTGAGAGAAAAGCTGTACAAATATATTGAGATGGTTTTTGGTACTTATACCGCAAATATATATTCTTAAGGACATCAAAACTTAAAATAAACTTCAGAAAGGTGTACAATATGGGACCTTTAAATGTCGTAACATAGCAAATGTGGGAATACTGACTGCAAACTATTTATTTTATCTAGAAAATATTTAGATTTTTTATTATTTTTTAAAGAATATATATAGTAACTGAATAATTCAGATTCTTTGCCTTTTCTAGGTCACTAATTAATCAAATTTGTGACTAATAGTATGAACTTCTTGTTTATATTAATCAAATATTATATTATAGCATATTATTTTGTGTTATTATTCAGATTATGCACCTTTTAGGACACTAATTATGCAGATTTGTGATACTGATCATAAATCCTTGTTTATATTAATGCAATATTATATTACCCTTCACGGTATTACATTATTATTCAGATTCTGCACCATTTTTAGGTCACTGATTATGCACATTTGTGACACTGATCATATAATCATGTGTACATTAATAAAATATATTATAAAATATAAATGTAATTTTATATTTTATTATACAATTATTTTTTTATTCTGTATTTATGTCACTACCAAATTAGCAAATGTGATCCCAGTATATTAATAACAACATTTTACATTTCTTTCAAATGCTTCAGCATTTCTAGGTCACTAATCAAATTAGCAATTTTTGGAAAATGGTAAGAACTTTTGTATATAAATAGAATAGAATATAATTGAAAAGAATAGAATAGAATAGAATAATGTATTTCAAAGTCATAAAATACTATTTAGGATTAAATAGGGCACTAGACACAGACGAATAGTCCAATAACCCTGCAGCCAACGCTCAATGTGTCTAATAATGTTTGAACATTTATAAATGCATTTGATACCCAGTTTAAGGTGGGCATTGGGTCTGACAGCTTCTCTTGGCAGGCTGCCCTGTTTTTATAATTAAGTACATAAGTGCATCAATTTTCGCTTAAATATAGACGCATCTGTTTTCACTTTAAAAAGATGATGAAATGTGAAAGATTAGAGGAGAAATAAAATCACAAGCTGGAGTTTAAAACAAGCCACAAACATACAGTATCCCCAATGTGTTTTTTATCTGCACCAATATGTTCTTTAAAACAATTTAATCTGCATTTTTAAACATATCATCCCTCTCTCCGCATCTTGAGTTGATGGCGATGGTGGCAATGTCATTCAGACAGATGGTTCGAATCAGTTGTGCGGTCCAAAACAACCCGAGAGGTTCCGAAAGCCAGTTCTTAATTTTGCTCCCATGCAAAGAGCTATTTCGCTTGTAGCACATATTGTGTGATCAGCCATATGGATGCGAAGAACTTTAAATGAACATTAAAAAGGCTCTCTTCCTTTCATTCACTTAAAAGTATGCACTAGATGGTTAAGCAAGTAAGATCTGCAAATAGCAATGACTGTTTTCAAACATGTTTCCCAAGCCCTCCTCTTTTCTGCTATAGGTCAGTCAAACAGGCCCACACACAAACTCATGCCATTGATTGTGCATTTTTTAAGAGTTTTTATATGGATATATATAAATATGTGGATTTCTTCAAGGAAAAACAACATTTCCCATTTTTATGTCTTTTGCTATCTAGATTCGGCCCTCAGAGACCTTCGAGGTTGAAATATCAAGTGAACAATGACCCCAAACATAACCCCTCCTCTTCGCTGACATATTTTAACTGTTGCTCTCCTCTCCCCTTCTTCATCCTTTTGCAGCTGTGTTATCACTTCTCCTGACTGCTAATAAAAAACAGATTTTCACCTTGCCGCAGGCTGCTGGAATATGATAGAATATCTGATGGTGCTCATATCAATGGCAGTGGGGTGTCATATAGAGCAGAATGCCGCCCACATAAGGATGACTGACCTTGCTACTCTCAGCCCTTGAGGGTAGTCGGGGAACAACTCTGAGCCGATGAGCGTGCCTTGACTCGTGCTAGCCTGATAGAAGTGTATGCATGTAAAAATAAATGTAAAGAAATTCTGAATAATAACCCAAAACGTTATAACGAACAAAGTGATGCATCTTCATGCAATTATGATATAAAAATTTATTCATACTAGAAAAATAACAATATTCATGAGTTGAGTGGGAATTTTGATTCAGTCCAGTGACTCAATTCTTTTGAACATGGTCATGGTCCATTCAGTATCAGTCTCAAAAGGTCTCAGTCACAATATATCACTACTTCTCCACTCACCTACCACAAAGCCATTGAAGTTGACTAACGCCCACAGCACCAATCAGGTCAGATACGTCTTTCTCTGGAGGGAATTAAAAGCTCATACCTACCCCAAAGCAGACTCTTGACTTTGTGACTTTGACTCTTGAGAGATTGTTCTGAGGATGCTTCACTGTTCTGAGAGATTGTTCTGTTAAAAGGGAATATACTGGTAGATTCCCTGGGTAAGATGCTCAGTGAATTTTAGGCAATGGAAGAGAAATTAAGTCAGCGTGACTCTATTCCATCTAGTTTTCCAAATGAATCGGTCCCAGCTACTACCTGCAGATTAGTTCCATCACTCGCTGAGTACAGGATCCAAAGCAGATGGATGAGCCTGTTAGTGCTGCTCACCTGCCACACCCTCACAACATTTTTGAACCAATGAGACCCAGGTATCTGGTGTCCATGACCATCAACCTTCCAGGCAACAGAGAGAGTACCTACCAAGCCGAACATTCCAGACTTCATCAAAGGGGACCCTGGTGAGTTCACCAGGCTAAAGATTGTACTAGAGAACCTTTTACCTCCTGATGCTATCAACCTCTCCCACTAACAAAAACGGATGGATCATACAAGATTAATTGAAACTTGCCTGGTAGCCGAACCTTTTCTCAACTCACTGTTCGCTAGTGTTTCAGCAAACAGCTAATGACCGACTGGTTCCAGGTAAATCACCCCTGCTGGCATGCATGCCAAGTGCACCCATTTGGAAGCCATGTAGTATCTTTAAAGGCCACCACTTACAGACCCTCCACAATGTTGACATCCGGCAGTGGGCCAATAATGTGTCCGAAGTTTTCAGCCATCTACCTACAGAAGCCAGGTCCATTAAGCTGGAGTTGTTGCTTTCTCAGGACAAAGCTGACCCACAAGAATCTACTGTGGGCCTGGAACTGCAAGCTGGGCAATCTAGGGTTCAAACACAGACCCATCACATACAATACCTTGATGATGTGGATCATCTCTCGGGTGCTGACGAGTCTGTAAAACCTTCTTGGAGTTATCCTTCCTGATGCTACCTGAGCCAAGGTGATCGTGCAGCAGCTCTGGGCAAACCACTGGGACAATCCACAACTCCTTGCTAAGGTCCAGCAGGCATGGATAGCTTGGAAAGATGAGCTGAATATCTACCAAAGGTAACACTCCTATATGGATCATCCAGATGTGCATTGGAAGATTCATACCTTCAGTGTTGCCTCTGAGAAGACATATGAGGCCGTTGCTTACCTGCATTCAGAAGGTCACCAAGAGGAATTAAACCTTGCCTTACTTCTAGCCTGATAGAGGGTGACTCCACGAAAGCAATAGTCCATACCGACTTTCAAGCCCTGTGATGTTTTGACAGAAACACAGTAGACAAAATTGCTTCAAACTGACCTCACTCTGAAGTTGGACAAAGTCACCTGCTGTGACTCCACAATTGTCCTCCATTGGCTCCTTTCTGAGTCCTGCCATTAGTTGTAACAGCAGCCCTGTTTAAGTCTGCAGTCTATTTGGCAAGAATAACTATTTTGAAAAAGAGACTGTTTCCTCTGTTCAAATGTCTCATTACCTGTGCTGTACACTTTGAAGTGCTAACCTTTGATGCTTTCCCGATGGCACAGAGTAGGTTTGTGAGTCGATGTGGCCGGCTTGCATAACTATACTTGGAGCTCTGTTTCTCCATCTTGGGAGTTTCTGCTCCTTCAGACAACTCAGTGATGACCTGCAGCAGTTGTTAACTAGACAACAGATCAGTTTTTTTCCTTCAATCCTCTGCACTTTGGAGGTGTATGAGAGAGGGAGTTTCAGTCAATAAAAGCTGCCCATCATTCAACTCTGGGCTTAGAACCAGTGCCAAAAGAAGTGGTTCGGACAGTCCTGACAGGGATCGAAGCCATTCTAAACTCTAAGAAAAAAAATGGAGATGGAGGCATTCACAGGAATGAACCAAAAGATTATGGGCTGCTTTCATAAGGCAATGCCTACCGGTAACGCAGATAAAAAGAAAGTGGCAAAGACAATCACTTGACATTGAGCCTGGTACCATAGTCATGTTAGGTGATCTTCAGTTACCTCGATCCCTGTGGCAGATTGTAAGTGTCAAAGGTGTTTTCTTGGGGAACAGCAGTGATAACAGCCTATAGCTCATCTGATTGTACTTCCTAAAATCCCTGATGAAGATATACATCCAAAAAGAAGAGACTGTAATCAAACAGTAAGCATGACTCAATTTCCCACAGAGCAAATTTACACAAATTAGGGGCCGCAATGCTGGAAAGGCCTGTCAGTCACCACCATTACCCTACAAAATGAGCTGAAAAATATATAACCCCAATTTCTGTGCTATAGTGTGCATCTATGACTGAATTTGAGTACCCGTTTATGCTGATAACTACCTTATTATAAGTTAATTTGAGTGTTGAATTAAGGTGTGCTATGTTTCGTATTCATTGTCAATATAGAGATATTGACCGTTTCAACGTGTTGACTATGCTTGCATAAAAGAATACTGTTAGGCTGATCATTTCATTTTATTCTGATCCCTTATTGAACCACACTTATACTCTCGTACCTCCTCTAATATTGTCAGTGCAGTAAACCGCTGTGGTTGCACCTGACTGCCCTGATTCACTCCTGTGTTCTGATCGACATCAAAAGGATAGATTGGGACATTAGAACCTGCTTTGAATACAACCCTGCTTTAACTACTTAACAGTATAGGTTATTCTTTCCAGGCCACTAAAGAAGTCAAAAGCTTGACTAGAACCCAGTGGCTTCAGAAGTAAGACACTTTAGCAAACAAGAAAAAATAGGCGACAATTCTTTCACTCAAATAATTTTCTCAGACTCATTTATGAATTAAATGTGCTACAAAAGTGCATTTCTCAAAGAGATACTACATAAGACTGTATAAGTACATAAAACAGTGGATTTAAAACCATGCAAATAAAAAGAAAGATTTTGAAAAATAACTATAGATTAATTTTTTTTTAATCATAGCAACTTGGTTGCAAAATTTTTTTATTCCAAATCCATTGCAGAAAATCGATATTGTACTCACTAAAGAAGCCAAAGGCTGTAAACAGAACAAATTATTGAAAGCAAGACACAGATGGACCAACTAGCCAGCTACAAGTAAGAGAATGGTAACATACTGTGCCAAACATCTCTCCTGCTCTCGTCTCTGTAGCCCTCATGCGTCTGATGTGTGTGCTTGAGTTTGATTGGGGGAGTTGAGCATCTCAGATACCCCAAAATCCCCGCAGCTCACCCCAGGCCAGCTGAACTGTGAAATATAATGGAAGCCTGCCAGCAGTCTGGTCTAAACAGAAGTAGTGATGAGAGAAACACGAGCGTAAAAAAACGTGGTGGCCGTCTTAGTAAAGTAACAAACAGAGGCTGAGAGTGCAGCCCTCAGAAACTCCCACAGCTCAATACAGACCTGCTTCCATCTAATTGCAGGGAGATAGTTACTGTTGAAATTTATATAAAGATTCTAAGTGATGCACAAAATGATGGTCATACTAGTGGTGGTGTAGTATATATACAACAACGGTCAATATGAGAAGAATTATGAGCGACATGCCACCTCTTTCAAATCCTCAAGAGTAATTACAAAAAAGCGATCCACAATTAAGAAACAACCACTTAAATATCTTCTGTCAAAAACAATGAGGCATTTTTCAATAGCAAAATCTAATAGTATGGTTATTCAGTTGAAGAAGATTGATTATTCCCAATATCAATATATCCCAGTTGAGACTGCTTCCCAATTTTTCCATCTATAGCTGCTGAATCTTCAGTTTCATGGCAAAAGAATTCATATTTTATTAATGTTATGGATGTGAGCCTTTATGAATATGTTATGAATGTAAGCTTGCATTTGCTATTTTATATCGAGTTTGATGCAATAAAAACTCTGTGTACAATTAAATAATGGCAAGAATGGCAAGAGTGTTTGTCTACATACAAAGCTACCAATGTGGTCTCATTCACAAACAAATTACTTCTCTTTTTAGTGAATCAAAAACTTGACTAATTTTCATTATAAGCAAGTGAATCAGAATCATAGTTTAAAACTGGAAGCAAATTCATGCAAATCATAGAATCAAATCAAAAACATATCAAGAGTTGTGCAAAATACTGCACCAATACATACAGTAGCCCTAACTGTGCATAACTCAACCAGCATATAAATCAATACAATTCTTTCAGACACATTTTCAGATCCTCCTTGGCAGGAATTATAGCTCTGGGGAGTCTTCTGGACTACTGACAGACCCGTGGAGGGTAGTGTCTTCCCCGACTGCCATGCAAACATATCAAAGCATGTTTGCCCCTAAACAATGCCTGTGGCAACAGATAATACCTTATGCCTCGGTCCATCCTCATGCAACCACGGCTCAGAGTGCAGGCAGACGGTCATTCGGCTTTGTGCAGGGCCATGCAAGGTAAAAGTCCACTTGACCTGTTCACCGCGACGTACCTCTAAGAATCAGGGATCACTGCAAAAATAAAAAAAATAAATAAGCAATAGACATCACAAGAAAAGTTCATGTTCACAGGGGCACTTTTCTTCATTTAGCTCATATTTCCAGTCTTTGAGTGTGGAATTTTAGAAAAATCCCAATTTTATCTGTCAGAACTACAAAGCATTTAATCCATCCATCACTAACAAACTAACAAAGCAAATGACAATTTCATTACTACTAGTATTACAAAATGACTGAAAACATTTTGATTGACAGAAAATCTCCCAGACAACAACCACAACAAACAACCACAACAAATAAAACAAAATAAAATAAAAGTACTTTTAAAAAGTGAAATTCTTCCAGCCATAATAATAATAATATGCAAATTACAATATATTACTGTAAATAAATAAACCACAGTACTAATGATTATAAGTGAAGCTGAATATAAATTGAACAGAAGCAGATTGAGATCTGTACTGTGTAATAATGAACACAGACATTATATGCTGAAGTGTTGAAGATGGCGTATGTGTGTCTCAGTTAAATACAAACGTGTCGAGAAGCTGGCGATTAGGTGTGCAGAACCGACGTCTCAGACACACACAAACACACACAGTCTTGCAGCGGCGACTGTGTTTCTGCATAAGCACTACCTCGGAGTCCCCTCATGAGCGAGGAAGATTAATTGCATAGTTAGAAGTCAGATCTGTTGACTGGGAATAATTAACCTTTTATATGTGCATGGTGATAAAAAAAGATCCAAAAACGCATTGGTCAGAGTATAAAGACGTTCCATTTGAATACATTTGCATACGGATGACGGCTGTGCTTGAGAAAATCATTATCGAATTGCAACCATATTTTATTTTTGGTAGCCAACCAAGCGGATATTTCTACACCTTAATTCCTGACAACATCATCCGGGGCTTTAATCTTTGAGGAAAACAAATGGTACACATTTTGCAGTTCGAAATTACATCAGCCACTCTCTGAACTCTGAAAAACATGATGTGACTGTCATAACTGAGTCGAGGATGTGTCATCCAGCGGCTCATCTGGCATATGTGAGAAAAGCCTCAAAATGCGTCTCATTAGGTAAATGTACTTCACCAGACAGGAGCTCAGTAAATAACATAAGCTTCGTCGTGATGTATATCTCCCTCTCTGTCATATCACTCTTGTAAATGACTGGAGAGGTGCGTGTGCGAACATTACTCAAGCACCAGTGTTGCTCTGATTAATGCAATTTTAGCATTGGGCTTTCCAGACAAATGGTTTTTAAAGCAAGTTGCAACTGCCACAAATCCATCAGATGTCTAAACTGAACTCACAGTGAACCCTGGGTCCCATAAAGACCCATAACGGACCCAATCAAGATTGAAGTAGGGAGAGGTCTGCCATTCCCTGTCATTTGTAACACCCTCTACCCTCTACCCTACACTGTATTTCTCCAAAGACCAAGCCCAGTTTAGGTTTAACGGGATATTTCGCCCTAAAAATACAATTCTGGCATTATTCACCTTGAGTTGTTTTAAATCAGACCTTTACCCTCGGTGAATGATTATGTTTGTTCTTTGTCATGCATTTGCAATGAATGGGGGCTGGAGACTTCAAGCTTCAAAACAGACACAAAATCCTTATAAAATGGGTCTATGTGACTAAGTCTTCTCAAAACACGACAAAAAATGAATTGTTATCCACTTAAAACTTCTATGGCATATCTGAGTTCTTGATTCATGAACAAATCAGTCAAAGAATCATTCATGAATCTGAAATAAAACAAACTGTACTTGACAAAATCTGAGAATAATAATAATAATAATATCATCAGAAAAAAATCAGGGTAGATAAAAAAAAACAAACAAATATGAATATAGAATTAGAAAGAAAGAAAGAAAGAAAGAAAGAAAGAAAGAAAGAAAGAAAGAAAGAAAGAAAGAAAGAAAGAAAGAAAGAAAGAAAGAAAGAAAGAAAGAAAGAAAGAAAGAAAGAGATTTGGAAGAACAGCAGTAAATGGCATAATTTTATATTTTTGGGTTCACTGTCTCTTTAAAAATGACATAATACACACATTGGCTTTAGGAGGCAAATAAATGAGGTATATAATTTCACCATATTGTCATTCCTCTTCCTTCATCTCTCTCTCTTGATCTCTTTTTCCATAAATCTCACTCACTCTCTCTCACACAGACACAACCTCTCGTTTTCTCTCTAATAACATTCGGGCTGTTAGATAAGATGAGGGGGTTTTGGAGGGACAGGAGAAATGAGAGCCAGCTGGAATTCCCATCGGAGCCTTAATCCATCTTACATCAGCTAGGGTTCAATCTAAACACACACACACTCACACACTGTGGCCAGCGGCCAACAGAATTACATAGTACTGTGTGACCCTCTGTGAGAGAGCTCTGACCGTAGGTTCCTACCACCCATTGCAACATCATATTCCATAATTCCAACTTGAAATGAGGTGAAAAGTTCATCAAATTGGGGTGTGTGCTGCTGGGATTTTCTGGAGTTTGTTTTAGAAAACTTCATTTTCACGGATGATCAGTTCCTAGAAATGTTGGTGCTGGTTTAGTGAAGTCACATCGGTTGACACAGAAACAATCAGTCACAGAATACATAATACTTCTATTCAATCAGCTGATATTTTTAGCATCCTACATAATCATCAGCTCAGCATAAATATCTATTCAAATGACAATCAGGTCTTCTGACTTTTGACCCTGTAAATCCCTCTTTGACCATCACTGTTATTTGGACGGATTTCATGAACATCGTCAGCAGTTTCAGTAATGCTGAGGATGGTATGGTGCACACAATATGATATTTGTATTCAAACACAGTTGTGATAAATCTGTGTCTCAACCAGGTTTAATATAGCACGTCTACTGTAAAACCCTGCATGTACTGTATGTAGGGTTAACACATTTCTGATCGTTTTGTGATCTGAACTTTGACATTTGGAATATTATTTTTTAAGGTATACGTGAAGTCATTTTAATCAAATAGAATATGTTCAGTATTAATTACATAAAGAAATATATAAATAGTTTAGACAATCTTTTAACAGCGATCTTTAAAGAAATTTGTATTGTGTAAACTGGCTCTTACATGTGAAAATTGATTAAAATATATATATATATATGTGTTTTTTTTTTTTTTAATTAAGAATTATTTTTAAATTATGTCTGTTTTAATTTTAATTTTAAAGTGTTTGTAATTTTGTCATTTAAAAAAATGAACATGTATATAGTTTAGGTTTTATTTTAATCCTTACATAATATATATATATATTCACATTTTAGCAATTTCGTATGTTATTATTATTAAAGTCTATAAAGTTTTCATACATTTTAGTATATTAATTAGGTTTGTATAGTTATTTCATTAAAAAATTAAATAACTATATATATTATTTCAATTCATGTTATTGTCAAATAATAAATGTAATAATTTTATTTTTATTTTAGTTATTATCATTCATGTTTTGTTCATATTTTGAATGTTTTCAATATATGTTCTGTATTATTTACATTTTAAAGGTTTTAGTAATTCTGTATGTTATCATTATTATTATTTTGCCTATAAAGTTTTTATTAAGTTTGAGTTATTTTAGTCATTCAACAATCTATGAAAATAAGAGGTATTGCCATGGAAACTACCTGAAATAAATCGTTTTTTTATTATTATTTCAGTTCAGATAATTCATTTTAATAACGCTAATGTGATCTTCCTCAATCACAAACACTTCAATACCAGACAGACACATTTACTTTAATATAATACCTGAATATCACATGAAAGGACAAAGCCATTAAATACAACCGAAGATGAGAGCCTTCATGAAATCTTTTGAAACAAAGTCCAAAGATTACCAAGACTTCACAAAATCCTGTCACAAGGTTAAAATGACCTAAGCGCAACACTTGTGAGACTGCGCTGCCATATCAGTCGAGATGCTGTCTCATACGGTGTCATCCACCCTGATGGCTTTGACCTGTTCTCTTCCTAACCTTCACTTCTAACCCCTCTCTCTCATGAAGCATGCTTTTTTTCCTCCACCTATCAGCCTTTCATCTCTCTCCTGTCTTGAGATGACATGTTCAAATACGACCTTGCAGATAATGAGTGACATTTGGGGCTGTGAGGAGGACCGATTAAACAGACAAAGAGGACGTGTTCTAAAAATGTGCTTCTCTCTTCTGCTGCCTCGATTACATTTGAGGAAAACAGCAGGTTAACATATCACCTGTATCACTTTCTCGCTTTTCTGTGTTTTTCTGCTATGCAAATACTTGCATCTAAAGACAAGACTTATTCATAATGATCAAAGCATAGCTGGAAGCGCACCAGCGTGTGTAGTTGTATGTGTACATCTGTGCACTATAGCGTTGGTGACATCCTTGCTGGGGTTTGACAGCAGCTGTAGTTGGTGGAAGGTAAATGGAGGTTGGAAAGATAGTGGAGTACTGGCTTCGGGCCCCTAAAAAAGCTGTTGAATCAGTAGCTGCTCCAAAGTAATGTAATAATATAGAAGGGAATCTGTCAATGTAGAAATTATACTGCAGATAACCACTGCTGAATCAGTAGAATACTTAATCAGTAGTGGCTCTGACAGATTCAGTTCTGTTAATGAATCATTTCCATAGAAACATTAGACTGCAAAAATCTGATGAATCATCAAAATGTGTTGAATCGGTAGCTGTTTCGACATTCAGTTCCATGCTAATGCATCATTATTTCAATGTAGAAATTAGACAGTTAAATTAGTCAAATGTGTTGGAATTGAATCTGTCAGAACAGCTACTGGTTTACATTAATGTATCATGTATAATGTTTTTTCCAAAATATAAAATAGGCTGCAAATGAAAGCTGTTGCATCAGAATACTGAATCAGATGACACTAATAGATTCAGTTCTATGTTAATGAATTACTTCCATAGAAAAAAATAAAAAAGCTGTTGAATCAGTACAATATTTTGAATTAGTAGCTGCTCTGACAGATTCAGTGTCATGTTAACGAATCATTATTTCAATAGACATGTAAAATAGCTGTTGAATCAGTAAAATAGATTGAATCACTGACCATATTGACAGATTCAATTCCATGTTAACATATCAATTTTAAAAAGCAGAAATTAGACAAAAAAGCTGTTGAATGAGTAAAATGTTTTGGAGCTGAATCTGTCAGAGCAGCTACTGATTCATATTAATTTAATGTAGAAATTAGACTGAACATATAATCTGCTGAATTAGTAAAATGTGTTGAATCAGTAGCTGCTCTGACAATATCAGTTCCATGTTAATGCATCATTTCAATTATATGTCAGACTGATTCAAACTCCAATGAGAGAATCATTTATAATAGTCATTTTCTTGTGAATTAGACTGGACAGATTGATTGCATTATAATCTGAGAGAAACTATAATGTTCGGATCAAGCAATCAAAGCAGCATCAGTTACACAAGGAAATGTTTATCGCATCTTAAGAAATCTTTCCGGACTTACTCTCCAAGTCTCTCACAAATTAAGCAAAATCTTCTGCTGTTCTGTGTTATCACTGTATTTCTCAGTGGAACGGGGATGATCTAAATACTGTGTAATTTAGAGGACGAGAGCAGGCTGTTTTTCCCTCGTCAGGATTCTGTTAACAGAACAGGCTAATTATGGGTAGAGGGGGCAATGCCAGGCCCTGCTGTCTATAACTCCCACTTGTTGCTTTTTTTGGTTGAGTGATGCCATGTAGACAATAGAAAACATGGCTCCCACTGACAGCATCCCCACAGCTGTGCCCACTATTACCATCACTAAATATCCAAAAGGAGAACAATGCTCTCAAAGACGAACATGCAGTACGCATGCAAAAGCACACAATTACTAACTGTCATTCACGTAAACGTCATTTATTAACAGTGATTGATTTGAAAATTAAACTGAACAAGAACTGATCAAACTTCAACTGAACAGCAAAACGTGATAAAACATGACTTTTTTATTTATTTAAATCCAAATGTATACATGTGTGTATATGAAGAGCTCTTTTCCAAAACGCTATAAATCCATTTTAATAGTTTTCATGAAAAGGAAATTTTTTACCTAGACCCATACATTTTGTTAATATTCAATTTATCCTGTTAAAATGGTCTGTTGGCTCAGTCTGAACATGTTAAACAATGATTGTTAAATGAAACCAAAATATTGTCAATTATAAATGCACCGGTCGCACCAGCCTTGTGTTGATGTAACCCCCTCGGGTCCGCACCATCACACTGAGCGGGTCTCGAACCCGGGTTTCCGGTGCGGGATGCGGGCGCTCTAACAAGGAAGGCTACAGCCTCTAGCGTCAATCGGTTAAACACCACCTTTACTGGTATAACATTGACATCCCACAGTGGGTACCTGAGAACCTTCTTTTTTGTTGTTTTTGTGATTTTCTTTGTCCAGTCTGCATTTTCTACCCCCAGGTGTAGGTCTCACTGGCTCATCCAGGCCATCAAAAGTGTTATTAGAGTTTAAAGCACTCATTTTGAAGACTGAGCACAAACAAACGCTTCAAAACGTCACCGTGTTGGATTGCATCGAACGAATTCTGATTGGTCGAGAGGATATATCGCATTTAGGCTAAAAACAGGTTCGGCGCTTATAACGGTTTGGAAAATAACTGCATCTTGCAGTACATTTTAAACAAGGAAATATAACTATTTGGCATGAAACATTGATGGAGCAGTGAATAGGTTCAGTACACAGCAAAATGGCATGACAAACTCATTTTTTTAATTTGGCGTTTATCGCGTTTTGGAAAAGAGCTCTTCATATATACATACACACTATTAAGTATATATCAAGTATATATATTATAGTTTAATATATATATTAAGTATTTGTATATACAGTGCATAGTGTGTGTGTGTGTGTGTGTGTGTGTGTGTGTGTGTGTGTGTGTGTGTGTGTGTGTGTGTGTGGTTTATGAGGACACAAATTTGTATAATAACATGGATATGACATAGGTATTACAAGGAGAAGGTGATTTATGAGGACATTTTCAGTGTCCCCATAATTTAAAATGTTTATAAATCATACAGTGTGCGTATTTTGGGGGGAAAGTAGAATGCACCGTCTCCTGTGAGGGCTAAGTTTAGGTGTAGGGTAGGTGTAGGGCAATAGCACATACAGCTTGTACAGTATAAAAACCATTACGCCTATGGAGAGTCCCCGTAAACCATAAAAACCAACATGTGTGTGTGTGTATGTGTGTGTGTGTGTGTGTGTTTGTGTATTTTTTAATTATGCTACCACAAACATGATATATTGTTAGAATTAATATATTGAAACATATAAACTTTACTTCAAACCACTGAGAAACTTTTCTCATTAGGCATGAACTATCGCTTAAAAACTATTCAAAAATATATTACGTGACAGTGAATCCAAGAGGTCACGATTAGCGTTCAGAATGGAGTTGAACACAGACGGTCAAGTTACTTGAAGAACCCCAGAAAGGCTCAATATGACTGTCGTCATGGTTACTGCTTGTATGTACTTGAAACAATGGGACGGTGACCTTGAGCAGGACAGCGGTCGCTCACATGTGAACGCTTCACTTCTACCTCACGCAGTCCCTTTACACAAAACGCTCATATGCATGAAATCATCCCAGCCAAAACTGATTATACCACTGAGATTTTAATCAACACTTTCTGATTGAACTAAACCATGTTAAATGGCTTATGTAATTAAGGGCTTAACCTGGGGCCAATGAGACAGGGATTTCAAATTAGATACATAAGACGAGATATTTCACACACAAAAAAAAATATTTAAAGGCATCGACATGGTTTTGCACTGGCCTAATTGTTAAGTCGTCAAATTTATTTTCCTCCAATTAAAATGTACTGAAACAATTGTTAGCGAACACTACAGCGCCGTGGCCAAACCTCCAACATCTGCCGCTTCAGTTCACAAACCAGCGTAGAGGATCAAAGATCATCCCTTGCCCAGGGCAGTGGAAAATCTGTCTCATGAAAATGGAAATATGTAAATCCTGATTAGGAGAAATTGCAGGCCTCGCTGCAGCAGTCATATCAGCGGTGTTAAAATGTCAGGCGCTGTCTCGAGCCCAACACTGGGTGTTGATTGGATGGAGGCATTTTAACACTGACCTCTGAACTCCAAAAGTGGAGAGGCTGAGAGCAACAGGCCCTTTTTCACATTTTATATGCTTTTTGTTGCAAAGGTAATAATCATCTTCAGCTTAAGAAAGCTTTAGCCTGGCTGCTGATTTAGGATACCTATATCTCACTAATCACATTTTATGGGAAATTGATTCAGAAACCACTTCAAAATAAGGAATTTCTACTGGAAAGGATTTTGGAAGATCCAAAGTAAACGTGAGTCGAAACATGATTAGACTTAAAATAAAATACTATAAATATCGTTTTTATTCTGAAGATTATTTTAAAATCCTGAACATAAGCCATGTAAAATAAAAATAAAATAATAATACATATTATTAATAATAAATAAGGAATTAAAAGAAACCATTTGATCTGCTTTGTATGATTTCTATTTTTTTGTAATGCTGGTAGTCAAGAGTTAAAAAAATCCTTACAAGGTAAAATGCAAAAAGCAAATGTATTCAAAATAAATTAATGAATTAAAAGAAACCATTTAATCTGCTTTTTATGATTTTTATTTATTTTTGAATGCTGCAAGTCAGCATTTAAAAAAAATATTATTATGGACAATGTAAAACGCAAATAAAAAATAAAAGAACCTTTTAAAGCACCTTTATTTGACTATCTATCTTTTTGAAAATTCTGATATTTTGTTTTGAATAATAATTTCAGACATAGGCCTAAACCATGCATAATAGCATTTCAAAACGTAAAATGACACAAACACACAAAATCAATAGTTTAAAAAATACTATTTACAAAAACGTTGCTACATTTATTTTTGATCTAGATATTGAATTATTCCTCACTCATTCTGTTTGCTTCTCAACATTGTATTTTGATTGAAAACCTGCACTTTTTTTTCCTCCATCGATAATCAAAATAAACTTGTGATGTGGGAGGGCAGGGTTCAGTTTAGGTCATTACACTTCTGCAGTCTTACCTGTTAGTATTGATTCTAAAATACATCCTAGAGCAAAAAAAGGGTAGTATTTTATCAACGCTAATAACAAAAAAACAGCATCTCATTCCCACGTCCCATTTGTTCTGAATAACAGCGAACTCCAGTGAAGGAAGCTTCCTCCCCCGGGCTGATCACAGTATCCAATTTGTACAACAATTTGGAGGACTCCCTTAAACAGACCGTCTCAGGGCAGCGGTCGATGCAGTGCTCGGATGGGATGGGGCGGATGACGGTTCGGGAGGGAGGGAGTAAACGACACAGATGAGAGCAAAACCATTTACAAATGAAAAACAGCCCACGGAGTCACACGCGGATGACGGGTCATTAACAGACTCAATGGCACGAAACAAGGCATTTGCCCTTAAAGTGTTTACAAGTTATGTAGGCGAAAGCACTGGATTCTCAACTCCCTTCCTCTTCAGTATACGTCTCTTAAAGGAACGTTTGAGAAACATCCTTTCGATTGACCCTTCGAGAGTTTGACCGATTACAGCAGCAACAGATGCAGCATTAGAGGAAGATTTCTACACTTAAAAAGCTTTGGATGCATCAAGATTCCGTATCTGCATTCCGTCCCTGACGACTGTTGCCTGGGCCTGGCGTGTAACCATGGCAACCGGAACTGCCTATAGAAGTGGCATGTTCAATACTGAAGATGAAGCACATTCTCAGATAGCTGCAAAGGCCAATCAATTCAATTTCCCCACATTTTATTTCTGCTCTTTTGAAGGTTTGTCTTCCTCGGAAGGCTTAAAGGCCTGACGAGTAAACTCAAACTTTTTGGAGACGTGTTCAGAGGTGAAAGACATTTTATATATTTACTTCAGCCCAAAATGAAAACTGTTATCACTTACTCACCCTCCTTTCTTTTTTTCCCTTTTTACCAATGGCAAAACATCTTCTGTAATAATGAATGTTGTGATGTTGCAAAATGATGTTTTCCTTTCAAAGAAAAGAAAGAAAAAAGCTATTCTTATTTGTTGCTGTCATATTTTATCTGCTCTTCGACTATGTTGCTCATCATCTTTATTTAGAATATAAAAACATAAAATAAAATAAAAATACAATAAACATTATGAATAGAAAATAATTTCAATATGTTTTGCATCATAATCAATAATAATAATAATAATAATAGTTGTAGTATTAGTAGATGGTTTTTTATTCATAATATGTAACAATATTAGATATATTAAATATTATTTAAAAGATACAGAACAAGTAAACAGCTATAATAACAATAATAAAATCTGTTCTGCACCTTTTTTAAATTATCTGATAACAATAATAATAATAATTATTATTATTATTATTCAATATATATTATATAAACATTATAAACAATTGTGTATATATATATATATATATATATATATATATACACACACACACATATATGCATTCAAAGAAAAATTCTAAATTATTAAAACAAAAAACTCTTTGTTTTGCATTGATAAATAATAAGAATAAGAATAATCTAATATAAACATACAAACATTTATGAAATGCAATGAAAATGTTAAACTATTAATAAAAAATATAACTTTTGATCATTGTCAGCTACTTAAACAACTACAATAACCACAATTTATTTGTTTTAACCTTTTCTATTTAGATTATGTTTTATGTCAATCTAAAATACATCTCTATCGATCTATCCGTCCATCCGTCCATCCATCCATCCATCCATCCATCCATCCATCCATCCATCCATCCATCCATCCATCCGGTCTATCCATTTATCTATACATCCATCCATCCATCTATCCATCCATCCATCCGTCTATCCATTTATCTATACATCCATCCATCCATCCATCCATCCGTCTATCCATTTATCTATACATCCATCCATCCATCCATCCATCCGTCTATCCATTTATCTATACATCCATCCATCCATCCATCCATCCGTCTATCCATTTATCTATACATCCATCCATCCATCCGTCTATCCATTTATCTATACATCCATCCATCCATCCGTCTATCCATTTATCTATACATCCATTCGTCTGTCCGTTTATCTGTACATCCATCCATCCATCCGTCCATCCATCCATCCATCCGGTCTATCCATTTATCTGATACATCTATCCATCCATCCATCCGTCTTCATCCATCTATCCATCCATCCATCCATCCGTCTATCCGTTTATCTATACATCTATCCAACCATCCATCCATCCATCTATCTATCGGTCTATTCATCTGTCTGTCTATCCATCTGTCTATCCATCCATCCATCCATCCGTCTATCCATTTATCTATACATCTATCCATCCATCCAACCATCCATCCGTCTATCCATTTATCTATACATCTATCCATCCATCCATCCATCCATCCGTCCATCCATCCATCTATCTATCGGTCTATCCATCCATCCATCCATCCATCCGTCTATCCATTTATCTATACATCCATCCATCCATCCGTCTATCCGTCTATCCATTTATCTATACATCCATTCGTCTATCCATTTATCTATACATCCATCCATCCATCCATCCATCCATCCATCCATCCGTCTATCCATTTATCTATACATCTATCCATCCATCCATCCGTCTATCCATCTATCCATCCATCCATCCATCCGTCTATCCGTTTATCTATACATCTATCCAACCATCCATCCATCCATCCATCTATCTATCGGTCTATTCATCTGTCTGTCTATCCATCTGTCTATCCATCCATCCATCCATCCGTCTATCCATTTATCTATACATCTATCCATCCATCCAACCATCCATCCGTCTATCCATTTATCTATACATCTATCCATCCATCCATCCATCCATCCGTCCATCCATCCATCTATCTATCGGTCTATCCATCCATCCATCCATCCATCCGTCTATCTATACATCTATCTATCTATCTATCCATCCATCCATCCATCCATCCATCCATCGGTCTATCCATCTGTCTGTCTATCCATTTATCTATACATCTGTCTATCCATCCATCCATCCATCCATCCATCGGTCTATCCATCCATCTGTCTATCCATTTATCTATACATCTATCTATCTATCCATCCATCTATCTATCTATCGGTCTATCTATCTGTCTGTCTATCCATCCATCCATCCATCCATCCATCACACAAACAAGTTTTTGCAAATGTAGATTTTTAGCATAATAATGTCAGACATAAGCCACATCAATTGCAGCTATGCAAATTCCTTTTAAATGCACAATAACATTAAGAAATAAAATGTCATAAAATAAAATAAAAATATTAAAAAGTTGCCACTTTTATTATTTTTTAATATAATATCTATTTTTTTATATAATATCTTTAATTAAATATCTAGATATTTAATTCTTCCTCACTCGTTCTGTTTGCTTCTCAATTCTGAATGTCCATTCTATTTGTGATGGCTTTTTACATGGCTTGCAATATAAAAAATAAATAAAAAAACAGCTACAAATCCATCACCTCCATTATCTGGCACCTTAATCATAAATATATTATTTTCTTTCCTTTTTGACACTACTTTTGATTGGGCAATAAAGTCAGTTGGACCATGAATCCAGCTAACTGGACCATGCCAATCTGCAAAATCTTGACCCCTTGGCTGCTAAGGGTGGTTAAACTGCACTTTAGTGGGTGGAGAAACAGGAAGCACGTAATTGAGTAAGATGAACTACCTCCACCTAGGATGTGAAACTGTCTGTGTTTTCTCCTCCTCTTCTCTTCCCCCTGCTCTGTTGTCCCTCTCGTTTTGGCTCAGAGGGAGCAGGGAGAAGTGCACTCTACATTCAGCCCTGATAAAAGAGCTTGTCAGGGGAAGTGCAAGTCCTGCGACTGAAGAATCTGACCGGTTGAGGAAAGAGAAAGAGACAGCCTGACAGATGGACCATCAAGAGCCAAAGGCCTCCTCAGGGCCTGTAGATGCCAATACTGTGAAAGAGGGGCGTAACTGCGTGTCCAACCATACTAGCACGCTTAAAAGTGACCTTCAGACACCTGCTGCGCCAAACGCATGCGCTCATGCATGTACGGACATTATATGCCCATTGAACTGTAAACGGCCCAACATCCTCAGCAGCAGGAGGAGCAGAGGCCGTTCACCACCCAAGGACACGCACACAAACAACCAGCTATCCATTAACGACCCAGTGCGGCCCTCCATGAGTCAGTGTCACCCGGGAAAGAACGAGCAGACCTCCGTCTAATTACACAGAGACACTCACGCCGTTACTCCTCATAACCCTCCCGTAGAGAGGCTGCTGGGACAGAGAGCATGATTGTGTGTGTATGGCGGGAAATAAACTTAATCCTAATTGTAGTTTGGATATATGTGTATATTTAGGGCTATTGATGAATATTTAGAAAAGAAAAATGTGTACTAAATGTGTACTGACAGCACACAGGCTGCTACAAATATGCAGGAATTCAATAAATTAACCTGAAATTGTAAAAAGCATGAGTAAATAATAATACAAATATAAATAATATACATTTTAGTCATAATAGATGTTGTAGTAGTAATAATAACAAATATTTTTTAAATAAATTAATAATAATAAAGATGATCATAATGATGATGTTTTTTTTTTTATTCTGGTCATAAATGTCTCATGTCCATAATAATTCATGACAGACAGACAGACAGACAGACAGACAGACAGACAGACAGACAGATGATAGATGATAGATGATAGATGGATAGATGGATAGATGGATAATTCTGGACATAAATTGTTCTATTCCCAAAATATATCACTAAAATATAAATTAGTTTTTTTTTTTTTTAAATGCACCAATTTATTCAAAAAGTATTACCCTCGTGTTTATTTTTTTGCTTATTAAGACTTGCTTATGGGTGATATTTCCAACTTGAGCTTCAATGATAATTAAATATGCTGGAAGCTATATTTTAATTTTTGGAATACATAAAACACCCCTTACTACCTGACAGATATCTCTAAAACATTTGTCGAAGGAATTCCGGCCAAAATTCTGTTAATTAAAAGCTCTGCCCAACAATCTTTTTGCACAATTGGTTGAAAACCGCAGAATGAAAGCTTTATAATATCTAAGTGAATACTGTGACAATTAATTGCAGGCATTAAATTTGACAGCCTTAATTTCCATAAGTGTGTGCATAAGGCCCAAATTATGGGGCACATTTGGCACCATGGGGAGGCTGGTCCAAAGCACTTAAAAATACTCAGGTAATGGGGCAAACGTCCATCATGCAGGTAATTACACCTCATCCAAACACACATTCACACCTGCAACATGCCTCATCAGCTACAGACTGGAGGACGATTGGAGTTAAAGTTCCAATTTATTTCCGCAGGCCTGTCAATCCCATGAGTTCACACCTGACCAAAGCCCTCGAGCCAACAGTGTTGAGATCATCGGTGATGTACCAGGCAACCATCTGGCATCATGGGCAGAGGCTGGCTCTGGAGTTTGTTGGCGGTGAGGTTAGCGGGGAATAGTGAGTGTTTTTCCAGTGACAGGCTCGGTGTCTGTGGCGTGTCCACTTGAGAACAGCATGGCAACATAACTATGGTGCCCATTTTGAGGAGTGTGATTACGGCTCGCCATCAGAGAGAGGAGTGGATGAGATGCAATCAGATGCCATCTGTAGAAATGGGGTAGATGTGTGCAAGGACAAGAGAGACAAAGAGCAGGAGACACACATAGAACAGGCTGGAGAGAGCATTTATATTTTAATTTAATTCTGAACATTAAATAATCTAAAACCTAAATATGATCTTCATTGTTGTTATTGTATATTTTTGCTTCAACACTTGTAAGAATCTTCATAAGGTTTTGATATTATATTTTACATTTATTTTAATTTATAATTTCAATATTTTTAATTAGGGTTATTTTGAAAATCAGTCAGTACACATTTTTTTTACAAGATGATGCTTTATTATAAACATGTGAATGCAATCATTAATAATGTAAATGCAGCATTAATTTATACATAATTTACATTGGCCATTAGCCATATGTTCACTACAATGGCACTGAAGCAACATATAGAAATCACAAAGAAATCACTGGAAAATACATCAATAATGCAGAATATTATCAGATACACATGACGGACTGTCATGATGATAAAGTTCAAAACAGCCCTACATTATTCATTTACACAGAACCAGATCTGCATCAGAGCCACCTCTGACACTAGCAGGTGGGGTGTACTGACGCCTCTATGTATTATATAGATCCCCCTGAAGCCCGGATTCAACAGATGCCAAAGAATCAAACGCTCTCATTCACTCACTCTGTCCTCCAAGTGGCTGTAATTGGCCATCAAATGAGTTATTCTTTTTCCAGGCCACCAGTAATGAACTTTACAGGCTACTCTCATCCCTACTGAAAAGAGCATCACGACATCGAGCCGATAAACAGACCATCAGAGCGACGAGAGAGAGGGGGAGTGAGGATGACATGTTTCATGTGATGCCAATTGAGATTGGATTCTTCATTAGGCCAATTACGGGTCGCTGGAGGGGGAGAGCGCTGCGGTTTGGGACCGGGAGGTGGCGAGACACTCACCTGATTAAATAGAGAAATGACTGAAGAATTACAGCAATTTACTCAGCCGAGGCTCAACCTGAGCAAGACGCTGGAGTAATGAACAATTACTGCACATTCACTGCTTAGCACAGATGTTAATTAAACATGCGATTCTACTCAGAAAGAAGTGACTGGTGATTCAGACCGACCAACAGATACTTTACTCTGACCTTGCATGAGATTAGAACCTGCAAGAAGCACTGACAGACGAAAAGATTAAATGAGCTCAAAAGTCTATCCTCGAACGAAACAAACCTTTTTCTAAATGCACAAAAGAAGTGGTTTTCAAACTTTTAGATGCCACAAACTGGATAGTTATGTTTTTGTTTTCACTTTATTCATTTAATTTTGTATTATTTATATTATGTTAAATGTTTTATTTGAATCAATTAACTCATTTTTAGCTTCTACTGCATTAGTAATTATTGTTCTATTCACTGAAGTGCTTTTTTCCATTAACTGTAGTACTGTTAGATTTGTATTATTTACAGATTTATTAATTCAAATATTTTATTACAATAAACTATTTTATTTTATTATATTACATTTATACTTTTCTATTAGTTCTATAGTTCGATTTTACATTACTTTTTAATGATTTACTTTGTAGTACTGTAAGATTTTGTATGATTTTGTTTATTTATATTTTAAATATTATCAGCTTTTAGTCTATTGTTGTTTTCTATTCACTACAATACTGTTACATTGTTATTGTTTTATTATTATTTATATTTTTGTTATTTTAATCTAATGTTTAATTTTAGGGTAATTTATTCAGCTTAACATTTTATTTATTCACTTTTATATTTGTTTCACAATTTCTTATCTTTTTCATGGAGTCCAACTTCCAAACAGACACTCAATTTTAAAATACAATACAAACACGCACACATTTGTCAAACAAACTATGAGTCTGTGCCTCAAAGTGCACAGTAGCAAGTATAGCTCCTCTGTCAGTTATATGAGAAGAGAAAAGGGTTTTATTTCCCAGTTCAGCAGACTAGGTGTTTGTATATGTTATGAGGCTGTGGCTGGCGCTCCAGTCATTTGAATAATGCATGTTGGGTAGTTTATGCATAAAGGACAAACACTTTGAGGTGTTGTGTTGCGGCTGAGAAGCCTCACGGGGACAAAAATACTGAAAGCTCATCTTATGGTAGGACTGGGAAATATATCGAATATGCACAGAACCTTAGCAATGAATTTGCAGGTGTTATCAAATTTAGCATTACTGATTAGTTCCGTGTGCTTCGGCCAGACTAATTGGTTCGTAAATAGCGTTTCAGTTTGTCTGACTTATTTTCAACCAAATCAACTGACAATAAGTCAGACTAACTGAAATAAGCCTGGCTTATTTGGTAAACTTGTTTTATGGAACAGGCCCCAGCATCATGAAATAAGCCACAAACGAATACAGTAATAAACAAGCAACATCCATTTGGACTGTTAGTGCATAGTGTTCACATTTGGATAAATACTGATAGATTGATGTTTAGTTTACATTTATTTAACGGAGTGTCTATTTACACAATGCAAATAGGCCGCCTTGTTGGCAAATGATATTTACACTAACTCCGCCCACCAGCGTGTGCCTGGGATAGACAACACAGCAAAAAGACACTCATGCAATATCAATTTCAGAGGCGTAGATGGTAAGGCGCAAGCTTTTTGACATGATCGACCCGAGTTTGAACCCCCCATTTATTTTCAATAAGAATGAAGGAAATAATCAAAAAGTTGAAAATAAAGTATCGGGTGGTGTTAGGGTAGGTGTAGGGAGGGCTTTATTGTCCCAATAACGTGGCATCCATTTAATAGCCTGATTTGAATTCAAACTATAATTTACATTTAATTAGTTATTATTGTGTACTGTTTTATAATGTACTACAATACTGATGTGCAGATAATCACCCCTATTTATAACAAGTAGTATAAATAGCAGAAAATCTTGTTATTTTAACTGTAAATAGAATCTATAGCTATTTGTACTGTGTAAATAGCATATCATTAAAATGACTGCTATTTGCACTTAGTGTACATAGTATCTATAGCTAAGAAAATATGTTATTTGCACTTAACATAAAGGGAATCTAATTGCTATTTACACTTAGTGCAAATAGTCGCTGCATTTATTTAAATGTATTTACATATTAATTGTCCAATGAATTATGCCATCATATCAGCATTCAAAATTACAATATTATACGCGACGGCCAGAATGTGCTGAGATTAAATAAACAAACAGAGATGATGTCATATGCGGATATGACTCAAGCAGCCATTTCCATATATGGACAGAACCGTGTTTATATCCATTAGAAACAGACAAAACCATTATGACAGATGAAACATGAAGATAATAAATATACGGTAACAAAAATATTGTGCTTTGCATATTTTTCAAGAGCTCACATGAATTCTTAGGTAGACCTACATAAAATAGAAATCACTAGGTGCTATGCTACTTTCATTCTACATTTGTGAGATCATATAAAGAGAATCCACAAAAAATAGGAAAAGTTGATATGCAATCTGTCATTCTTTAGCACTTATACCACGTTAACATGCTATATCATAACATGCACATGTTGCTCTTTGTTGTTGTATTTTATGAAGAGATCATTGCAACACTTTTGTTTTTTGGTAAGAAAGACGTTGTTATTGCAGATAGGAGATTGTTGTAAACCCGTAACATGTAACAGACAGCTGTCAAAAGTGCAGAATAAAGACAAAATAATATGTATAGCTCCACCAGCAAGAAGTGGGAAATGTTTGCAATGTGCAGAAAGAAACAAATGAGGAGGTTTGCAGTATATCATATGTGAATGAGTATGAAGAATGTTTAATTTATTTTTTGTAGCTTAGTGAAAATAAATCAACATGACATGGCCTTAGAAAATTGTGATGAAAATCATGATTCATCAATGAGCTATAAACCAAAGGCTTTTGGTTTATTCTAAAAGGCACAAGCCCTTCATTACCTCCCACCTCTACTTCATGTTTCTCCGTCAACAGTATGAATAGATGAATGGAACACCATTGAGATGTACTGTATGGCACAAAATGAAAAATACACACACACAGTCCTGCCTGCACTACTGGCCCACTTCCCTCAAGGCTTCTTCTTTTGTCCAGAACAACTGGGTTAGCAGATAAAAGAGACCAAACAGTACAGCGGAGGAGGAAGAGAGAGACAGTTAAGTGGAGAAACATCGACAGAGGAAGATGTTTTATGCGGAGTAGAAAAGAGAAAGTTTATTAAGAACAGACATTTCATGTTTTTGTTCAATTTGAGTTTTCTTTCTGCAGAAAAGTGTGAAATCTAGTCATGCATTTTGAGGTGTGAACGCCTGAAAGCAAGTGTCATTGATCTTATAAAAGAACAATTAGAATATAGGATGAGAAATAAGAAAGGAAAAAGTGATGCTTGGATCCTTTGGTCTGTTAATGGGTTGGACCGATGCGTCATTCCTCCTGGATTAGAATTCCGGCTCGTATAAATAGGAGGAGTATTTTTATCTCTTGGTCTTCTCCTCCACCTCCCCCTTTCCCTTTCCTTCCTACTCTGAATAGTATTAATTGCAAATCATCCGTTCAGCCTAATAATACACATAATAAAGCAAAAACCGCAAGAGCGTAAACGCCATCAGAAGCCATTTATGGTTTTGATGAAGGCTGTGCAATCTCATAGCTCACTGAGTTCATAAAAAAACAGGTCTTGAAATCAAGTCAAGATGATCAGAGAGGGCAAAACGAGAGCAGAGAGATGTTAGTGTGCTGGCTGCAGTGGTGTATTTAGCTGCTGCCCAGATGGTCAGAGGGAGGGAAAAAACGTAGCGTTAATCACCAATCGTGAAAACGTGCCATCAGGAATATTTATGGCTAATTTTAAGAATTTTTATCCTCCAACCTTTCATGTGACGCAATGAATCCATCAACTAATCTAAGCTGACATGTGATCTTGTTGGAGACGGTGATTGGCGGTTCTTTGCTGGGATCTATGGTTCCATGAAGAAGCTTTAAAGTGTTAGTTCGCCCAAAAATTACCAATCTGTCATCATTATTTATTCCCCATCACGTTGTTCCAAACCTGTATTAATATCTTTCTTCTGCTGAACACAAAATAATATATTTTGAAAATTGTTGGTGACAAAGTGGTTTCTGGTCCCCATTGACTTCCACAGCATTTCTTTTTTCCCATACTATGAAATTCAGTGGGGACTGTTTGGTTCTCACATTTGTCGAAATCTCTTCTCATTCAGGTTTGGAATAATTTGAGGCTGAGTAAATGATAGAATTTTAATTTAGGGTGAACTATTCCTTTAAATGCCCATTCACACAAATGACGATAACTATAACAATAATGATTAAGACTCTAAATGTAATAAAATAGCAGAGTCCCCACCTAGACTATAATGATAACAGCTTACATAAATAATATAGTTGGAATCAGAAAACAATTTCCACCAGCTAATGAATGATAAAAACATTGCCAATCATAAGCCATCCTGCTTTAAAGAGCACAAACACATAAAGCAGCAAGCAACATAACTGCACCGTGAGCTAATAATAATCAGAATGTTATATGTATGGACGCTAATATAGTTATCGTTATAGTTCTTGGTGTGAATGAGCCTCAACATCCATTGAAACTTTCCAGTGCACTAAATATTTAAAAATGAAGAACTGTTCACTGGGTACCCGAGCAACCAAAAATGGTTCTTCAATGGCATCCATATCATTTTTTTTTTAAAATAGTATAATATATGAATATGCAATGATTCAGTGCCACAGTATTCATCAAAAGTACTATAGTGCTTCCATCTGACCTGATCATGATGACTACCTTCATACAATTAATGACCTCCTAGTTAATTCTACATTTAGGTTATAACACTTCAAACTCTCTAACCATTTGTGGAACAGCTTCTGTTTTCTGTCTCAATAAGATCAAGCTGATAAATATTATTGGTGGAACAGCATTCATATGATTTTCATGTTCAATTAACCCATCCGTTCACAGTGTCTGCTGCCACCAAGTGGACAGATGACTCCGGTTTTACACTTGTTTCACTTTCTGCATTATCACACATTCACTTATCTAGCAAAACGAGATGTTTCATAAATACATATGCGTGCATTGTGTGCACATATATAAGGTCAGCTATCTGTGTGCCCAGAAACACATTTACACACACAGAGCTTAATACATTGGCACAGCACCTTAATAATTTACCCCTCCTGCTGCTGCTGCTACAGAATTGCATTGCTCCCAGAGTATCAATTGAAACTCCTATTCATGATTCATGAGGAAAAAATTGAAGACAGTGTATTTTTCCATTAGCATGGATTAGGCTGGATGTGACTCCGGTCGAGGTTTTAGCATGCTGTGGGTTCAACAGCACAGACCGTGAACATCACATGTATGTATTTTCATACATAGAATGAACCCTGGCTACATGACACATATGAATGAATCAGTGTTGCCGAAGGGTGTTTATCCTTGGAAGTGCGCTCGCTTTCAAATGTAGACGTGTGCTTAGCTGTAAGTGAAAAAGCAGGTGATGGAAATTTCCCATCATGCCTGCAATCTGTCCTCTCCCCCAGTAAACTCAGCAGATTGCATTTTCTGATAAGACAACCAACCTTCTCTATTAAACAGCGTTGCCATGACGCCTGAGGAATAGTGAGGAAACACTCCAGCATCCACCTCGACACCTACCATTACCATTAGTAGCGCTGTCTTACGGCACACGAGGGCTGAAAGAATCGAACCGTTAACAGTTCCTGAAATCCATCATGGTTATTTCTGCTATTATGTAATTTATGTTGTCTTGACAAATACTTTCTAAAAAGTGCTATGTCTTTTCTAACCACTCAAACTTACACTTTTCCAGAATCAGATGGTTAAAAAAACGAACCCTTTAAATGTTATGGTAGAGCATTCAAGCAACATCTAGAATGTTCATGAACTGAAACGCCAAGTGACTGATTCTTACAATTTTCACAGGCGCAATGCAGTAATTTTAATAAGAATCACCACAATCAGTCATTTTTCCACACAGATCTTGCATCAGGTTCAGTTGATCATGCAAATTTTCTATATAGACCATCAGACAGCTGGTTGATTTGAAATGGACTTCTGTATGACCTTAACTTCATACATAGCCTACCTATGCTATTGATAATAGACAAAGAACATGTTTAGCTTAAATTTTGCTAATGTGAGAAACATCTTTACTACAAGTATTACTTATTGGGCTGTTTTATAAAATAAATGCAACATTTGCCATTTTTCTCTTTTCAAATTTAAAATGACTGTCAACCTTAAAACCACAGAATAGCAATGGCATTCGTTCTTGTTGACTCTCCTCAGTTTGCATTACAATCAACAGGAGATTAAGCCCACTTAATCTAACACTGTCAAAAGAAGGACGGTGCGCCCTGCTATACCTCCATCCACAGGTTAAAAGGTCATTTACGTTGCTAAGCGATTGTCCCACACACACAACCAGAGGTTTAAATGATCTCTCTCTCCCTGCCTTTAAATGGCTTTCCCCTTTCCTGCCCTTTTTTCTATAACGAGAAATCCGTTTGAACGACTCCACTGCGACTCGGTTTTAGAAATATGCAGCATTAATTCTGAGCCCCAGAGCCTTTATTGTCATTTACATCCTCATTACAAATGGTCAGGAATCCATTAGGTTCCTGTCATCCCCCATATCTCATTAAGATGGGCTTTATCTAGCCCACTCCTGGAGGCCCAGCCCAGGGACAAAAAGAAAGTAGAGATCAAGCACCTTTCAGGAGGATGTTCACATACTGATGAGGTGACGGGATGCTGCCACTAGGCATCAATCTATCTTTATTGGCAGAAAGAGAGTTCTTGGGATATATGGATAGTGTGGTGGCCGAGAACATAAGGTGAGTTTTATAAAACGCATATAAAGGGATCAGGTTGACCCGTGGGCCTACAGGGGCCAGTCACTTAAGGAGTCAGTCTTTAATTCCCATAATACACATTTAATATCATAAACGCATTCATAGATAACCTATTTAATTCAGCCTATTTGAACTCGTGCCTCTTCAGAGACGTACTGAGATTATAAATATAGAGAGTAAAGGGCCTTCCACATCAAGGACAATACCTATTATAACTAAAACTGTTACATTTTAATAATCATTATAAATATGAGAACAGCGAAGTGTACACAAGGAGTTTATTTTGAGGTAATAACTGACTGTGCATTATCCTGATTATTTGAAACCTTTTCTCAGATAAAAAAAAAAAATGTTGTGCGGTCAAACGATTAATCGCATCTAAAATAAAAGTTTTTATATATATAATATATGTGTGTGAACGGTGTATATTTATTATGTATATACCAATACACACACATACAGTATATATTTTGAAAATATGTATTGGTTTATTGATACCTGGCCACAGGATACCAAGATTGGCCAATCAGAATCAGTTTTCTAGAAAGTGCCATAAGAGCAGCAATAGATCTTACTCAGCCAATGTGTCCAAAGAAGCAGATGATGGTTCTGCGAGACTCTTCATCCTCCTCTTCCTCGTTGCATCTGATTCCTGCACCAGCAAAATGGTCATCGATCACTATAAAGGCCAAACCGAACAATGTGGAACTCTATAAAACTGAAGTGTCTGAAATATTCCAGCTTTTTTAGATTTATTAGGACACAGACATGATGATAGATGAGCAGAATATCTGACACAAACCACATACTTCTAACAAAACGAGAATATGCTTGTCTGAACTGATTGGATTCATATAACTGAGAATATTACACATATTACATGGCTAGACCAGATTCAGGAAAACACAACGTTATGCGTTTTCATTCTGCTCATTAAACTGGAAGGAAACGAGCTTGATCATTTGAGCATCTCACATTACAGCACATATTTAACACACACTTCAGGCCTCAGCATCTACAGTCCCTGAGTATACGGAGTAATCTAATCTCAGTTGGAAAACTATTCCAGTTGTATGTATTTGAAGGAACTTTCCTCCTGACATGTTTAATGTGGTTCAGATGAGGCCAGAAAGAAAACACATATCTTTCTCTCTCATGACAGGCACTTGATAACTAAAATACTTGTGCTTGATACTTGTGCTTATTTTAAATGACTTTCATTGATTTATCTGGGATAAATTGGGGATAAACTGCTATTTTAAATAACAATCAATAGTATAATTCAAACACTGACCTGAAGGACCTTTTCTCCTGGCCAGCTTGCATTGATTGTGCCTGTAATTAACACCTCATTAACTACAGCTGGCATTCAGTAGTGTGAGCGCGCCCTCTAGTGCAACATGCGACAAACATATGGCATACAAGCAAAACACATGCATTAACTTTCTCATGCTTTTACTTTTGTCGTGTTAGATGGCTAAAATTATTATTATTTTAATATGTATTTATTTATGACAAATTTTGATATGATATAGAAGTCCCATTTTTAAATGTTTAAGGAACAACAATCCATTTCCTCAGGTTTATACATTTTTATATATTTTTTTGTATTATTTTTTTAGGGTGACTGTAACATTCTATCCATGGATCACAGATTCAAAATAGCCTTCGTTGTGCATTTACAGTAAAGTGTAATGTGCACTGCCCATGTTAAACAAATCCCAATAAATAATATAATTAATATTTGTATAATCTAATATAATAATATATGGACATCAATAAATGGCACGTTAGCATTTTAAACTTTAATATGCCAGCACAGTTTTACCAAACAGTAGATTAAAATACCAAACAATTAGTGTTTCTCCATACATTTCTATTTTAAATTCATACATATAAAATCACTATAAAATGTTGCTCTTTAACATAGTCGCTGTAAAACCTGTGGGATTTCAAACATTCACATGCTGAACGGTTTTTGCTACACCGCTTGGTACTAAACAAATCTAACCAATCACACAACCCAGTCTGCAGGGGGTGCTGGGCCACCCGGGACCGGTTTAGACCCAGTAAATTGCATTATTCCATCATAAAAATAAGACCAGTTTTAACATTAGTTTAAAAAAATGATTAAATAATTCAGCTGTTAAATTATGTCTGTAAATGGTCCGGACAGTAACTTCACTGATAACAAGATGGATGTGATTCAGCACGAAGCGTCTTCAAATTAGCATTTCTTCATTCAAGCATTCTCTAGTCTCACAACATCTCAAATAACAGAATACAAAAAACTGACGGTACATAACCGAGTGTGAAATGAGCACATAATGGACTTTGGATAAAGCGTATGCAGATATAGATGATGTTTTCTTGATTAATATGTGATGAAAAGGCATTGTCGGTGAGTCCCGTCTCTTTTCCAGGACGATCAGTAGAGTCTTTGCATAGAGGAAAGGGTCTAAAGACAGTCTTTAAGGCACGGTGACGTGGAAAGGGCTTCCGGGCACCATTTCTTCGCCCCATTTGACTATCAGGATGTAGTCGCCTTTCTCTTTCACGGTGTATGTGACATTGTACATTCTGTTGCCCATGTGTTTGACGTACACTTCCTCACAGGGAGTCTTTGGCCCGTGCACTCCTACCATTAACATGTTTGTCCCTGACAAAACAAAATAAAACTGATTAGTCATCTGTATGAAAGAACGCACAAACATGTCTTGTTCAGAATGCTGTACCTGCTTTACTGCAGTCCACTGTGAAGGTGTTCTTCTGGCCAATCAAGGCTTTGGAGAGTCCGGCCCCCCTGGAGATCACTTTACTGGCGTCGGACGAGAACTTTGGCAGAGTAGAGAAAGATCCGGCCACTGAGGACGATTTCATCACCGTTTCCACCAGAACAGAGGACGTTTCGTGTAGAGAGTGTCCTCCGGACAGACGTGCACCTGGAAGAGTGGATTTACTCTTATTAATCTGCTTCTTTATGAAAGACGAGTGGAAGTGGAACGATGTTCACTGTCATTTTCCCCTCTAATCATTAGCCTCAATCTCAAATCACACATTTTCATAGAAGTCATCAGCTTCTGCCTGATCATAAAATCTCAAAACCAGATTTTCCTATCTCAACATGAGCATTAGAAACCTTTTCAGTTTTTAATAATAGTTATTTACACATTTATGTATTTGTCCAGCTTTTGTATGAAGAACAATAAAACATTTTTTGCATATTTTCATATTTTGAACTATATTTTGTACTAATAAATTATATTTTGATTTTATATTTTGTGTTTGGGTGGACTACAGATGAAAAATACTCTTTGGTACATTTACTGTGCCACATTTATCGTAATGTGTATTAATCTCCCTGTTAAATTAATACAAAAATATATAGAATATAATACAGACATATAATAAGGACATCAATAAACAGCGCATTAGCAATTAAAACGTTATAGGTGTCAAGGTGCTATGAAGCAGCGTTTATTATTTAATATTGTATATGGTGATAACCACTTTAATATTTTTGATCTTGTATTATATTTTTATTTAAATCATATTTTTGTTTTTAGGGTGGAATAATATAATAACATTTCATATAATACAGACATAAGGACATCAATAAACAGCACATTAGCAATTACAATTTTAATAGGTGTTATTTCAAGGTGCTATAAAGCTGACTTTTATATTTAATATTTGTATCATGTTCATAACCATTTTAATATTTTAGATTTTGTATTATATTTTTATATTAATAACATTTTTATTTTTGTTTTTAGGAATACATAACATAACATAATAAGGGATTTCAAACATTTACATGCTGAGCAGTTTTTGATACACCACTTCAGGTGTAGAGTTCAAGATGCCGTAGGTGGCCTTTTTTATATCTAATATTTAAGGAACAGCAATGTAGTTTTTCATATTTACAAGCATTTCATCATCAAAATCTTTTTATTTTATATTTTGATATTAATAATATTGTGATTTTATGATTTGTTTTTGGGGTGGATACCCTTTGGCTAACTGTGGCACATCTAAAGTAATGTTTTTTTTATGCGCACAGTCTTTGTTAAATGAATAATTAAAATAACAATATTATAATAAGGTGGACTACAGATAAAACATGCCCTTTAGCTAACTGTATGTAAAGCATCTCGGTGTCTGTCCAAGAATATGTAAAAGCAAAAAAAGCCTAGTGTAATGCAGTGTGATGTCTCACCGGAGACTTTGGCTTTGAAGGGGCTGCCCACGATATGCTGCGGTCCTCCATATTTAATGGAGATGAGGTAGCTGCCGGGAGCCATGGGTGTGTAGGTGACCTTGTATCCTTCTGGACACTCCTGACAATCCATCTTCACCTTCGATGGGCCGTCGATGGTGACCGACAGAGCTCCTGCTCCAGCGTTACATGTGTTTACAATGAAATCTGATGGCACACCTGTGACGGATGAGATACAGCCAGTGAGTTTCTGTGTGTTTGTGATTTAACACTCGTGATTGGCTTCTCGTTGGTGTTGTACCGTACCTGTAGTTCCCCCCTCCAGTCCGGGCCCAAAAGCTGTCACCATTCCAGGATCTCCTGCCTGGCCGGGTTCTCCTACACGGATCTTGAAGGGACTGCCTGGGATGTGACTCCCGTTAAAACGGACATCGATGGAGTGGACGCCGTTCTCCCGTGGAATAAACCGGATGGCGTGTTTATCTGCACAAAAGCAGGCACGCAGTGTTGATGAAGTTCAAATGACCCTCTATCTAACTAATATCAGTTGTACTAGCTCTTTCAATTTGACAGTGATCATATAGCAGATTTGGGATCTTAGATCAAATATAATACATAACCTAAAATAATATAAGAAACAAACGTTTAATCAAATTAATATATAAAAGAAACTGAAAGAACATGTTTAATACACACTAGACATAATACAATAAAATAGGTTATATGTCATCATATAAATTCTTATATATATATTTAGATAATATAAATAATAATAAATAATAAAAACACAATATTTGTATACACGCACAAAATAATACAATAAATAGGTTCTAAGTCATAATATAAATGTATATATATATATTTAGATAATATAAATAATAATAAATAACATGATATATGACATCCAAAATAACACGAATAATTTAAAAGCATATTACATCATTAATAATATATACAACTTAAAAGTACATACATACATTTATACATACGTGTAAATATTATATATAATATAAAATACAATAAATAAATAATCATACACAAAATAATATCATACAAATATGTAATACAGTAAAACATATTAAACAATAAATAACATATCATAAATAATATTGAATAATATTATAAAATGAACACATATATATTTGGATAATATAAAGAATAATAATACATAACCTAAAATAAATATATAACATATATAAAATAATAATACACAAAATAATTAAATATAAATATATATTTTTTAAATATAAATTGTTTAAATATATTGCATCATAAATCATTTATAAAACATAAAAATTAATTTTGTATAAATATATTTATAGAAAACAGAAATAAAAATATAGAAAATCATGAAATAATAGAATAAATATGGTATAATACAACAATATACCAAACAATACACACACACATATGATTTTATTCTTATATTTTAAAAATACTACACTATATAAATAATAATATAAACAAAATAGTATAATAAAATTCGTTTTTTTTTATTCCTTGTTTTTATTGTTATTATTTCACTTCCTTTTATGTAAAGCACTTTTAATTACCACTGCGTATTATATGTGCTATATAAATAAATTTGCCTTGCCTTAATAAAACTATGTATGAATATTAATAATGCTACATATAAATCATACAATTTATTACAGAAAATAAAAAATGTAAAAACGTTTCACATTCACGAGCATGTGGCCATATGCTCACCATTGTCTAGCTCAGTGATGTAACACTCCTCCACTGCTCCAGATGGTGTGTGAACCTTAGCATCAATCGCCCCTCTCGCTCCGTTCAGCTGCACGGCAAACGAGGCTTCTTGATTCACCTTCAGACCCATCTCCTGCACACAGCCACACAGACCATTTCTGAATATCATCTCATCTTAAAACTACTCGAAACAATTCACAATGGCCAACATAAAAATGCTCTGCTACTTCGTCATGCTCATTTGTCTTTCTTGAGAAGCTCCTTCTTCACTCTTCGTGAAGGGAACTGCAAGTACACTTGTCTCGTCTTGTGATAAGCTGTCCTGTGCTCTCCATCAAGTGCTCTCACAGAGAGTGTGTTGATAAAGGAGCTGCCATCCGCTCTGGAGCGTCCCTGAAACACCCCCGTCCCGCTGCTACAGAGAAGAACGACTCGTGCGTGAGTGGGTTTGATCTGGAATCACTCACCTGCAGGCTGGTGATGGTAAGGAGGCGGCCGTCGTCTGACACTGATGCAATAGGAACGATGAAAGGGCTGTCTGGGATATGCTCATCATTAAATTTGATTGACACCTCATAGTCACCTGAAATCAAATAAATAAGAGAAGAAAAAAAGACTGAGTGTAACTGAAAATTATTCATAAAATTGTATTGGAAAATGTCACTACTAATGCAAAAACTAGGCTAAAAATTTGCATTAGCACTTACCAGGTTCCTGTACTACATAGGCCACCCCACAGGAACCATCCTTCCTGTCCTCGAAGGAAATTTCTGCTTTGCTGGGCCCCTCGACAGCTATGGACAAACCGCCAGCACCAGCCTCACGGGTCCAGATACTGAACTCAGCTAAAAATCACACACACAAAATATTCACAATATCCCAGAAAAAAGAAACAGTACCTGACTTCCTGTCAGTTTTATTGTACAATGTTTTGTATACAATTACAGAATTTATTAGTAGCCTGTTTTAAATTAGTTTTTATATTACTTTTTATATACATAGCATTATTATAATACATGGTTATAATACATAACTAAAAATAAAACCATAAAACACACTTTTATGATAAATAAATTAAATAAAAGAAATCATTTTCTTTAAATATAAATAAAAGTTAACTGAAATCAACTAAAATATTAACTTGTTTTATTTCAGATAGTTGGCAAGGTAAAATTTTGCATTTTCGTTTAGTTTAACATTTAGTATTGAAATACCTAAAACTGAAATAAAAATACTTATAAAATAAGAAAAAATCATTTAAAAATAAAACCATTTCAAAACCTACAATAGTATCTCGATACTAAAATAACGCTTTTGCCTAGTTGTTGTTATTTTTAAATACAGTTTTTTCATCAACTATTTTATTTATTTAACAAAATATTTTTGTATTAGTTTTTGTTTTATTTGACAACACCACAGCTTCTTATCTCTTACCTGGAACTCCAGCCACACCCCTGTCCAATCCAGTGCCACCAGCCCGAACCTTATGGGCCCCTCCCTCTCCCAGGGGCCCCACTGTGAACTGGAAGGGGCTTCCGGGGACATGCTGTCCCCTGTATTTGACATTGACAGTATGGGCACCCATCTCTTGAGGCACAAAACGCACACTATAGGTGCTGTCCTCTCCCTCTATGATCTCAGCGTCCTCTGTGCTGCCGCTGGGACTCGTCACCAGTGCGGTCATTTCCTGTGTACCTGATTCACCTGAGAGAGAGGATGAGAAAGAGTGGAGGGAAAAGACAAGAGCACACGAATGAGACATTTCACATACAATTTCAGGCATTTCTTCTATAAAAGAGGATGTTTTGGCTGGGCTGCCCGCAGAGTTGAAGGCTGCTCAGATTTTCCAGCTCAGCTCTGCTGTCATAAACTTCAGCAGTGGAAAGTGTACGCTCATTCCCGCCGAAAACCCCATAAACACACACATACCATGACATCATCACACACAGCACAAAAGAAACTAGTGAGGGGTTGCTCTTGAATGATTCATTCATTTTGAACGAATCTTTAATGTGACTCGGGAAGAGCGAGTCGTCTCAGGGAGTGATTCGTTCAGTCGCGCATGCGCAACATCCTATAGATTCTGTACTGGAATTAGTTCACCTATTCAAGGACAATTTTTAATATAATTTCGATTTAATTTGTATGAAGGTCATATACACTGGATGCCTTGAGGGTAAGTAAAACATAGGCTAATTTTCATTTTTGGGTGAACTAATCCTTTAACCACTGATAAACGCACACAAATACACACACACACACACACACACACACCCTCTGATTGTCGGCCCTGGGTGCTGCTGAAGGTTCCCCGGCTCTCCTTGCCCAGGAATCCACCGAAAACATTCCTAAAGGGGTCGCCCCCCAACTGGGTGCTCTCTTCCACCCGCACTTCCCGTTTGGTCTCGCCTGCGCGTGTCTTGCTGATCTCGGTGCGTTCGGTTCGCGTGTAGGTGTGGCTGCTGCGAGTGAAGGTACGGGTGAGCCGCTCTTGGGCCGACACCATCTGAAACCAGTTCCCTACAGACGTGGAACCCGAAAGACAGAGGAAGAAGGAAAGAAAAGAAGGAAGAAGAAAGGAAGCGGTGAAAAAAGAAAAACAGGAAATGCATGCATCCAAGCAGAATGGAAACAAATTCCATAATCATTTTTGTACTTAAACTTAAATTCTATACCGTTTCATACAGAACCACTCTGATTCAAGAGACAGGAAGTGACACGTGTGACAGTAGGAAAAAGAGACAAACTCTAAAATGTCTGAATATGCTTATAGTAGTAGTAGGCGAAAAATAGTATGAGATGAGTAGTATGTTAACAATAGGTGAAAAGTACCCTACTTCTGGACAGATTCTGAAGTGCACATAAAAACTATCCCATGAGGCCACGGGAGAGTAGTTGTGAATGCCAGTGAAGTCACGCAAGTGATGCTGGTAGGTCATTTGACAGTGACAACATGGTGAATGTAATACATCTGAACTTAATTTATGCTACTCATATTTATGTGTCATCAAACGTACTTTTTTATCACTCATTAAGTAAGTTTCAAACCAAATGCAGTATCAACTAGACAGCATGCGATTTTGTAAAGGCTTGACACCTCATTCTCTCCTCACCTGGAATCTTGAGGTTGAGGTCGCAAGTGCTGCCCACCGTGGCGATAGAGGACGCCTGCCTCTTTCTGGTGATGCTCTCCTTCATTCTTCCCTCGCCCAGAACCTTCACTGTAAATGGACTTCCTGTGGAACAACATGAAGTGTTTAAAAGAGTCACCCACCTAAGAGGGAAAGCATGCTAAAGAGTCTTCAGTTTGAGGGTTATGCTGAACCTGGCACATGTTGGTCGGCAAATTTGATGTTGATTATGTAATTTCCGGGTTCGGTTGGGCAGTAGGTCACTTTGCAGGTTCCGTCTTCCACATCCGAACAGTTAATGTCAACTTTGCTGGGCCCCTCAATGGACAGACCGAGACCTCCATAACCTATAAGATATTGACCAGAACCAAAGGGTTTTATGATTAAATACAGTTTGCAAAAGAATCACATGCTAGTTTATGCATTCAGTGCACAATAAATATATTTTACACATGCAGTCAGGTAACGCTAAACGTTTGCGTCAAACGTGTACTGAAGTGTACTTCAGGCTTCAGGTGCATTCACATTTACTGTAGCTCTGTGAATTTCAATAGAACACTGTGTGATTGAGAGTTTTGCACAAGGGAAAAAAGTTCTCCATGCATAATTTGCTCATGTTTAAGTTAGTCATACGAATTTGCCGCACTGACAAACAGAAATTTGCTTGGTAAAATTTTGAAAAAAAGTTAATTTTCCATCATAGTGTAGTATGTCTGTACCTTAAGTGCATTATGGAAGCCACAAATATCCTAAAATACCATCTACCTGCACTTCTGGTGTCCACGATGAACTCAGCCACTTCAAAGGTGTGTCCTTCAATCAGTCCTTCCCCAAACACCTTCACCTTACTGGCGTCTCCGATCTCAGACTGCCCCACCATGATCTTGAATGGGCTGTTGGTCACGTGTTTTCCATTCTTCTTCACGCTGACCACATGCTCACCCACCTCTTTAGGAGTGAAGGATATTCCTGAAGGCAAAGAGCAATGGGAAAGAGTTCTTTGTTCAGGTTTATAGAGTATTTGGTGGTAGCACTGTCATATCCCAAAAAATTATATAGGCCTCAGGGTTTAGCTTTACATCAAAAGCCTTCTTTTGAGCTGATAGTTGATTCTCTTTGAAATCGCAGGAAGGAGCTCTTAGTCTCAAATCTTTTTTTTTTTGACGAACACTACAGGCGTCACCTCATCAGAAAGTTTCAGAGTTTGATTGCTGGCATCTTGTTATGAAAAACCTCATAGATTTATCTAGTTTCTAAAAGTGTTATAGTTGCATTTGTAGTCTCACTCTCTTCTGGGAAAATGTACCTAAATATTGGTGAATCCTCTCATTTGCTGGGGTGTACAGTCCTACCTGAACGTCCTGTTGTTTGGGGTCTTTAAAAATCCCTTAGTAACTGAATATATTCCCAAATAATATGATCTGGCTGAGGGGCGTAATGCACTTATTATTTTTGAGGGGGCACGAGTTGGGGGGGGGGACAGCAGCCACAACAGCACTTATTTTTTATTTAATTTTTTCCTTTTTATTCGAAACATTCCCAAATGCATTATATCATGAAATATCTTGATTCTCACCTTTATAGATTATGTTAGTTGATCTAGTAGGCGATGGTCAAATTTACCTAATAATGTAATCTATTAACTATGCATAAATACCTTTCTGTTTACAGATATGGGTGCCATGCAATAACATATTTTAATACAACTGACTTTATATTTTATGTGAATTTAATATTGAAAGTTAATGTGAATAAAATCATTTTAATTTAGGTTACTAATCATAAAACTTTCATTGTACAGAAAGAGAGCAAAAATTATCAGAGACAACTTTGTTGTTTGCACAATGAAATGAATATCTTATGAACATATTCGTACACACATTTGAACTTTGTTGTTTCTGACAAAAGAATTAGCCACAAAGAGGTGTTCAGTCAGCGAGCGAGTGAAGTAAACACCGGCATTTTAGCGATGACTCATCTGAACGCCTTTGATTGGTTATTGCATTTATAAGCTCAACAGAATCCTGTGTGATTGGTTATAATGCGCAGTGCTGTGCTCAGCGCCAGCCAGCGAACGCAGATTTGAATTTAGTAGCTGATGATAGACGCGCTTAACATTCTAATCATGCCAGTGTGATTATATCAAATATAGAAAATATTAATAGGCTATTTTTTGTCTTTTGGACGCTGCATTCAAAATCCACTTGGCTCAAAAATCTGAGGGGCACGTGCCCCCTCACTTTAAATGGGCATAATACCTCTGATCTGGCTTATTTATATTCTGCTTTATTAGCTCAGTCGTGACGCATGTAGGTGCTGGCAGGCTTGATGTGTGACTTACCGATGTGGCGGTTTGGCAATCTTTTCAGCAGGCAGGGCTCCTCGTTGCCAGATGGGGCTCTGATGCTCGCCGTCAGGGAGCTCAGATCTGTCTCTGTGATCTTCAGTGACACGTCTGTGGCTGCGCCAACGTTCAGCTGAGACGTCCTCATGGAGTCATCACCTTCATCAAAATAATTTAAAATAACAGTTTGTTATGTTAAGCTGAATTTTCAGCATCATTAATCCAGTCTTCAGTGTGACATGATTCTACAGAAATCATTCTAATATACTGATTTATAATCAATGTTGGAAACAGATGTGCTGCTTAATATGTTTTTAAACCTGTGATGGCTAATGAAAATTCAGCGCTGCGTCACAGAAATAAATTATAATTTACATATATTATGTATAGAAATAATTTATATTTACACATATTATGTATATAAATAAATTATATATATATATATATAATTTGTTACATTTTTACAAACAAGGGGGGGATCTCCTCAACCACCACCAATGTGCAGCATCCACCTGGATGATGCGACGGCAGACATTGTGCGCCAGAACGCCCACCACACACCAGCTTACTGGTGGAGAGGAGACAGAGTGATGAAGCAATCAGTGTATGGGGATGATTAGGAGGCCATGATGTTTAGAGGCCAATGGGCAAATTTGGCCAGGACGACGGGGGTTACACCCCTACACATTTTCGAAGAACATCCTGGGATTTTTAATTACCACAGAGAGTCAGGACCTAGGTTTAACGTCTCATCCGAAGGGCGGGTGTATATACACACACACATATACACACATATATATATATATAGCACATATGATCCAGTTAATAAAAATAAAATAAATCACATATAATCCAGATATTAAAAATAACATTTACTGTGCGGGTGCAACCCCAGTTCCGTTGTGGAGAGCAGTGTTGTGAGGGGCAAAGTGAGAGTGAGACTGGAGGAGGGGGGAAGCAGCTGCTTCCTGTTTCTAAAAACTCTCAGGAAGTGGCTCCTACTTTTAGAAACACTTCACATGTGGTTAAATTCTCCAGGTGTGAAGACATGCGCACACACATAAACACACACGGCAGCTAATTTAGTACTTCACAGACGTTATGGAGAGACATAACTTTGCCCTCACTTGTTCATCCCCTCTCTCTCACTCATACCTATATTTGGCCACATAAAACTCCCTACCTGTGATCTTGGCTGTAAAGGGGCTTCCAGCGATATGCTTGTCATCAAACTTGACGATTATATTATAGTCTCCTGGGACCGTTGGCATGTAGGACACAGAGCAGGTGCTATCTTTATTATCCTTACAGCTGATCTCTGCTTTAGAAGGGCCTTCCACTGCCAAAGACAGACCACCTGAGAGAAGATGTGAGAGCAATGTGGGAAGTCTGGCAATGTGAGAATAATGCAATGTGACTGTAAGACTGCCAGGCTTGGTGAGAATGTATTACCTTCTCCAGCATCCTTAGTGACGATTGTGAAGGTGGCGGGTTTGTTGACCATGCCGTGACTCAGACCAGGGCCATATGCATTCACATGCCCGCTGTTAATGGCATCCACATAGAACTGCAGTGGACTTCCTGTAAGGGAGATATTAAGAGAGTGTGACTTGAACACATAAATTATTTAACAGACCAAGTATAGCATAATTATTACATTTAGAGATTTTAGAGCAGCAAACATCTGATTGTTTTGATACCTGGTATGTGATTCCCATCATACTTGATGTCCATCTCGTGCAGGCCCTTCTCGGTGGGGGCATATTTAACCGTCACAGTCCCGTCCTTGTTATCAGTGATGTGGGGACGGGCGGTTTTACCAGAGGGCATACGTACCTCACCTAAAAATACAAATAAAAGTCATCTTTACAAATACTGAATTCCACAGGCCTTTGAGAAACGATGCATGCTTCCTTGCACCTCTAATAATTATTTATGTTGTTATTTTTTAAATAAGTGTTAATACCTGTAATCTCCCCCTTTTGCACAGTAAATGGAATGACCAGATTGAACGGGCGGAGCATTGGCTCCATAGCATCCACTGCAGTGACTGGTTCCTCCGTGGCCTAAAAGAGAAAGTGATTTTAGCATTACTGCACTGCTAACTAAGTACAGTGGGAAGATCAAAGTGCATGCAAAGGGTTAATGGCTGGAAAACGAAAAACAGGCAAGGGTTCAGGCTGGTTGGGCTGCAGTAGATTAAAGAAATAAGCAGCAGCTACAAAAAACCTTGTGCAAAACAATCCCTCTGGAATAGGAGATCAGCAACCTATTCATTAACTTTCGAATGCATGATCAGCCAACTAGCTGTTTAATAACTTGTTAACAAGATGTCAGAAGTAAAGCTCATGGGAAATTAAGCAAAGACTGATGAAATGAAAAGGTGTAATGATAAAGGCTAAGGAGCAGAGAGCTTTTAGGGTTTTATCTGATGACTAGGGGTGGTATATGTACCCAGTGAGGGGTGTAGCCCTGGTAGGGGGCGTAGGGTTGCTGTAACTGTAGTTTATCACATGGTTCCTCGATTATAGGGATGGTATCAGATGCCTGGAGAAGAAGGTGGTCACATGTTTAGGGCTTCACACGACACACATTTTCATGCAGCTAATTCAATTCGACCCTCTGAACTGGAATTGAATTGCTAAATTAAACATAATCTCAATGAATGAGGTACAAAAAATTTTATTTAGGAGAATTATTATTTTGTAAAACACGCCATGCACTGGTAGTCATATTTTGAAACTATTTAAGATCATTTGCATTCAAAATAAAAATATAAAAAATAAATTGATATTTTGCACCAGAAGGCAGGGGCGCCATACGGGGGGGTGTAGTTAGGATGATTCTAAACGTGATTTCTACCGAGGGGAACACTAGAGCCCTGCATTTCAGAGCCCAGGATTCTCCTTATTTTTATATTTTATAAATCCATCAATTAGTGATGAAAAATTATAAATAAATTATAAAAGGAATAAATTATATTTTAAAATATATAATTTATATTGATAGTGTACATTCACAAATCTATACAAAATATTTATTCTAAAGATATGCAAAAATCACTATTCATAATGCATAGCAACAGAAGGTGCTCACCACCACATGGAAAGGGCTGTTGGGAATGTGCTCTCCTCCAAAGCGAATGGTTATGATGTATTTCCCAGATTCTGGAGCAGTATAATAGATATCAAATGTCCCGTCCGCATTCTCCACCACATCCACGTCTAACTCCGCCCCGTCTGGAGTTGACACTTTGCAGGTGACCTTCCCCTTCCCAGCAGCCTTTGCATCCACAGTGATAACGGTCTCCTCGCCGATTTGAATGGTGGGTCCGAGCCCAGAGCCTGTCCATGACACAGCAATCACAATAAATCTATTTTATTACACCATTCAGAGAGTTATAGAGTGAATTCATGTACACTGGGCCACTTTTTAACATTCATTTCAATGACAAGGAAATGGCCTAAACTGATCCTACATAAAAAGACTTGTAAAGTTTAATATAGATTACTGACGATGCTTAAAAAAACTCACCCAATCCGTGTCCCCCAATCGACACTACAAATCAACAAAAAGAGCTGTTAGAATTCATGATCATAAAGGTGTGCCTAAGATGCTGTTTCAAAAATAAACTAGACTTCTAAGATAACATTTTAATAAAGCAATATGTCACATAGACATACAACTGACCTGTCACATGGCATTTGCTGGCATCTCCACTGGGCAGCGCATGTATGCGGTAGGGTGAGTATGGGATCTCATCTCCACCATATTTGATTGTAATTGTGTAGCGTCCTGTCATATCTGGGACGTAGGACACAGTGTATGTTCCATCTCTGTTATCTCGAATGTTGGCTTTCTTTGGTTTTCCTTCTGGGTCCTGCAAAATGAATGAGTTGTTAAACTGTGTTCATGGGAATGAATGTGTATGTGTGTCTATATATTTGTAACTGAACTTCAACAAGACACTATTCCTCATACAGATTGCATACAGTAGCAGGCATCTCTGACTGTTAGTCATGTAGTGGAAAACCACATGTAGGGTTTTAGGCTAAATCTAATTACAGGTCAGTCCACAGAGACCACTAGAGGGAGCAACATTTAGGGAATCAAGTCCCCCTTGACAGGTACAAAAAGATCAAGTATGGGTGCTTGGGAGAAATGTTCACTCTTACATTAAACAAAGATTTTTCTGGATGCTTTTGCATGTGTGCAGTTTGGTTTTGGGTTGAGTGAAGTTTTCTCCCTTCCTTTTCAGAATGGAAAGTAGTATGATTATTAAAAAACAAGGATCAACCTCAAAAAACTACAATTCCCAAGTCACTTCTGGCACTTTAGTGTCAAAGGAATGAGGTATATATGAGGCAAGAGGACACAAAATAGATAGATAGATAGATAGATAGATAGATAGATAGATAGATAGATAGATAGATAGATAGATAGATAGATAGATAGATAGATAGATAGATAGATAGATAGATAGATAGATAGATAGATAGATAGATCAACAAATAGGCATTATTAGGGAATTAATTCATAACTAGGGAATAACTAAGACAAAACTAGGAAACAATTAAGGAGAAAAGGAGCAGGGGAACTGGGGTAGGGAGTACAGTAGCAAGGGAACAGTCCATGAGCGCTTAGGGGCCCAATGCTAATGGGAGGGACGCCAGACATGGTGAGTTGTAACAACAACAAGAGGAGGCCGAAATGAGGGGCCGCCTTACACATCCTTTCCTAAGAATATGGAAGGGGATGGTGCCCTTTACAATGTGGCTCTCCCAAACCCTCCTACCCCAGTCCTCCACAAACACAGAGGCCTCCTGCCTGCACCCATCTGGACCCTACAGCGACAGCAGGGAAGGGGTCAGAGGTCAGGGCAGAGGGAAGCGGAGGGGGGACAGTGGCCATTAAAGCACATGTGATCATCAAGGGAAACCTCTGTCTTAAAACATGTCAAAAAAAGAGGTCTGATGTCACTCACTAGTATCTGTACGGTGAGAAGACCCTCGCCTGCATCTCGGGCGTCGATGGTAAACTCCACCGGCAAGCTGGCGGGAACGCCGGAAGCGTTCAGTCCAGGACCGCTGGCACGGACTTTACTGGCATCATGAGCGGGCAACACCTTGATCTTAAATGGACTGAAAAGGGGGAAACAAAGTCACATACTCATTTCTCAAATCAGCTTTGAAGATTGTGTTCATAGTCTATTCGCTTCATTAATATTAAGACTTTATTAATACTTTAAGCAGTCCACTCACCTGCGTGGCACTTCTTGGTCTGCATATTTGACACAAACAGTGTAAGGTCCATCTTTAGCAGGAGTGTAGGTCACGGTGTGTGTGCCATCACCATTGTCTGTGATATTCACTGGCTCTGTCATCCCTAGAATAACAACACAGTTGATCTCTCTACATGCCTGTCATCTAGTCTAGACAACTGTAAAACACTGTTGATGAATTGGTCTGCAGGCTTCATGAGGACAACTGAATGCAAATCCAGGACTTTCTCCAGCACCTGTTTGTCATTTTCAAGGTCATCACAACCTTGTGCATAGATGTGGAACTAAAATGGCAACATTAAATCCTGAGAGGGGAACACTGCTAAATTTATAGATATTAAGTATCAATAGGCATATAAACCACTTCCTCGTGTTCGCTAAACACATGCATACATATGTTTTAAGTCAGCCTTCCTGGTATTCTAGTATTTATATTTCTAAGAGTTAAAATGCATTTATACACATCAAGGACTTTGTCCAAACTCACTATGCAATCTATTTTTACCTGTAGGTCCATACAGAAGCACCTCTAGTGGGGCGAGTCCAGCTTTGCTGCAGTCCACGGTGAAGGTTTGAGGGACGTGGGCTCTTACTCCACTGCCCAAACCAGGACCAGAACACTTCACCTTACTTGGATCCACCAACTCCCTAACAGGCACCCTGAATGGGCTACCTAAAACCCACAGAAACTGTAAAGTTACCGTTTTCCTTCATAAATTGCTAAAACAGACCCTGAGGTATGAAATATTCAAGCATTAAATCAAACTGTCATGATTATTTGCTTCCAAACGTCTTAACACTCTCGTATTCTCAAACTGCTGAAATTCAATGTCAATGCATAATTAGCGTGCTAAGTTCACTTAGAAATAAACCACAGAATGAGTTAGACAGAAGGAAATGACATCATACCTGGGATAGGCAAACCTCCGAAAGTGATGTTGACGTCATATTCTCCAGGAGTGAAAGGAATATACTCCACGCTACAGCTGCCATCTTTGTTATCTTTACAAGACATCTTAGCTTCTGATGGACCTTCGATGGCCAAACCAAGACCACCTGTGCCAGCACCTCTGAAAGAGAGGAAAATACAGACATGGGAGAAAACATAAGTTACAGTAAAATCTAAACATAGTTATGCACTAATTCCACCCTCTTCACATCCAGTCCAAAGCATGTAAACACCAAAATGTAACTAGCAAACCAGATTTGTTTTACACCAAAACTATTCATACAGGGTTCACTGCTCAATTGTTGTCTCTCTCAGTGAATTGCATTGAATGGTTGGTTAATTTTTCTTCATCCAAATTATTTAAAAAGAATCTGTGATTACATAAAACAATGGCTCATAGATAGTACTTCAGACTTCTTGTGTTTGACTTGATGTTTCCAAATGAGCCATTCCAGAACATGTACATATTCAACAGCAGGTTTTGTAGAAATATGTACCTGGTCTCCACAGTGAAGCGGTTGGGTTTGTTGACCAGACCCTCTTCCAGACCAGGACCATAGGCACGCACGGCTGGGATCACAACCTTCGGTTACTGCCACCCTAAACGGGTACTTGGGGACAGGTATGTCATCATAAAGCACCTCTATCAGATGCACACCTGCACAAAGACAAAAATAACAGCACTCTTTCATCTATAAATATAATGCTGGAAAGTAATTATCATTCTGGCAAGCTCCAATCTGATTGGCTGACTTTAATGGTGCCTCAGTGCATCTTATCCTGTCTGAGAACTGCCTTCTTTAATAGGAAGAGACTGTGTGGCTATACGGAGAGGGACTGTTTTTTTCTCTCTCTCAATCGATAGTTGTGATTGAATATTATCAAGGCATCATGGGAAAATAGACATCAGCAGTCTGCTGATTTGGAAAAAACTATTTTTGTTTGGAAAAAACAAGATGGCGCCGAGGATGGCAGCCGTGTTGCGAGCTCCGGGAAAACTTTGCAGTTTTTCATATGTTTTATTTGTTTTTTTGTTGTTTTGCGTGTTAGATGTTGTTAGTATAACTGTCTACGATAGAGACACGCTTTTAAACATTGGTTCCTCTGTCGCGCAACGCAAACCGGACATTGAGTTCTTGAATGCCGGTGGATTGTTCACAGACACCGCATCAGAGGCCTTTGATTGGGTCGCGCAATCGAGGAAACGCCGCCGACGCCGAAAAAGAGGAAAAAGAGCTGGCGTTCTCGTCAGACTGAGACGCCGTGCTTTCCGACATCCTCTTCCAACCATTTTACTGGCCAACGTTCAGTCACTGGATAACAAACTCTGTGAATTGCGGGCGCGCATCTCATACCAACGAGAAACAAGGGATTGCTGTGTTATTTGCCTCACAGAAACCTGGATGTCTGCTATGGTTCCAGACTCAGCCATCGAGCTCACGGGCTTCTCTGTGCACAGCTCGGACAGAATGGAAGAGCTCACAGGGAAAATGTCAGGTATCGGAGATGGAAGAGGACGAGGACCCAAATGCAGGAGGTTAAAGGGCTTTTTATTTACAAAAATAAAACAAACAAACAAAAACTACCCCGTAGGGGAAAAACAGACTGGCTGGCTAGCAGGCAAGGCAGAGCTGGACAAGGCTGGACAGGCAGGACAAGGCTGGACAAGACACAGACGACATCTAACATTAGGTAACGAACCCACATGGAAACACAAGGAGATTATAAAGGGAGCAAATAAGGAGGGTAACGAGGGAAAACAGCTGAGGAAAATGAATCAATAAACAGGTAACAAGATGGGTGGGGTCAAGACAAATTGACATGAGAGCACGTGGCACACAGAAAACTAGGACAGAAGCCACGTGCTCACACAAAACAGAAACACAAGCACATGGCCAGCAAACAAATCACCAGCCATGTGCAAAACAGGACATGAACACGCAGCTAATGAGAAAACTCATAAGCCACGTGTTCACACAAGACATGACAACATGAAAGCACGCAGCCAATGAATATGCAAGCTGCGTGCCACACAGCACAAGATATAACAAATGCACGCAGCCGATAGAAACATGTACTGCGTGCAACACAACAAAACACGTGGACAAGAGTGCGTGGTGCCGAGCGAACTCGAGACCGCGCACTCACACAATGACAGAAAATGGAGCGCGAGTGTCCGAACCCCATCACGTGACCGAAACTCAAGACATGAGTGCCGGGATCCAAACACCACGCTCACACTCGAAGCCGCGCGCTCACATGAAAACGCGGACATGATGGGAGTATCAGGGCTCTGTCACAAAACCATGAATAACACTAGACCGAAGTGACAGAACCCTGACAGAAAAGCAGAGGCGGGGGTGTCTGTTTCTATATTAACAACTTGTGGTGTGATGAAAGGAACATACACTCTATTAAATCCTTCTGCTCCCCTGATCTGGAATTTCATACGCTTCTGTGTCGACCATTCTGGCTACCGAGGGAATTTACAGCGATCATAATCACGGCTGTTTATATACCCCCCCCAAGCCAACACAGACCAGGCAATCAAGGAACTGTACAGGAATATAAGTGAGCAGGAAACCACGCACCCAGATGCAGCTTTTGTTATCACGGGGGACTTTAATAAAACCAACTTCAGAACAATAGCTCCAAAATACTTTCAACACGTCACCATCAACGGTCTCCTGGAGATCGTGGAGATCGTACACTCGACCATTGTTACTCCCCCTTCCGGGACGCATACAAGTCCCTCCCCCGCCCACCTTTCAGCAAATCGGATCACTCTTCCGTTCTGCTCCTGCCTGCTTATAGGCAGAAACTGAAACGTGAAGCACCCGCCCTCAGGACAATACAATGCTGGTCGGACCAATCGGACGCAACACTTCAGGACTGTTTTGATCACGTGGACTGGGACATGTTCCGGGCAGCGTCTGACGACGACATAGAGGCGTATTCAGATTCCGTAACATGTTTCATCAGGAAGTGTATAGATGATGTAGTTCCGACCAAAACAATTCGTATCTACCCCAACCAAAAACTGTGGATTAACAGCGATGTTCGATCAGCCTTGTCAGCGCGGACATCTGCCTTTAACTCCGGAAACACTGACGATCGGAAACAAGCCAGTTACGATCTCAGGAGATCCATCAAAGCAGCCAAACGAACATATAAAAACAAAGTTGAAGAACATTTCAACAACAATAATCCAAGAAGCATGTGGCAGGGCATTAACAACATCACAGGCTTTAAAGGGAATAAACCAGCTACTGTGAACATTGCCGCCTCTCTACCGGACGAGCTCAACACCTTTTATGCTCGGTTCGAGGCTGATAACACCGCCCACACAGAGAGCGCTGCCGTGGCTGCTGCAGAAGAGGTGAGTCCACACACGCTTTCTGTCGCGGATGTAATCCGATCCTTCAAATGGGTAAACACCCGTAAAGCCGTAGGCCCAGATAGTATACCAGGCTGTGTGCTCAAAGCATGCGCTTTCCAGCTAGCCGGGGTTTTTACAGATATTTTCAATCTGTCCTTCTCTCTGTCTGTGGTTCCCGCATGCTTCAAAAAATCCACCATTGTGCCCATACCGAAGAAAAATAAAATCACATGCTTGAATGACTGGAGGCCCGTTGCTCTGACCCCCATCTTCAGCAAGTGTTTTGAGAAGCTCGTCAGAGAACACATCTGCTCTGTGCTGCCTGCTTCACTGGACCCACTACAATTTGCATACCGCAGTAACCGTTCCACAGACGATGCTATTGCCTTCACCCTGCACACTGCTCTCTCCCACCTGGAAAATAAGAACACCTATGTGAGGATGCTGTTCGTGGATTATAGTTCGGCATTTAACACCATAGTGCCTGCCACACTGGTTGCGAAGCTCCAGACTCTAGGACTGAGCAGATCTCTGTGCAGCTGGATCCTGGACTTCCTGACAGGCAGAAGTCAGGTGGTCAGAATGGGCAACAACACATCATCTCCCCTGACCCTCAACACTGGTGCTCCTCAAGGCTGCGTCCTCAGCCCACTCCTGTACTCCCTGTACACACATGACTGTACAGCTTCACACTGCTCCAATGTCATCGTCAAATTTGCTGATGACACAACGGTGATAGGCCTGATCACCGACAACGATGAGATGGCCTACAGAGAGGAGGTGAGTACCCTGACTAAATGGTGTCAGGAGAACCACATCTCACTCAACATCGACAAGACCAAGGAGCTGGTGGTGGATTACAGGAGACAAAGCAGAGAACACACACCCATCACCATCGACAAGACACCTGTGGAGCGGGTGAGCAGCTTTAAGTTCCTCGGCGTTCACATCACCGAGAATCTCACATGGTCTGCTCACACAGATGTAGTGCTGAAGAAGGCACATCAGCGTCTCTTCTTCCTGAGAAGGCTGAGGAAGTTTGGAACGAGGCCCGGCATTCTCAGATCCTTCTACACCTGCACTGTGGAGAGCATCCTGACCGGCTGTATCACCGCCTGGTTTGGAAACAGCACCGCTGGCAACCGCAGGGCTCTGCAAAGGGTCGTGCGAACTGCCCGCCACATTGTTGGAGGTGAGCTTCCCTCCCTCCAGGATATCTACACCAGGCGGTGTACAAGGAAAGCCCGGAGGATTATCAAAGACTCCAGCCACCCGTCCCACAGTCTGCTCTCTCTGTTGCCCTCAGGGAGACGTCTCCACAGCATCCGATCCCGCACTAGCCGACTGAGGGACAGCTTTTTCCCTCAGGCTATCAGGCTATGAACAGTCAGAAATGACTCACCCTACAACACACTCCCACTCACACAACATGCCATGCACTGCACTTTAACACAGTTCTACCGGACTACACGCACACACTGCACTAACACATCTGCTATCACTGGAAACCATACAAAAAGCACATCCACGACACTGCATATGCATAATCTGTTGCACCTTTGCACAACCATCTGCTGCTCAACCAATCTGCTGTTAATTTATAATCTGTTGCACCTTCACATTATTACTATGTATAGACTACATAATGTATAGATAGTGTACATAATGTAGATGTGTACATACGGTGTATAATGTGTAGTTGATAACTAAGTATGTCTTTATAGTACACTATGTGTACTGAGTATATGTATGTGTATTTTGCACATTGTCTTCTGTACAGTCTGTAAATATGTACTGTCCATATGTAAATTGTTGTTGTTTTTTTGCACTGTCTGGAGCACGCTCGTTAGAATTTCACTCACAAAGGCACTTGTGCTGTGGTGATGTGACAATAAAAGTGATTTGATTTGATTTGATTTGCTCAAAACACAATGAACAATGAATGAATTTCCATCTCGCAACACTGACCTCCACACAGAACAATCAAAACAGTAGCCATGCTCAGAATAAAAGACAGCTCTGAGTATATGTGTGTGTCCCATGAGTCTCAGGGAGGAAAGGGAGGTTCAGTTCAGAAGAAATGCCAACATTGCCTGTTAAATTGATGAAAACTGGTGGTGGAAACACAGGCCGGCGTCAGTCAGCATGAAGTAAGAAAATGACAGACTTTACCCAAACTATATAATCTTCAGTTATGTGTTCAACCAAATGTGCATGGATAACATTTCTCTGACAGAGAGAAAGAAAGAATTATGGCCTAGTCTGGTTTTACTGCCTACATGGATTGAGGATTTTCAGTACTATTAATAATTTCTAAATCTTTCAAAATCATCATTCAAATCTTCTAAAATGTTTGTGTATGATTCATCCAAATGAAAAATTCAACAAAAACTTTCCACTAGGTAATGGATATCTTACCATCCTCGTATGCTGTATACTCCACTCTATAAGTGCCATCTCCTTTGTCAGTGATGTACGCATCAGTGTTGACACCTGATGGGTTAACAATACGAACTTTAATGTGGTTTCCACCCATCTTGCTGTGAACCCGAGTGTCAACGTCAAAGTGTGTAGTGACCTCTCGGAGCACCCCTGTCAAAATACACCAAGTTTTGAAACTCATTGCTAAACACAATGGTACTAAACATAAGTATATTTAGATGGGCCTTCTTACCTCTGGGTTCCACTCCTGGACCGAAGACCTTGATTCCACTTGTATCGAGAGCAGGATCTACCTGCACCCTTGCAGGGAACTTTGGCACTGCATGTCCTCCATATTTAATCGTGATGGTGTACATTCCGTGGAAGGGAGGGATGTAGGTGATAGAATATGTTCCATCGCTGTTATTCTGGACATGAACCTCAGCCTGTGATCCTGAATCTGAAATAATCTCGATGGTCAACTCTGCCTCGCCTGCTTTCGAGCAGTCCACTGTGAACGATGCCGCTTCGTTGACCTTTCCTCTCTCCAGCCCTGGTCCGCTAGCAGTGACCTTGCTGGGGTCAAAGACAGACTGCACCATGGCTTTGAATGGAGAACCAGGGATGTGAGCATCAGCAAACAGGATGTTGATGGAATACTCTCCAGGCTCAGTGGGCAGATAAGACACCGAGCAAGATCCGTCTCCATTGTCCTGGCACTCAATCTTGGCTTCACACGGACCCTCCACAGTCAGCCCGAGACCCCCTGTACCTGCACCTTTGGTGTCGATGGCAAATGGAGCGGGTTTACCCACAATACCTCCCTTCAGGCCAGGGCCGTAGGCTCGTACCTTGAAGTAAAGTAAGACAAAACTTTTGTCAATATTGTGTTTCAATAACAAATTAAAGTAGAATTCTAATAAGAAATAATAAAAAAAAGTAATTCTACTTGAAAATGAACCGGAAAATAAATAATACTTTAATATAATTAAACTATACATGTGGTAAGCAGAATAATATATTCCAGAACTCTGAACTATTACAAATGAATGCACATCTAAGGTGAAATAGCCACTCTGGGTGTGCAATGAATTTTCAATAATTCAACAGTCCAAGACGCTTTAAGAGTACTAGAGGACAGTCCAAAATTGTTCAAAGCCGGACAGCCTTCATCATCTGTATCCATTTATGGTCAGAGATCTTTATCTGTATTGTACAGACCAACCATCTAATGATTCTCAGTGAGACCTCGGCCCAGTGACAGAGAATGGGGCAGCCGTTCCACATGGGGATGAAGTACCTTGTTTGGCACACTACGCTCGAGTTCACCTTTCCCTGACAGATTAATTAAACACAACTGTCCTGTAATAATTTCTCACAATGACTAAATGGCCTTTTGTGTTTATTTTAGGCTTCTTCACTCATATACAAACTAGAGCATCTGGCTCAAGGAGAAGAAAAATCACTGGAACAATCATGCCCTGTAGAGAACAGGCAACAAACAAAAACGTAATTTAATTAAATGGGTTGCCTTTGAACCAGCATTCCCGGAGTAAACCTCTACAAACAGAACATTTCCTTGCACAAAGGATCAATAAATATTGTTTTACAAAATCTGGTGATAGTTTAGTTTGAACATTCTGACTCCAGTTAGTGGCTCATAAACTATCTGAAGGTGTTTCTGATTTGTGAGGTAAGGATTGCACTGTTCAGTCCGATTTCTCTAGTTACTCCTAAAATGCATTCCATGTTTCAGTTAATATGGAGAGCTTCATCATCCCAGCCTTGGTTTGTAGCCCTGAGCTTGAGAAAGAGTCCATGAATGACTTACAATGTCAAGTCTGCACCTCTAATAAGATAAGATTTGGGTAACAAATGTTTTCCAAAAAAAAATGAAAATTCAGTTGAATAAGACAATGAAGGGTAAACAAATTAATCGCATTCTCCTATTTGTGACTCCTACCTTTGAGGGATCTGGAGGCATCACTCCCTCCACCGTGAAAGGACTTCCAGACACGGGGTTTCCATCATAGCTGATGTCCACTTTGTATGTCCCCTCTTCCGGGGGAATGTACTTAGCAATGTGCACCTCATTGGATGCTCCAGCTTCAACCTTGCATGGGATTGGGCGGCGAGAAGGTGAGGTAATCTTGACGTCCACCTTTCCTTGACCTCCCGCACCACACGCATTAATGGTAAACTCCTCATCTTTCCCTACATCGACTTCTAAACAGATAAGCACACAAAATATGTACAATAAATACAATCAACATATCTAGAATGTAATTTCACACATAAACTGCTGTGGACTTACTGTTGTTGAGGCCCTGAACTTTGACCTTGTTGAGATCCAAAGAAGGAGCAACAGTGATAATAAAAGGGCTTTTGGGGATGGGGTCACCACCGTGGCACACAGATATGTTCAGGTTACCCTGGATCACAAAACAAACAGGATAGAGCAATATAGAATTTATAATATCCGATTATTATAATATATAATATGGCCACTTGGTGTCCATTTTTATGAACTGCAACCCAGTGTTGGATTGCCTTACCTGCTCTAATGCAGTGTAACGCACAGTAAAAGAATAGTCATGGTTATCAATGATCTCAAAGTCACTGACGGCTTCTCCTTTCCCTGCTGTGGTGAATTGAACCTCAGGTGTGGCCTTGCCTGCTCCTTTAGTGTAGATCGTGAAGTGGGTCGGCTTGCCCACTTCCACACCTGTGACAAAGACCCATTACATGAACATGAGATAAGCTCTCTTTGCTTACTATTTTTCTAATTTCAGTCACTGAGAATCAAACTGACCTGTCTTGTTGAGTCCGGGACCCTCTGCTTTCACTTTATTGGCATCATGGGATGGATCAACTTTTATACGAAAGGGGCTGATTGGAATTTCCTGTTAATTCATTACAAAATACCGTTATATATCTCAAATTGCATAATGAAAAAGTTGATATTATTGACTGAGACTCACTTGATCAGCAAATAGCACCATGATGGTGTAACGTCCTGCTCCAGGGGGTGTATACTTCACTGTGAATGTGTCGTTGTCATTTTTAATGATGTCAAAATCTATATCTGCTTCAGCATGTCCCACCACACCAGGAGCACACTTTATCCCAATGCTGACATCTCCTAAGGAGAACAGAACAGATGTGAGAAAAAGAAAAGGAATTATGATCAGATGTGGTCAAATTTGACCATAATATAAGTATTATGGTAGCGATTATGTTCAGACCTTGTCCGGCCTCACTGCAATCCACAGTAAAGTATGTGGGTTCGTTGGCCTTCAAGCCAGTTTTCTCCACTCCTGGTCCATGAACCTTCACATTATCTGGGTGACAGCCTTCTCCAATGGTCACCTGAGAAATGTAGAAAGAGCAGAGTACTGTAAAACTAGAAATGTAAAGCTTTTGGAGGGCAGTGGTTCTTGTAAAGTTATGATCCAATATGGAATCTATGATCAAGTAAATGGGAAAGTTTAGAATCTAACACTGGAAGAATGTAGTCATGGACTTTTACGGAGAGGCTGAACTTCTTGTCAAAAAGCAACAAAAAATTTAATCAGCTGGCTGAAGTCTGCTCATTGGCAGTGAGCTCTCACCCTGAATGGACTGTTGGGAACATTGACCTCTCCCCAGGTGATGATGATAGTGTGTTTGATGGGCTTGGTGGGTATGTAGACACAGAAATATGTGCTGTCACCATTATCTGTGATCTGGATGTCGATGGGGAAGCCTTCTGAGTCCTTGAACAAAAGATGGACAAAAATGTTTTTGTACCAGTGAAGTAAGGTATGAGGCATCTGGGACTTGAATGAAAATGTACTTGAGCGTAAATCTGTAGATGTCCTCTTCCGGCTCCACGGGCGTCAATTGTAAATTCAGCAGGTTTGTTTACAATGCACCCAGTTGGTTCTAGCCCAGGGCCGAAGCTCTTAACCTGCATAAAAACGCGTTAGTTTAGTTATGGCTGTCATTTAATATTCCCAACAAATGTGCAATCATTATTGCCAATTGTCAGGGCAGACCTTCTCAGGAAAGACGTCATTGGCTAAAGGAAGGATGTGGGCCATAAAGGGGCTGTCTTTGATATCTTCATCATCACAGATGACATGGACCGCATAGTCACCAGGCTCAGTGGGCCAGTACAAAACATCACAAGATCCATCTCCCTTATCATCACACTCTATCTTTGCCTGCGAGGGGCCTTCAATGGAGAAACCTGTGCATGGAAAGAGTTTCAATCATTACCCAGGCATGTTATCACACCATAAACAAGGGGTTGATAGCTCTAGCCCTCGAGGTACACTTTTCTCCAGAACTTAACTACAACCTTGATCAAACTCAACTGCCTGTGCTTTCTAGTAAGCCTGAAGGCCTTGGTTAGCTCGTTCATGTGTGTTTGATTAGAGTTGGAGCTAAACTCTGCAGAAAAGTGGACCTTGAGGGCCAGAGTTGAGAAGATCTGCATAAACACCAGATCCCTGGGTACTGTGGCTCAATAAAGTTAAAGAAGATTCTCACCCAGAGTTCCAACCTCTGTGCCAATGGCCTCGACCACAAAGTCAGCTGATTTGCCAACCATGCCTGTCTCCAAGCCTGGACCCCAAGCCCTCACCTTCTGAGGGCCTGCATCTTCACTTATGACCACCTCAAATGGGCTACACACATATACACATTTTGATCACAAGTGAGACAGATTTTCATGATGATCTGCATTGATTATCTTTCTGAAGAATCATTTTCATATCCTGTACAATCCTTTTAATATGGCCAAAATATCTGAAAGATTTTTAAACAGAAATGGGTCTACATCACTCAGGTGGAGGAATATAAGCGCCCTTACCTGCGGGGAATGGCGTGGCCACCCCAAGTAATGGTGATAATGTATTTTCCAGTGAAAATAGGGTAGTAATCACATTCATACACACCATCTCCCAGCTCTTGTACTTTCACAGGCTCATCGCTACCTTCTACAAACACAAAATTTAATTCAGCTAACTAACTTTATTATACTAAGTTGATTAAAACAAAAAAAAAATCCAGAATCATTGTTGCAGTCAAAAGATTTGAACACATACTTGGCCCTTTGACTTGAACACGTAGTTCTCCACTGCCTGCTCCCTTCGTGTACACCTTAAAGTCGGCCACTTCCTTCACACGCACACCCTTGGGCTGCAGGCCACGTCCGATGGCCCGACAGGCATTGGGGTTGCTCGCTATAAAGAGGAAAGTGTGGTTATTCTTGATCTCACAAGATAATACATACAAAGGCGAAAAAAGTTTAATGAAACCTACACACATGAACGGAGATGAAGTTGCCAATGTTAGTTATGCATATGGACCAAGCCAAAGGTACGAGCAATGAAGAACAAGAAAAACAAAGAAAGAATGTTTCCTTTAAAAGCCGATGACAAAGCAAATAGCAATCTGATAAAGACCCCATTAAGAATGTAGCGAGACCACTATACTGAAAACTACAGGCATACTGATCAGTGTTTTCAAGAGTTTATAAAAAGGCTTAAAATAAACACAATATTTGTAGTTTGATTCAAGAACCAGCTGTGAAGGATATAACCAAACATGTTTTTAATATGTGGCTTACTGTGAAGGTTTGGTATTTAACACTAAGTTCACTAATGAGCTCTTCTAGAGCAATAAAATTCCTATTAAATCAGTCTGGCTCAGTCCTGAGTGCTTTCTCAGAACTGATCAAACTATTTCTTCTTGGAAAAAAAGGCACACAAAAGTGTACAAAATCATGTCAGGTGAAGAAATTTGGAAAAGTAGTGTTAATTGAATAATTAATGAGTTAAATTTGCTTAATTGTATACTTCGGCTAGGAAAATCATGTTAAGACAGACAATTAAAGCATTCTCATTCTCTGAGTTAGTATTTTATAGAGTGACACGGCCAAATCAAGCAACTACCGAGATAATGACAACGATCATGATGACAATGATGGGATGAGGATGATATCCTCTGAGATGAAGATGACTATTACACACACCCAGACAGTCACTCAGACATTGGCTCTCTGATGCCAAATAAGGTTCTGGCATCTTAATTTTTAAGGCTTTAAAAAATTGTAGGTGTGAAAAAGATCCAATGTCAGTTCTGGTTAAAGTGAATAGTTTAAAAAAGGGCTTTTATATTAACACAAAATAAAATAGAATAAAAATATCTTGGTTAACATCTTCAGCCCTTATTTAAATCAATTTGTTACTATTGTTAATTGATTTCATTATTTTTAAAATAATTTATTAATTATAGCATTGGGTAAAATGTTTTAAATTCTCAATTATTATTACTGAATTATAAATATTAGCAGAATTAAATCAAAAGTGGTCCTGGTGTGCCAAGCGTCTGTTAAGAGATCGTCCAGTCCCACCACTGAATGGTGGCTCTTTTTCTGCATCGGTTAAAACAAGACCAGCAGCAGCATTCGCAATACTTGTCTAACCTTCTTATTACTTTCACTCACACACACTTTCATCCCATCACTTCCTGTATCTATCTAAGCGTCCTGTTGATTTTAGCTGCCACAGAGGGCAAAGCACCAGCGCATGCCAACGAGCCAGAGGTGGCGTGCCCGAGAGAGGACACATCCAGGGTGAGGGGAGGAGAGGAGACAGGAGGGAGGGGACCAAGCTCGAGCAGGCATCTGCCACGCCCCCCGGGTGGCCCGTACTAACTTGGTCGCCTGGGTTTGGGTGGTGTTGGGGGAGGCATTTTCTTGGCCTTTTCTGAAGGCGGCGTGCATATAGACTGAGGGATTATGTGAACCGGGGAGCCGATCTGCCGGCCGCTCGGAGGAGCTAGAACAACACACACAGGCGAAAGAGGAGAGAGGAAACACAATAAAGCGTTTCGTCATCATCAGGAGGGTGGTGGACCCCTGGGGCAGTCAGCAAACAGAGCTCAAAGCCAAAAAAACTGGTCTCAGTCAATGCCACAGAAAGCAAGTCTCTCTGGGACTTGTCCAGTATCAGCATGCTGTCAATCAATGAACTTTGAACTCATTACAAGGGGAAATGAGCTCTTTAGGAGCAAAATGCCACCGCTGAAAAGACCAGCATACTGAAACTTGTGGTCTTCAACAGCAAGTCAACCAGATTTATCATTAGTCTAAGCTAGTCTTTTCAGCAGGGGAAGAAGACATTTTAGAAAGAAAGTGGCATGCTTTTAATGCAGCAAAAACAAGTCGAAGGCTTGGGCAAAAAAAGCACTTGTTGTTTTCTTGGTGCATTAACAGCTTTGGTGTTAAACAATAATGTGATCGTAAAGAAGACTCTGCAGCACTTCTAACTTATTTTTTCAAGGAATTAAGATCACAAAGTGAAGACATGGGTCTCACCCTCTGAGATGTTGACAGTGAAAGGGCTTCTGGGTATCTGCTGGCCAGCGAATGTCACATATATAGTGTGAGGGCCCTCCAAAATGGGGCCGTATGTGCAGCGGAAAACACTGTCGCCCTTGTTTTCCAGAATGATCTCGACTGTGTCTCTGCGGCCCTGAGAGTCGACAATGATCACACCGACATCGCCTGCACCTGCACCTGAAGAGACACAAATACACGAGGATCTATAACTAGTCTCTAGTCTCAGAGCAAACTGCAAGCAGCATCATTTCTCTGTAATTACCTGCTGTGTAGATGTCAAAATAGGTGGGTTTATTGGCCACATTGCCCACCGGTTCCAAACCTGGCCCACGGGCCTGCACCTTATTCGGGTCTCCCAGTGCTTTAGACACATTTACCAGGAAAGGGCTTCTGTCAATGTCCTGTCCAGCAAACAACACCTTCACCTGAAGGAAGAAAGAAATATCCCTCAGATACAATCACTCCATTTCATCTGTCACACTTAAAGCTCTATTTTTGTTAAACCTTACAAAGCTGCTGTCTGCCATCAAGACCTAAAAAAAAGACTAAATCTTGACATTTGACAGCAAAATGACAACAATAGCCATTGTGCATTGGTACCTTATGCAGACCCTCCACTTTTGGGACATAGACCACAGAGTAGCTCCTGTTCCTGTCATTATTGGGAATTACCCTGGCCTATGAAAAAGGGCATATTAGTAAGACATTCACCATGTTACTATTAAATCATACCATATATATTAAATCAAATTATGAGAATAAAATCATTCATTATTTGTATTATTATCATTTTATTATTAATCTTGCCAACACCACCAGGAACCTGCATAGTTTACTAACAGTCCTGGAGAGATGCTGGATTGCTTTGTAATGAAAAAGTAGTTTGAATTAGAAGATGACCTCTTCTGTGTGGCCCTCTGGATCTTCGATATACACCAACACCTCTCCAAGTCCGGCCTCCACGGTCTCCACCACAAACTCAGCTGGCCTCAACACAACGTTACCTCTGGGCTCAATACCTGATGCAGAGGTTTAAGTTAAGAGAAGAAGGCTAAATGTTATAACTCATCACTGTCTGTCATTCAGAAGTGTTAACATTATCATCTGTGAGTCTCACCTGGACCATAGGCCTTGGCTCTCTTGGGGTGCAGGGTTTTAGATCGCAGTGGGGCACCAGGCTTGAGTTTGGCTTTGGGAAACTGAGACAGGTAGGTCATCACTGAGTGCTCATCCACGTTAGGATCCACAATCTCCTCTGGAGCAATCACCTGGATGGACAAAGTGAAAAATTTGAGTTCAGAAGTAATATGCTACAAAGTGGTTGATCTCTGAACTCAATCCTGATTCCTGGATGCCATTCAAGCAATATCTCTCAATCCAGTGTCGTCTTTATCAAAAACACCTGATACAATTCATTATTTGAGTGGTTGAGGGAACATTGACCTGTAATGGCTGCATCAGACCTAAAATGTGCATTGCTGTATCCCTCAAGAACAGGACTGAGATGAAGCACATCTCAATGACTTTATTTGACATTTTCTTTGAGTACCGTCACAGCCAGAATCAATCGTCAGATATAAACACAGCTCTATTCTGTCATGGTCTAAGGCACAAAATTGATTAAGTACACTTAATGTTTTAAAGCTGTGGAAAATATTTCCTGTCTCTCCTCTCTCCTCAGTCCTGTATTTCGTGTCCTACTGGTTAAGTGTCCTGCTATATTTAGCGCTAGGCTGGAAGGTTAAGAGCTAACTGCAAATAGCTCTAAATGGTATTTAACACAGCAGAAAGACAGAAGTGGAGATTGAACCAGAGACCCAAAGGGACAGGAAAAGAAATGTGCACCTTATAAAACCCATAATTTAGCCTGCAGTGTTAGCCTACTCCAAAGCATTTGATGACCTTTTGTTTTCTCTCTCTCTAATAGATGTAGACTCTCTATTTGTTTCAATTACTCAAACACAAATTTGTGTTCTAGTGTATTTTTTTAAAGATCATTTGAAAAGATTTGTGCATGGCAGGTCCACTAAGGCTTTTAAATCTAATCTTTAGAACTGACTTTCTATACTGTCATTTGATAAGTGATTAAAACGGATTTGTTTGTTCCATTTTCTACTCCATCTGTTGTTGAGAGTGCAGTAGATATCTCATAAGCACAACCTTCAAATGTTTGGAGTTTGTAAGAGACTACATTTATTTGATCAAAAATACATTAAAGGTAGAAATATTGCAAAATATTATTACAATTTAAAATAACAGATTGCTATTTTAATATATTTTTTAAATATAATTGAATTCTCTAAATTTTAAATACAATTTTCAGCATATGATACTTCAGAAATCATTCGGATATGCTAAAATACATTATATGCTAATATAAAGTATATAATAGAAACTCTAATATATTTGGTGCTCAAAACACATTTTTTATTATTATGTTGAAAAAAAGTTGTGCTGTTTAATATTTTGGTGAAAACTGTAATATATGTATTTATGTATACATACAGAAGGATTCTTTGAGGGATTAAAATAGCAGCATTTTTGTGAAATTACTTTTTTAACATTATTAAAGCCTTCACTGTTGCTTTTGATCAATTTAAGGCATCTTTGCTGAGCAAAATTATTAATTTCTCATGTATACACTACTGTGTATTATGATGTTACTTGCACCTGACATTTGACTTGAAATACATTCCTTACATTTAAGGCATTTAGATGGCACGCATACGGTTTAGAAATGAGTGATACAATAAATTAAAAACGCAATTAAACCCAACATAAGTTAATATTGATAAAAAAGTTAGCTTTGAGTCTACATCTAAAGATTAATTAAAACATGATTTTAATTATATTTCAAACCACCTAGAAATGTGGCACCAACATTTTTTTGCTGTTCATACTAAAAAATCTAACCATTTTAGTGTTCAACATGCCAAAATATCTCATTTGTACAGTCTGTGTGAAAAACGCCCCAGATTCCTTTTCATTCTCTGACTCGCACACACTTACACAAGGATCATACAGAATAACGAGGTCATAATATAATTTCAGTAGCTAAAAGCTACTTCTTAAAGTCAACACTGGCCTACAAAACAGCCAGCCTTGCTCTGCTAAAGAGGCAAACAGACTCAAATCCTAATAAACATAAGTGACTGCTTCTTACCTGAGGCACACCGAGCCAGTCGTCGGCTTGTTGCATGGCTTCTCTTGCATTCTCCACTGGCTGACTCGGGTCCCATGTCTCCCAGTCCGGACACAGGCCTTAGATGAAGACACAGAAAGAGTTTGATGCAAACAGTTAGTCAACTCTTGATAAAACAATGAGAAACACTTTCTAAATCAGAATTGCTACTGTATAGGTCTAAAATGCACTCTTACTGTAAAATGATCTTGCATATTGCTTTATACACGTAGATGAATACAAAAGAGCCAGAACTGAGCTTTATCTTGGGCTACAGACCCACTGTTCCACAGCGAGGATCTATTAATCCATGTTCTTTAGTTCAACTTGACCTTAAATGCTCTCAAATGAGCAGTTCCCGTCACTTCACCCTTTTTTCCAACCTTTAATAAGCGCGGTCAGGCTCATAGCACCGAGCGCTTCCCTGAAGCAAACACACACCAGTGCTGTCTGGAATGAAACTGTTATTATATGCTGGATTACACTCAAAGAGCAAGAGGTGTTTAGTTCAATTGGATCCAGAGAGCCTTGAAACCACAAGACTCCTCAACTACTGCCAAAACGTTAATATCAGATCTAGGATTATTTTACAAGGTTCTCCAGCAGAGCAGCCCCATACTTGGATTGGACAGTAAGTATATGTAACAGGCCCCATTCTACTGCTAACACTGATAAATCTTTAATTATAGGTTTTTAATGCATTTAAACTTGCCAAGAGTGGTATTTACAGTTCCCGGAAGATCCAAGATGGTGGTAGGAGAGTAACATAACAACCATTAATAGCGGAAAACAAATTAGATGGAGGAAACGACAAGGGAGGTAAACAAAGTGTGAACACAGTCTGTACACAGTTCTTTTTGGAGGAAAATCATAGTTTAAAAAGTTTGAGACCTCTCAAGTACAGATCACTTTCCATTAATAAATCACAAAACGTAAATCGAATGAGAAAAATGTACCATACAATTTGAAATCGATCACAAATTGAAATTTGAATTAATTAAAAAAAAAACGTTTTTCTAAAAATGTTCAAATAAAATGTGAATAAAGAGAAATATAAGGAGGTTTAATATAGTGTAATAAAAACATAGGCATTGAAATACTGGAATAAATACTTTGCTGGCTTTACTCCTGCAAAGAGATGCTTTTCCACACATGCACACAGGAAAAATATAATGAAGTGCATGTTGGCAGGAAATGCATAAAGCAGCATGTGTTTTCTCTTAAGCATGTTTGCTGTCTTAACTTCTGACACTTTCCGTTCAGTTACAGCAGAGACCAGGGGCTCATTAGCAGCTAGCAGAGCCAACAAACTCACACACCTAACACATGCAAAGATATTGCATCTTTCACCTCTCACAATGCTTCTCATGGTCACAATGTCAACCCTACATTTTTTATTTGAATACAGTGGTTGTGTTTTATGGCAGTGCCCTTCAATTTCTCAGCATTGGAAGAAAAATACAGCAGTGAAGCCATCTGATCTAGCAGTGCTGTTGTTTTATCCAATTGTTTTTCATGTATCACCCCTTGCTGGACTCGACCCAACTAACTTCTAGTTAGCAGCCCTTTCAGTCAGCACCTAAACCACTTCTACTGTACCGACTCATTTTTAAATATCTCACCATTACAAGCTGTTTTTGACACCAGTCAAATCTCAGTCCTGCACTTTGAAATCATATTGAATGTTAAAGCAGTGCATCTAGTTGTGGCCCAGTGTGTTAGGGTGTGAAATGGACCCTAAAATAAGAGTGTACAGCTGCCTTCCACCCACCACCACATCTACACCTGTTCTCTTTACTAAAGTCGACAAAAGGACAAAGAAACTGCTGTTTGTGTTTGTCAAACACGCTGAACTCTTTTAAACACACCTCTAAAAGACTTGGAAGATGGAAAGATTTCAACATAAACTAGTGTGATGTTTAAACAAAAGACATATCGAGAAATTTAGCACTAATTCTATTTTCTATATGCATCCTATTTGTCTTATTGTGAACGATTTATCCAAGTATGTGTTTCACCACATCACAATTAGGAAGAAAAGATATATAGCTTCCAAGTAGGATATATTCCTGGATCAACTCCTTTTTGTTCCTATCTCAAACCTTACTACATTAAGTATCCTTAAAATAATGTTGCTCACGCTAAGCACTAACTCTTAACTTCTGATTATTTGATTGAATCTTGTAACAAGCTTGTTGATCTAAGAGCATGTAACTTCTCCTACTCATTTCCCAACGGATATATGGCCAAGTCCTGAGTCCTGAGAACATTCACAATGCCAGAATGGCAGCTTTTATTATAGAGTTGACACGGATGGACATGCACGCTTTCAAACGGACTTGACCTGTCCATTAAACCCTTTCTGATCTGGATTTTCCACTAGTGTAAATCAAAACCTATCCAGAAGTATTCGATTCATGAATCATGTTTTGGAAAGCAGTGATCACTTGTCTTGAGGTCACTAATTGTTCTCTTGGCTCTGGTCTTTCCACAGTGAGATCATATGCTGTAATTATCAAACCAGCTTCCCATATCCTAAGGCAAAGCAGATTCTGCATGACTCGTGACATCTCACTAATGAGAATTACTGGTCCCTCAATCTACTTAATGAAGATAGTTTTTCATGTAAGACCACATGTGATTAATGTACCATGACACATTTGTCGCCAAGTGGTCATAAACCACCGATTTCTGCTCACCAGGTGCGCAATTATCCACCAGGGCACCGAGGGCTTTGCCATCTCTCCAGTCCCTGTGGAAGTTGTTGATGGGCAGCTGGGGGACCTTGTTCTGGATCCAGCCCAGAAGACGCTGTTTGGGAGTCAGCTTCCTAGCGTCTTCATCGTCCTCATCCTCCCACATGGGCATGGAAATGGAGTAGTGCAGGATAAGGGTCCATATCATCCCCAGGATCAGTTTTAGGTTGCCGTCCACTATAGCTTTACTATCTGTAATGAGAAAGAGAAAGATTTAAATGTATTATTCCACACATGAGTGCCGAAACACCTTTTGTTGAGATACTGGGAATCATAAAAAGACAACAAGCAGAAAACAGAATTGTTTTTGAGACTATTTTAGATCTGAGAGTTTCAATGCTAGGCATAAGAAACCATTAAACACTCTGAGGTTGGTTTTTATTACTCCTGTGGTGCTACTGTGAACATATTAGTTTAGGGTGAAGATCAGAAGCTCAGGGTGAACTGAAGGGGAATCGGTCATATCAACACACACTAGAAAAAAGGTTTTCAGCCCAAATATGAGCTTGGGATACAGCACTAACATCAGTACTCTACCTTGTCTGAAATAATGACAACACCTGTGTTTATTTTCAGATGTCCTCTCTAGTATTGCGTGTTGTTTTTGAGCCACGATCGTGCCATTTTTTTGTTTATTCAGAGATTCACAGCACATTGCTTGTTCTGCTTGCCTGCTATGTTGATAGCTTTCACAGGTTTAGATGTGCACAAATAAAGAGCAAGGACAAACTCTCTCAACACTGATCTATGGCTTACTAATACATACCCATAGACTATGATCCATGCAGCACACTTGAATTCACTCAAAGTATACTTTCACATATTTGTGTCCCATTAATATAAATTACAGCATAGTAAAGGCACAGATCCCGTGTTCTTCTGAGAGATAGCTTATAATGTTATGCATCCAAAATAAAATAAAAACAACTTGTAAAAAATATATAAAATTAATTAAATATATTATTAATTACAAATAATAATTAATGACAAAAATAACACAAATTGAGGTATTAAACAGTGTTTAAAACATATTATGGTCCAAATGTGATGGTGCAAACCATCCAATACCAAATACCACACAAAAAAAGTTTCAAGCCCTATTTTATACCCAGTTATTCACAGAAAGTGCCCCGTGCATTTGTTACTCATTATCTTTAACCAAACCTTTCCTTACACTGCTCTGCTACAGTCAAAAGACTCGAATATGAATTCAGATGGACACTACTAAGCCACTGACTGAATGCTAAAGACTGATGTCATTTAACCCTGGATCTGTGGAATGAGGTCAGTCTCAATAAAACACACACACACAGATGAAACTTAATCGGGACGCTGGCTGAATCTGACTACACTTTGCTTCAATCCCCAGCGGAGTTGTCTGCACTAAACGCTGCAATGTACGGTCTGGCAGTAATCCAATATCTCCAATCAAATAATACTGCCAGTTTTTGTTTTTCTCTCTCATTCTTGCCTTGCTGTAATCAAACTAGTTCCAGATCAAATTCTTCACTGCTCTTTGATATATTACTTTTGAGATTTTCTCATAGGTTTGGCGAGGACGCTCACTGTGGCCCCCTCTCAAGAACAGGGTTTAATGTTTTTGGGTTCCTAGGCGCGCTAGATGCTTAGAGAGGAATGCATCCAGACATTTATGTGCACACTGCATCAATGCCAAGCCCAACAGAAACAGACAAGGAGAAAGTATTTACTGATGTTCATGATATGTGGCGTTAAGAAAGTACAGAAAGAGAGAATGAGAGTACGACAAAGAGAGTAAAAAAAAGGAAAAGTAGAGTACTACTATTTCTCTTCCTTATTACGTTTATATTTATGCATTTAGTAGACGCTTTTATCCAAAGCAACTTACATTGCATTTTTGTTTCCTTCTTGCGCATAAGTGAATGTTTGAATCTTTTGTAATAATTGCGTTTGATTCACTAATTTGTCATCACTGTGAACAAATGGATCTCACAATCATACGGTCTCTGCTAGAAAGGGTTTAAATATGCAAAAGATGCTGGAAAACCAAACTATTTGTGGGACCTGGATGATTTTTCTGAAGAACAGTGGACTTTTTAACTGTCCAGGACAAACAAGAGACTCATGAACAACCATCCCACCAAATAAATAAATAAATAAATAATCATAGATCATGTAGGTAACAACACATTATAAAGAATCAAGTGTATCTAAACTTTTGAATGGTCATTTTTATAAATTCAGCTATTGTTTTGAATGTGGACTATATGTAAATATCTTATTTAGGTAGTACTAAATAGTAAAAAATAACATGCATTTTGTATGTGTATCTCAGGTTATTTTCCTCAATTTATGTGCATTGCTTTGTACTGTTTTTGTTTAATACTATTTTCTTTGTAATGTAGAATTATTTACCATGCCAAAAAGCTTAAAATAGAGGAAGGAAAGAAGTCTAGAGAGAGGGAAGAGTGAGTGTATGTATCTGAATATGATCACACAAAGACACATCTCAGCTGTTCAACACACACATCACCTTTGTCAAATATTAATAAGCAGGTGTGTGCCGGCTGCTATTGTTTGCCTCAGGGGATCTAGATCCTCATCTGTCAATATACATAAAAAATAAAAGGTCTCAGTATAAATATCCAATATGACAGAGTAGGTGCACACATACACTGAGCAAGCGACTAAATCAAACAGATATTTGGTCTACTTTTCCTAAAAGGTCCTTATATGAACAAATAAACTTCAGATTTGCACCTAAGAGAGAGCAGTGGTTTTTATTATCACTGCACTGAATGTCTTTAATTATGTCAAACCACCCTAAGAAAACCCAGCAATGTGCATCCCACCAAAACACAAACTTCTGAAGATAAAGCACATTGCCCGACACACAGCACCATCAAAACAGCTGGATTCAAACACACTTAATGGAAGACATCAGAACTAAGTGTTTCCTTCCAACAACATAAAGCGCAGTGGCTGCAAATGAAGCCTTGTTGAGGAACGTCTGATGACATGGGCCAGGAATTCCAGCCCGCTAGGGTACAGCACCACCACATAATGGGCAGGAAAACAAATATGGGATCGGAGCCTGGGAAAAGACCGTTTAGGACAGTGAGAAAGGATATCTTATGGAGAGAAGGGGTAATTTAGAGAACAAACAGAAGCGTTTCTCATTTGTCTCACTCCAAAATGAGCTGACAGCTTGTTGGCCCATTCCATGTCTCTCTACACTTTGTGAATTAATAATCACAATACTGTATATGGCTATGAAGGGAAAATGTATACAAATGTTTAGATCACTTTAATAACTAGATACAATTGGATCATTTTAGTAACTAGATAACGAATTTAAAACTAGGCAGTCAGTGTTGTTATTGTTAACTAAATTAAAACTAAAATATTTAAAATAAAATAAAAATGTTAGATGAAAAATAACAACAACAACAAAAATGAAACTTTGCAACTAACTGCAATAAAATTTGTTTAGGTTGAAGTACCAAATTACTAAAACTTAAAACTGAAATAAAAATGTAATGAATTATAGCTAAGAATATGAATTAAGGCTTTACTAATAAATAAATATATAAATAAAAGCACATAACAAAAATTACCAAAACAAACTAAAATTAAAATGAAAACTGAAAATGTAAAATCAAAAGCGAATTCAAAATATGAATAAATACTATAATAGTATATAAATAATACACAAATAACTATAAATGATGCTTGCTTTAGCATATCTCATAATAAGTATGAGGAACAGCAGTAGTGCTTCAAAAGCTCAATCTCTGAACAGCATATCTCTGGTTATGTGAGTAATAAGACACTTTCCTAACACTGATTCAAGTCATCTGGATCCTTCACATCCTCTCTCTGCAAAACCACACCAACAAGACGAGATAAAAATGAATGAATCAGATGCTGGAAGCATTTTATAAGCCTCTGTTGGCAAAAGCTATAGGAGAAAACACATGTAATGTGTTACTGCAGCGAGGACTGATGCATTCATCTTGAATCCAGCTGTTGGTGATCGCTGCTCTTCTCAACTAAAAGCATTTGCTTCATTTCACTTATGAACAGCATATTGTCACTGTTTGGAAGTTCTTTAAAGGAGGGAATTCACTAAGAATGGACTGCGCGGGATGATAGGTCTATTTGCAGGATTTGTGTTGTTTAAGCAACCAATTCAGTTCGGAAATTATGAAACGCTGTAATTTTTCAAATTTTCCCATTTCCCATCTTGCAGGTTCATTTTGAGTGCAAAGATATGTCGTTTGCAGCAGACAATTTGTGAAAACTGTGCCTGGCACACTGTGACGACTTTTGTGAATAAGGCAAATTCTATAATAAGCCTAATTTACATAAAAACAAGCAAGTTTGCACTTAAAATTACGACTTTTTAAAATTTGAAATAAAACAAATAAATTATGGCTGAGAGATTTTAAAATATAATTTTAATTAAATAAAAATGACAAGCACAATTCAAATTAAAATTGAAAATATAAAAACAAAAGCTAATTCATAATATTAATAAATATTATAATAACATATATTTGATACTAAATAGTACATATATAGTTTTAAAAAGACCTATTCTTTCATTGTGTGCAAACGGTAAAATATTAAAGGAAAGCAGATCCTCTCTGTAAACATTATAACTTCTGCTAGTGTCAGGCAAAATCTGAAAACAACTTCATTTTTCTGATATTTTGCCTGCAGTTTGTTTTGCACTGATTGTGTTTTCACTGATTCAATCGTACCATGTTTGTTATCTAATTTGTTTATACATATTTACAGTTGAACCATTTCTAATAAGATCTTCTGATAAGAATATCTAATAAGGTCATTCTGTGTTCCCCTTTGAATTATTTGAACATCGGCCAGTGACGCCATCAGAAATCTCTACAGCTTAGATGCATCAGGTTATTGTCGGCTGTTGCTTGGGGGGACCAAACAAACATCACAGTCTCCCTGGAGGAGATAGAAAGTTTGCCATGGTCACTAGGACAGAAGAGACAGAGACAATGGCTTCTGTGTGGAAGAGACATTCTGCCTCAGGAAATATGCAACCTACACCCACAAACACATCGCTTCAAGAGGGAATGTATAATAAATTAGGCTCTTTTGTGTCACAAACTGTAAAAGACAAACTAATCAGTCAAAATAGAATAAACAAGTGAAAAGACAACTGAAAGCGAGCTGTATACATAAAAGGAAAAATGATGTATGCACGGAGCAAACGGTTATTAAAAGTTCAAAGGCAAAAAATGCAGTCATCATTTTTCCTATTATTCCCTTACAGCCATAAAACATAATGCAGTTTGGCTTTACAGTACACTGTTTCAACACACACATAAACACAGTCACAAAGTCAAAGTCCTGAGGACTTGAAAGGACAGATAATGCAACAAAGCACATGACATGAATATTAGAGTTGAGATCTGAGTTATAAACAACACTCATAGGAGCCTGAAAGACACGGAGCAGGTCTGCCCTGCCCTTCAAATTTGAAGAAATTTTCACTCAGAAATGTATGGTTTCCGCCACTGAATAAAAAATAGAAAAAGGGTAAATGCATCTTTCTATCTCACATTTCTCACTTTTTTTCTCAGAATTGTGTGATGTAAACAAGCAATTGCAAGTTATAAAACCACAATTGCGAAATAGTCAGAATTACAGAATATAAATTCACAATTTTGTCTTTTATTCTGAGAATTGTGAGTTAGAATTTTTTTTTCTTGCAATTGTGAGATTTGAAGTCCAATTCTGATATTTTCTCAGAATTGCGAGTTTATATCTCATATTTCTAACTTAACTCGCAATTGCCGACAATTCTGAGAAAATAGTCACAATTGCAAAAAAAAATCTGAACAGGGAGATGTAAAATTAAAATTGTGAGAAAAAAGTCAAATTTGTGAAATAAAAAAATTTGCAATTACTTTTTTTTTTAATCTTTATTCAGTGGCGGGAATGTAGAGTGTGGGCGTGGGCTTCCACAGAAAAAAATAGTAAGCAGACACATTAAATTAAAAGTGGGATTTTTAAGTACAAAGACTGAAATAGTATTTTCTTGTAAAACGTATTCTAATAATCTTAGAGAATCCATTGGTGAGCAAATGATGTAATGTTCTCCAAATCTGTTCCCATGAAGAAACAAACTCGTCTACATCTTGGATGACCTAAAGGTGAACTTTTGATGAACTCCTTTAAAAACTACAAAAAGTGAATTCATATAAACTGGAACCTCTTGTTGTCACCAAAATTATATCTTGTCTAAAAACAAGTTTACTGACTAGTTTACTGACAGTTGCGCAAACATGCATTAAATAGTGTCTTGACTCAAAAGGCTTGGCTCTAAACATGTGGGGTTTCATCTCAGTTCTGTATTCTAGTCAGCTGCCGTGTTCATATGCAGAGGTCTGTTTGAAGAGGGAGAGGGAGAGAGAGAGAGAGAGAGGGAGAGAGAGAGAGAGAGAGAGAGAGGGAGAGAGAGAGAGAGGGAGAGAGAGAAAGAGGGAGAGAGAGAGAGAGAGAGAGAGAGAGGGAGAGAGAGAGAGAGAGAGAGAGAGAGAGAGAGAGAGAGAGAGAGAGAGAGGGAGAGAGAGAGGGAGAGAGAGAGGAGAGAGAGAGAAAGAGGGAGAGGGAGAGGAGAGAGAGAGGAGAGAGAGAGAGAGAGAGAGAGAGAGAGAGAGAGAGAGAGAGAGAGAGAGAGAGAGAGAGAGAGAGAGGATTCCCCCAGCCTAGTAGCTGTGGAAAGATACCGTTCCTGTTATCTGACTTTCTCCAAGAGTTGCACACAAAACACAGAGCAGCCTGAAGTCACATCCTGAAACTGTGGAGACTCCAAATATTCAGATTACATTATGTTAGCGTGTGTCCATTGTCAAAGAGGTCAAGTTCATGGTTCTCTGGACAGGCTGGAAAATATAATTCCATTACTGTGTCGCTCCAAGAGGCAAAGATAGGAAAAGAGGAAAAGAGGAAAAGAGGAAAAGGGGGGGGGTGAAGACATCATGGACACATGCCATCAACACAAGATCACATTTTCCACAGGATCTTCAAAGAACAATAGAAGAGTGTTAGAGATACTGCAGAAAACACACACACATCAAGCAGCTAACATTTAATTTGAATGACAAGCCCTGAATCAAAGTACCAAGACTGACTTTTAGCACACGTACAGCACATAAACTGCTCACGCTAGGAAGATAAAACTGTCATACATGCTCTCGGAAAAAGCATATTGAGACCATTTCAAAGCATCACTAAGGGATTCAAGGTTTCTGGATGGCCTACTATATTTCATGTGAATGCACTGACATTTCTTACTTTCCACATAAATGTCACTAATTAAAATATATATTTTTGTTTTTGTGAATTAATGCTTATGACAGAGTTATCATGGATACTGTCTCTTTTAGAGTGGCATTCAACAATAATCTGATCTATTATATAATAATGTATATATTATTAAGATTTTAAAAAACATTTTGAAATGAACAAAATGAAATCTTGAGACTCAGACATTTCAGAAGATATGTATTTTGTCAAGATTATAAAAAGTTTTGATTCTAAAAGACCGTAATAGGCTACATTTTGTAATATGGCACTTTATTCCTTCCAATAAGGGGAGGAGACCGCTAAAAGATTTTGAAGTCCAGTTTCATGGTAACGCAATGTCCGATTTCAAAATAGTTTTCACAGTATGAATTTGGAGGTTAAGCTTTCAAATGATATATAATTTATGATGATTACTAAAATATGTGATAAAGACAACAAAGAAAAGAGCACCAAGCGGCCCACAGGTGGGCCGGTGACACTAATGTTTTGAACAGTAAGCGCCGTGCCGAAATATCCACATGTCTAACATTGATTTATTTGCACAATTTACTTCAGAACTTGCTTGTCTTTGTGGTCACACATTACATCAGAAATCCAACTGCTGCCAGTGACGACAGGAAACATCATTTACTTAACAAGCCAATAAGTGCCACTTAGACATGAGCATCGGTGTCACTGCATTACATTTATTCCTGAAACAAGAACAAGCTGTTACTGCTTACAGGAACATGTCAAACCTTACAACAGTCTAATGGATTCTGACCTAACATTATGTCAAACCTGATCCTTTAATTGTCTTATATCTCTAATAATTTATTTCAGAGTACAGAAAGAAATGTGTGGTAGCCAAAGTTGCCAAATGATGCAAGACGGCAGCCGTTGGGAGCGTTTGCAAAGCAGCAACTGACTTCTCCCAATAGAACACATGAGGTGAAAAAGAAATAAACGCTAAAACCCAACAGAAACAGCGAGTCTGGACAATGACAGAGCAGTTCATTTATCAACGTCCTTTCCACATAAACACATTTTTACACTCATAAATCACCATACCCATGGATATGGGAACTGTGGAAACAGGCATGGCGCCTACGTGTTGACCAGAATGCTTTACTAAATACAGAGCTATTCGTGAAGCAGAGCAAAAAGTGATCTGGGAAAACTTCTGCCCGAGGAAAGACGAGAGAAAATAAAGATCTTCCCACAAACACACACACATATACCATCTTGAGATATGGCATGTGTTGCGGCAGGTGGTGTGTCTTCAAAAGTCCAAAAAAGGACATCGGTGAGCAGCATTCTGTTGTTTTGCCACATGGTCCTGTCTAACCTGTTGAAGACCATGGACAATAGGAACAACACTTACACAGCTGACCTCACGTATCCCACAGACATGAGGACAGCTGGATAAATTGTGAGGGTGTAATTAAACAAAAATGGCACTGGTGGGCCATTTAAAGGGGTCATATGATGCATTTGAAAGATCATTATTTTGTGTATTTGGTGTAACAGAATATGCTGACATGCTTTAATGTTCAAAAAACACATTCTTTTTCAAATACTGTACATTATTGTAGGTCCATATGCCCCGCCTCTCTCAAATACTTTCTACAAAGTCCCTCCTTCCGACAAGCGTAGTCTGCTCTAATTGGCCAACTGCCTCAGTGTATTGTGATTGGCCGAACACCACAAGCTCAAGTCAGAAAATGTAACGCCCCTTACCATAATCGCAAGCTTTAGCTTTCAAAATGAATGTAAAGACAGTTAATAATGTCCTTAGTTTTACCATTAGTTCAAGCCCGAGAGGGGAACAGAGTCGCGTGACAGACACAGTGATGATGCTCGTATGTATTTGCACAGAAGCCACGGTTAAGCTGCTGACGTGCTGTGATGTCTCTCTCTCTCTCTCACACACACACACACACACACACACACACACACGATGCTGCACTGTGACCCTCTCTCTCACACACACACACGCACACACACGCACACACACACACACACACACACGCACACACACACACACACACACACACACACGATGCTGCGCTGTGACCCTCTCTCTCTCTCACGCACACACACACAACGCTGTGACCCTCTCTCTCTCACACACAGGCACACACACACACAACGCGCAAAGCTCCACATTTGAACAGTCAATAGCAAATACTTAAACTAATAATAACACATACTTACAGTCGCTGATTCAGGAGCGCCAGATTATCATAGCAAAGTCAGAATGACCTCCTCTCCTATGTTCACGAAACGGTCGTCCATAAAATGCGTTGCTGTTCTGTTGTAAGTAATCTTAATGATTCCTAAATGCATCTAAATTCGGAAGACCAAATAAAGTGCTTTTGCTTTCACCTAGAAACACAGCTTTTTTATAAACTGTCATGACAACCACGCCTTCTTGCTTTGCGTGAACATTTGGGCTGCATTATGCAAATATTTCCACATCGTGATGTAGATGTGTGGGGCCGTGTTTTAATGAGCCGTTTTAGGGCGGCATGGCAGAGTCTTAAGTTTGATAAAGAATATCTCTTTAGTCTTTGCAACATCAGGGATCTTATCTATGCACAATCAGCTTGTAACACTCCAAAGAGAAAAGGAAACTTGAAATCGCATCATATAACCCCTTTAAAACAGCTCTTTGGGTTAAAAACTTGATCAAAGCACAAAAACAGCCTGGAATCAGTCACACAGACACTTCGAGGTCATTCACCTCTACCTTGTAAATGCAAACCAGAATCCCCTCAACTAAAGTCCCTTTTATGAACCAATGCCACCAAAAGCTCTGTAGATTCCACTAGAATTTGACATATTTGTCACAGAACATTCATGTAAAGGGATAGCTCACCCAAAAATGAAAATTCTGTCATACTCACCCTCATGTCTTTCTAAACCCATAAGACCTTCATTCATCTTCGGAACACAAATTAAGATAGTTTTGATGAAATCAAAGAGCTTTCTGACCTTGAATAGACCGCAGCGCAACTAAACCTTTTACGGCCCAGAAAGGTAGTTAGGACAACATTAAAACAGTCCATGTGACATCGGTGGTTCAACTGTAATGTTTTGAAGCTATGAGAATAGCCTACTTTTTGTGTGCAAAGAAAACCAAAATAATGACTGTATTGTTCTGAACAAAGGTCTTACGGGTTTGGAACGACATGAGGGTGAGTAATTAAATGACAATTTTAATTTTAAAGGGAACTATCCCTTTAAATCCCATCTGTAGAATTTTTGCAAATAGGTGCAAAAGTTGTGCAGTTTATTCCAGCCTGAAGTACATATAAAGAAAACAATGTGGGGTTAATTTTCATACAATGTTTCATAAGAGGCATTCAAAACATTCCCGTCCTTGTGTGTTTAACTCTTGGTTATTCCTCTTCTTCAAGTCAAATGAGCAGAAAAAAGCCTGTGTCCAATGTAAACCAGTAATAAAACACTGTAATGAGTCTGTCATTGCTAAGGAGGCCCAAACCAAGAGGTATTTCCCTCTCCAAACCCAAACTCCAGAGGAGCTATTACACACAGTGAAAAAGAAACAATGGTAACTTCCACTAAAGAAACAAATCTTTCCTTTTTTACCTTCTTGTTCTTGTTTCCTCAACTTTTAAGTGATAACATGCATAAAACATTTTGAAACAAAAAAGCAATGGACGGACTCATTTAGTGAAGGGGAATGTGAGAAAGACAGTGGTTTTGTTTATAGTAAGCAGAGCAATCAGGCAATCTCCTCTCCTGAGTGAACCCAGTCAGCTGCCGTCACAGCTGCTAACAGGCATCCTAAACTAACAACTGATGTGTGCAGAGATCTGCCCTCCCCCTCATGGGCCTAATGCATGCACACGCACACATATTCTAACAGTCTGTTTGCAGCATGCATTCACCCCATCCCATCCCATCGATCCTTCAACAAAGCTTCAGAGTTGAAGTTCAATCAAGAACAGGCACATAGGAGCCTTTGTCCCAGTCTCCCTCCACTGCGCCTGAATTAGGACAGACTCCGGCCCCTCAGGGCTCAAGAAAGGACATCCGAAGCAGTTATGTATGCAGAAAAGTATGACTAAAAGACAGTACAAATACTGTAAACAAGCACACATCACATGTACACTGTCATTTGAATGATTAAAGATTAAACTTAAATTTAAATACAAAAAAGTTAATATAAATTATATAAATAGTAATGATTGTAATTAAATATAACATTTTAGAAAATAATATTTAAAAACAAAATAATAATAATCTGAAGACAACTTTAACAATTTTCAATGAGCTTGGTATTTCTACAATGTTGATAAAATATTGATTATAATTAAATATAAAAGTATTTAACATTATGTAAAACTATTATAAAAACAAACAATAATAGAAAATTTAATAAAAATAAATATAAAATATATAAATAATTCAACTAAAAAATGCATACAAAACTGTTGTCTTCATTATTTTAAGTTTTAAGAACGTCTATATTTTTTGCAGTGCTGAGAGAAAGAATGAGTTCAAAAGCACTTAGCCTGTCCGCACTTAAGGTCACATTTCTATAAACACAGACAGACACTTGAGACATAAACACAACCCTTTATATTTCTTCAAGAACAAGCTCTCTGTTACATGCCTATAGGCCATTAGCTGTTCACGTATCAGCCATTTCTATGCTGCCGTCCAACAAAAACACATCAAGACGTAGTCCAGATTTGGGATGAAGTTGTCGAATGACATTCAGAAGGGCTTTTTTACTGCCTTGTTAAGCTTCGTTTTGAAAAATACTCCGAATGACGACTGTTTCTCTTCGTGGAATCCACTAAAAGTCTTGCACACATAAGATAAGAGAAGGTAAAGTCCTTTCCAGAGTTATGAGGGAGAAAGATCACATCTGGGTTTCCTGCTGGGAAGTTCAAATGGTGAAGACCTCTTCCACTAAACCACAATCAAACGGATGGAAAATATCAGTGGCATTTGCTAAGGCTAGCATTAATATTGCTATTGCCATTACTTAAACTATTAATTCTCGGGAAATATCTTTACATCATGAAATTAGTCATTTGCCCATTTATAAAGCTCGGTTTAATCCTCAGGGTTTAGTCAGTCTATTTCTGTGTGTGGGCTGAAGAAAATGAGCGAGGCGAAGACGTTTGACTATGTGGACGATGAGGGATTTTCTTGTCTGAGTCAATCTGGCAACTCGGGGTCAGGCAGCTGATGACATCATCACCCCGCTGACAGCCCTCTGTGCCTGACACTGCTGACACCAAACACCCCAGAGTGCACATGGGCCGTCTGATTCCCAGCCTTGCTGATAACACAATACAGAACTGCTTTATGTCTGCAAAAAACACATGAAGAGCTGAAAAAGTGACTTATAATGATATGTTGCAGTGCCTGTTTAAAACAGAGAGAGATTTCAGAGGGCACAGGAGTCATAGCTGTTGTTAAACACCTGTTAGAGACTTTCATGGCTGTCAAATCAGCAAACCAGTCATGATCTTGACCTCTGACCCTACCGTTAACCCCGACAGCCGCTCCGTTACTGCAGAGATAGAGTGACATTCCAACGACAGGAAGTCTGTCATTCCTGTATATGGTCACAGGAAAAAAATGATATATGATTGTGTATAAATACATACTTACAGTACACTACTATTCAGAAGTTTGGGGTAGTGAGATTTTTCAAAATAAATACAATTAAATTACAAATAAAATTGTGTTATATTAAATTAATGTACAGTAAAACAGTAATATTGTGAAATATTTTAGCAATTTAAAATAACTATTTTATTTAAATATATTTTAGAATTAGATTTATTTTCGTGATACAAAGCTGAATTTTTAGCATCATCACTTCAGTATTTTAGAGTCCCATGATCCTTCAGAAATCATTCTAACATGCTGATTTGCTGCTCAGGAAACATTTCTGACTATTATCAATGATGAAAACAGTTATGCTACTTAATCATTTTGTGGAAACCATGGAACATTTTTTTCCAGAATTATCTGATGAATAGAAAAGTTAAACAGCTTTTATGTAAAGTAGAAATGTTTTATACAATTACAAATGTATTTATGGTGACTTTTAAATGTAATGGATCCTTGCTGAATAAAAATATGAATTTATTTTTGAAAGTACGAACATCTAAAAAGTTGGTATAAATAACACATAGGGATAGTTCGCCTACAAATATAAAACGTTTTTCATCATTTACTCAACCTTGTATTATTCAGAACCAAGACTTTTTTTGATTTAAAATATTTTCAAAAACTGTTTATGAGGTCCAAAACAAAAAAAACATCTAAATATTCTGTGTTCAAAAGAAGAACAGTTCAAATTCAAATCTGTCATTATTTTTACTCACCCATATATTTATTTATATAAACTTTTTGTTGTTTTTGGTGTTTGATGAAAGAAAGTTATACAGCTTTAGAACAACATAATATGAATTATTAAAGCATGACATCATTTTTTATTTTGGTCAAACTACCTCTTTAAGTTGAGCAATCAGTCGACTCTGAATCTCAGTACATTAAAACAAAAGAGCATGTTCTACAATGCGTAACTCTATCCAAACAGCTCAGAAAGCAGCTGAAAACATTTGGAGAGGTTCAAATATCACTTACAGCACAGATGAAGCCCCAGTCATCCTTCCAGCACCCTATTCATAATCAAAAGTGACTCGCCCTTTTTCCCCTCGTCTGCTTTCCATCATTTTCTGATCTCCCACATGCTCCTGGAGTTTGAGGATAAGGTTGGATTTATACAGTAACAGAAGAGTCCACAGCGGGTGTCAAAAGATATCCTGAATAAACCCTTCTGATACCGTGAGGCCTTTTGCTATCATGAACTGAATTCAATCATTGCAGCATCCAAAGCTACAAACCTTGAAAATAATTCTCTAATAGTTTGCATATGACCTCAAAGTGTCTTTTTGTCATTTAGAGTGATTAATAATCCAAATACAACCAATTAGAAATAAATACCGGCCTTGTTTAACTCCACATGTTGAGTTTCCCAAATTCAAACAAAGGAACTAAAAGCTGTTGCACAACCGTTCCTCACAAACACCTGATATCCGCCTACCCAGGATGCACCTGGGCCAGATGCAGCCTCGATATGCAACAGTTTGCAAAAAAGCAACACCACATTTTAGGCTTTCATTACAAGAGATATTAATAAACCGAATGGGACAAATTGAGGAAAGCACCACAGCGGTGCATGTCAAATCTCTGGAGGGAGTGAGTGTGTGCTTGAACATTCCAGCAGACTGACTAGCCCTTGACACATGGTAACAATTAAAGACGCTTTTATACGCGGAAAGCAGGAGGACACAAGAGAGAAAGAGGGAGACTGTGTTTGTAAGAAAGACTGCTTGTTGTTGTTCAGAAAAAGAAAGCCTGACTTTTGGATACTCTGGATGGATATCCTTATTTTCATAGCCAAAGATTACATAGAGCTGAATCCGGAGATAAACTCTGGGAGTCGACCAAAAAATATCACACGCAACGTTCACCAGAAACAATGTCAGAGGTAAACTAGAGGGGCGAATCGATAAAACCACTGCTACTTCTAGAGCAGCAGAGGAAAGCTCTGGTTAAGTGTTGCATGCAGAGAAACAGAGCATGACTTGGCAGAGATAAGACACTGTGCAGATAAAGCCACTAAAGCACTGAAGCACATGCTATGACTTCAATTTAAATCGAATTCAATTTATCCTCTGGGACACAACACATCAATAGGGACTTCCTTTCACTTTGACAACAAGGACATTCACTTCAGAGAGAAACAGAGAGACCAGAGATTTAGATCCGCTGATCACGTGCATGTGATTTGAAGTCTCGCAAATATAAACATTTGGTTTCATGATAAATTAAATAAAAGTTATTGCTGTTCAATCTCTCACAAGTCTGTTTATTTTCCAATGTCAAGTTTGTAAACAACATTTTGCTGAAATTGCAGTTCTGAATGACTAACAATAATAACAAATTTGATTTCATTAAAATAGAAAATAAGTTCAATAAATGAAATAATAATAAATAAAATAAATATAAAATAATAAAAATAATAAATCACAAAGTGTTTATTTACAAATGTCAAGGTTGAAGATTAATTTTTTGTTATATTTTAAGTAATAGCTAATATAAATCATATATATATATTAACATATAACAATATACTAATCATTTTACAGCAAATATTATGTAGCAAAAATATTATTGTAATTGACCGACAGTCTTTAAAAAATAGATGTTGCTAATATTAGCCATTAATTCAATCTTTGGCAGAGCCAGTGAAAATCCAAACATCCTCATGAAAAGGGGAACTCATCCAATACATTCTGTGAATCATGTGCTCATCATCTCTATCCCATGACTCACTCTTTCTCTCTCTTAATCCCCAAAAGACCTCCAGCAACCCCCTCTGTCCCGGCTCTCTGGGTCTAAAGGACTATTTAAAGCACCTGTTACTAGATGGACCCAGAGCGCAGCTGTCTATCTATCAATCACTCATTTACTCACTCAGGGGCTAAACGCTGAAGATCCCTGTCCCAGGTTCATCATCACTCACACACAGAACCACAAACTGCTTGTTCACTTCTTAATATGCAAAGAAACTATCAGCATTATTTTATGCATTGCATACTATATTTTGTATTTTACAAATGATAAAAAATCACTGATCCTGGTAAAGCTATATTTTACAGTGCCCCTAAAGGGACTTATTTCAATGCTTTTGCATTCTCTCACAAACTATTGTGCTCCCCTGAAAATTTGCTTGCAGAAGTACTGAAATATAGTTTTTCCATCAGGAAAGTCACAAATTGAGTATTGTTATTGCAGTTCAGTCTATCACAAAATCTGCTTATTTACAAATGTTAAGATTACAGACATTTTGCTTCGAAGATTGCATTTTGTTAATTGCAAGAATATTTTTTATATAATAATAACAATACTACTAATAATAAAAAAGACAAATCTAAATAAAAATAAGTACAATGAAAAAAAAATATTTACAAAAAGAAGCTTTCTTGTGCAAAATGTTTGTTCTCTTGCAAAACTATACTGCTTTTCCTAAAAAACTTTACGTTCTGTAAATGCTACATTTCTAGAGGGAACGCAGTAAAAAAAAAAAAAACATGGAAATCCCCCCACCATTTCATTCTCTTATACCATCACCAGTCCCTTTATGTGCTCCGTATTATTTTCATGTATGCATGTAAACACATGAATACATACATGCACACATCTGCATGAGTGACTGAGTGTGTAGTGATAAAATAAATGAGGTGAGTGATATTTCCTGTAGCGGCAGCAGGCCAAACCCCATGTGACACAGTTCACACACACACACACACACAGACACACACACACACACGGTTTCTTGGATGAGGGTGCGAGAGTTTTTCCTACACCTCCATCACCCTATACACCAGGGGTGCCAACCCTGCTCCTGGCGATCTACTGTCCTGCAAAGTCCTGCAAACTCTGTTTGATTAGAGTTGGAGCTGAACTTTGCAGGACAGTAGATCGCCAGGAGCAGGATTGGGCAACCCTATGCCTCTTGAGTAAGGGGAGCTCTGAGAGGCAGGTGCCCTTCTGGAAAGATCCGTCTCATTGCCAATGACAGCCGCGCTGAAACTACTGCTGTCATGTGCCAGCGTGAGATGTTTGGCTCGTTCCCCCAAACCCAGCAGGCCCACATCTGCAGTCAAAGTCCAATCAAATAATCATTCAGTGTCTATCAATGGCTAAATCCAGTCTTTATTATAAACATACCAGCCCCACAACAGTCATAGGAATGAACATTGCCCTTTTTCTGATGTCTAACTGTTTTAAAAGAATGCCAAGCTGCTAATTCCTGACACCCACCACTGAGCTATCAGAAGCACTGGCCCTAAAACAGATCCCAGAGTCACTTCAATGAAGTCAAGATGACCTAGAAACAGCCATTGTACTTTTTGACTTACTGTATATGTCTGATGATATTTGGTGCATTATAATAAAACCTTATGAAGTTATCTCAGATCAGCCACATTTACAGCCTTTTGCTGATGTTGAGGTTTTAGTTTAGTATCAGACTGTCAGTCCACTAAAAGTCTTTCATCTATAAATACAGAGAAATATAATAGATAAATTCAGTAAAAAACAACTTCCCAAAATTCCTTTCTGACATATAAGGATCCACTCTAATCAATGGTTAATTCATGCCAGCATGCCCTTTCCAAATGAGGTGGATCCACAAATCTATAAAAACATTGATCCAGAGCTTAGTTTGGGACCGTGTCCCAAAGCCAAGGGGTACAAAATGCACCCCAAAATGTACAACTACTGTCCTAGGATCATTTTTGCCTCATATAATATTGAATATGATCATACCAACAGGAGCAGCTGATGTCAAACAACAATACAAATCTAATTAATGACAATTATATCTATAATTTAAGCAATATATCACCTGATATTCGGTCATTTTGAGATTATATGATGATTTACAGCATGTCTACCATGTCAACAGAAAATGTATATATAGTTAAGGTGCATTCAAACAAACATCGTGAAACTTTGATTCTTATTTGAATGAATATGCACTATAGTCTGTAACATGTACTGTATATGGGCCTAATATTTATCGTAATATTCACTTTTTAATGAAAAGTATTATAAAGTGATTTAACGAGCAAATTATTATGCACAAAAGCCCAAAGCCTTTTTTCATGGATAGTATAAGCTTCAGCTGTCCATTCAAAGAAGAAAAATGAGTGTGGGCAATCTAAAATAATACTTTAGAGCTTCCAAAATTATAACTAATGGAATTACAACAAATGAGAATCAATATTTACAGTTAAAATGGAAAACAGACCCATTATGATAGCTAATTATGCGTAGTTTGCGTGGTCTGACCCCTAATTAAGGCTTGAGCGCCCCACAGAACGTTAAAACAAACAGTCGAGGTGGCCTTGAAAAGTATGTTTTCTTTATACAAGTTAAGTATAGCCTTCAAGCTAATCAAAGAACGTTTCTCTTGCCACGAAAGATAGATTACAAGTCACAGTAAACGCTCGCGAACTTGGAACGATGAGGTAACCATAGCAACAATACGCGTTCCGTTATCGAACGGTATACATCACCACAATCACTTAATTAAAGATTTACACATCACACTATTTTTGTTTGTTCGAAATATCTTTGAGATAGTTATCTAAATTGCATAAAATCTCACCAAAGCGCGTTTGCCACCGAGTTGAGCGCATATTTATGCAATAAAACAGCACTTACCTATAGAAACCAGTTTGATGTGTTCCCTTTCTAGAAACTCTAGCGCGACGGACACGTTCTCCAGCTTCATCTGCCTGAAATTGGGTCTGGCGTGGTACTTTCTGTACATTTTCTTCTGGCTGAGAACTTCCAGGAGCCCGATGAGCTTGAGCCCGTCAGTCAGGTCCTTCTGCAGGTCGTTGATCTTTTTGTTGAGGCATTTCAGATGCTCGTTGCACCACCTGGTGAAGGTGTTCTGCTGGATCTTCTTCCAGGGCGCATCCTCCGCCAGGTCCTTCTCCGTGGCCGGCATCTCCTCGTCTCCGTCCTCCCCGTTGTCGGTGCCCTGGTAATACTGCGGCGGCAGCTGCTGGTCGTAGTATGTATTATTGCTCATCATGTTTTTTTCGTTGTTCTCGTTCCCCCTTTATACGACAATCAGCGAGTTTTTACAACGCGAAGGGGAGTGGGACATACGCACGCGCGCGCGCGCTCTTCTGACGGAAAAAAAGAAGGAAAGAAAACGAAAGAAAGTTTAAGAGTTGGAAGAGCGTGCGAAGAAAACCGGGATAGAAGTATGTCTTCGGACTCAAACCAGCTTTGAACTACTTTTAAAGAACGAACGGTTGCAGCGTGAAAGTTTTAATTCTTTCAGCCGCCACTTTTCAGAACGCCGTCAGAAATAGTTCGTTCCTGCTTTATTCGCGTTCGAAATGAAAGAAAGGAGACGCGGCTTCATATGCTTGAATGGTTAAATGAAGCATGAGGCGCTTTAAAAATCTGAGAGCCCTCCGGCAGGGCTCACACGTCAGTCTGCTGGACCTCCTGGTATGCTGCTGTCATCATGACCATATAGAACTGCGCGATGGGGATTCTCTAATCCGACCGAGATAGTGATACCAGTCTGCGCCCGATTGGGTGAAGCGCGCAGCGGGGAAGGGGATTGGACAGACCCCGAGCACCGCGACAGTTGTGACTGTCATTTTTATTTTTAGTAACCCCAAATTGGGCACGTGGGGGCTGGGGTTGCGCTTGTTCTAAAACTTGGGCTCTTTTTTAATCAGTTGGGCCTGGAAAAGGCTAATGACAGCATAATTATGTCAGTGAGACATTTTAACACAGCATGCTAAATACATATCAAAGCATACTAAAGGAGAAGGGATGACATGGATGTTTATTAATACATTATAAATAGTTTGACAGTTTATTAATAAACAATATGGCTGCAGTTGACAAACTCTATTCCAGTCAATGAAGTCATACACTGTAAAACATTTTTGTTAAATGTAACTGTATATGAGTCATTTACAGTTCTTGTCATTAAATGCATTTTAGATAAAACAAATGTCAAATACATAAAAATATGAATGTAAATAAATACATATCTAGTAGCCAGTTAAAACAAAAACGGAGCACATATTAGAACACGTTTTACATAATTCAAATAAGTATTACAGTTTGTGAAGGGTGTATTATGTTAAAAAACGATTTTCAGAGTATGTTTTTACAAGTTATTCTACTTCAATGTGTTACTTTCTGTTTCTTTGTAATTAACTAGCAATGTCTGAGTGAAAATTATATATTTTGCTACAAAATTGATCCAATTTTTCAGTGTATCAAGGTAACATGAACAATATCATGGTTTTACAGTGTAGTCATCTAACATGCGCTTTTAAAAAATGCAGAGTTGTTTTAACCCTTGTTTGGGTCAAACATGGACAAACCAACCACTGGGATACATTTTTTAATTCAGTTTTTAAACGAACGGCCTAAACATGTGTTACAACAACCCTGCCTTTTTTCTTTTGAGTGTGTGTCTTATCAATCAGTTCAAATGTACAGTTGATGAAACACATGAAATATGTATTATTATGCAGTTAGAGTTACAAAGGTGGTAGAACAACCTTCAATGACAACAGAGGTCTCAATGTTAAAAAGCAAGCACCATGTAGAACTATTTTACATTTTATGCATGACGAGGATTTTAATTTAGCTTTGATTAATTTGGTACTAAAATATGATTAATGGTTGTATTAAATGAGTTTAAAGGCATATTCTACCTCGAGGCTATGGATTATTTGATTATAATATATAAGGCAGAACAGGGCTAGTTTAGTGTTTAAGACTGTAGACTCAAAACTTTATTGTTACAGAGGTATCACATAAACAATGTCATTTTTCCAAACCAGTTTCTGACCTCAGGTCACAGTGCTGTCAAATGTCACAACCTAGCTTATATCATTTGACATTATACACTCTCGTTGTGTGTGGTTTACACATTTTATGAAAATATTACAAACATCTAACACAAAGTTATGCTATAGAATTGTCATACGACTGAACTCATTACAATAACACACTGTGAGATATTACGGGTCTGTACGGAAATGTATATACAGTAAATGTGTAACAGTGAGACTGAATGAGTTCTTGTAATTCAGTGTTTGCTCCTGTGGTGAACTGTGACTAAACCATATACAGGCATATGGTTCAGTATTACTGGAAAAGTAAGACCCCCATGGACACCCTGTGTATGTGTCATACACAGAAAAAAAAAAACATAAATTCTAAATAAAAGAAACCTCTGATGTGCAAAACCCAGAAATGGAAGCGGTTCATATACTTACAACGAAGTCACAGGCATGACTCAGATCCTCAGCATGCTTCGATGTGAACTGACAAATATGTGAATGTCAGAAGAAAGACTAGACAAATGAAGTGGGACATCTGTTCATCGTTTAGTGAAAGCCATTATTAACTCACCTTATGATTCAACAGCAGCCTGAAACAAAAACAAGCTAAAAGCAGTTCACTGATCTGACAGAAATAACCAAGCACACATATTTAATCATGATGCTCTGGATAAACTACTTTATTAGTTGCTGTTCATTTACAAAATATACATGGTTACCAAAATACTTCAAATTTCATTTTTTTTTTTTAATAAATGCCTGTTAAGGCAAGACAACATGTAAACATGTCAAAGACACTGCACAGAACAGATACAAACAACCACATACAGACAAACAGCAGCATCGCCACAACGCCACATACCGACATCTCCACACCTCCGGCATCCAGTAAAGCACCATTTACAGATGCATGTCTAATGAGTGTGTTAGTCTGTCCAATTTACAATTCTCTCAAAAACCAAGACTTTAATTACAAGATAAACAGAACAGAAGAGAGAACTGGATTGGAGTGGAAACTTACAGAATGGACTTAAAGGAACAGGTCACCTAAAAGTGACGTGGATGAGTCCAAACAGCTGATGAACACACAGCTTTTTACTTCACAAGACCATAATTGATCGACTACAGTCACACTTTTGGATTATTGTCATGTTTTTATCAGCCGTTTGGACTCTAATTCTGACGGCACCCATTCACTGTAGATTATCGATTGGTGAGCAAGTGATGTAATGTTACATTTCTCCAAATCTGAATAAAAACAATCTCTACATATTGGATGGCCTAAGCCCTGGTGAATACTAAAATCTACCACTGGTTTATATCACTCAACATGCAAAATCTACTTCCACAGACATGCAAATACACAATCTATACATATTACATCATTTACAAGTGCTGCGTGGAAGAGTAAAACAAATGTGTTCCTTCCGATGAGAAAGTTTTCATATCCCATTTCATCAAAGTAACAAACCTTCCAATGCAGTGCAGGACAAATAGCACGTTATTTCAAAGACGAATCACTGTGTAGCATGCACTCTCATAGAAAGACCATTGAAACATTGAACATTCAGTTCTGAGTCTATCAACGGATAGCAGAAAACGGCACTGGAACGACCTTGGTATACTGCAGATATTCCCAAACACAGACTCAGCAACAACTAATGCCAGGTCTTAAAACCACACTACGAAGATCACTGCCACAGCACTAGTCAGCTGTCTACAAGCACATACGTCTACTATGACTTAATCACTTTGATCAGAAGTCTACTTAGTGCGGTTTGTTGAAAATGACACCAAAAGACATCAGGTGAAGATAACTTGTGTGTATACCAGAAACGATTATATAGCGATAGATACTGTGAGAATAAAGTCATATATTCTGTTCATAATGAAAGGTTTAATGCATTCATTTACTAGAAGTATTACATGATGGATATGAGTTCAGTGACACTTATTCATCTTCTTACGGGAAGGTACTTCTGTAATAGTCCCCATCCACACAAAGACCTCAAAATTATGATCTCTGATGTTAAAAGCTACATATTAGTACATATTTCTCCGTTTTAAATGTCTTTAGTGAAATATACATAATTTAAGACAAGGTTCTTATCATTATATTTTTGTGGTGAAAGGCAGTATGGAAGTTTCTGCTTCTAGCGCTATTATTATTAGATAATCATTTCATGCTATTTATTTATGCTACAGATTTGAATTGCATTGTAAGAAACATCTTTGTTATGGTTTTCCGTAAGGGTTTATGACAGTAGTTCTCAACTGTTTTTTACACTGACATCTAGTGGCAACCAAATACACTACTAAAATATTTTTTGTGTATTTAAAAAAAAGTCCAACATTAATACTAGCGTAACCTGCATAGGTCCAATGTAATGCATTATCTGATTTGGGAAGATTTACTGACTACAAAATATAGAAAGCATTTCAGGTCTTATTGTGCACTTTTATAAGCTTTTTTATATTTTGCTACAGTATTTGAACTTTATTTTAGGATTGTTTTTCCTGAAATAAATTACCTGCTATTTATTGTTGGGTCCCGGCACCAGTTGAGAACCACCAGTTCATGACATTTTGTTCTTTCTGTAAAAATGCTCCAACTCTGTCAGCTTCCTTGCAGAGAAGAGATTGTATAGAGTCATTTGTGTTTTGTATATAATCAAATAATCATTAATGCATTGTGGAATTACAGTAGATCTGTGCTGGTTCATTACATTTCTTTTAGTGTTCTTTTAGCTTATATATTATTCAACCCTTGTATAAAAATATCTATCACTCTTAAGCATAATTTATCAATCTACACACACAAAATCAATCTACAAATTTCATGTCTTGGAATAAACAATTCAGATACAAAAATATCTGTAAGTTTAAAATAAGCACGGTTACCTGCTGAAATAACCTTAACCCACCTGGAACTTCAAACTCTGGATTTCTTTCACCAAAACTAATGTAAAAATGACAAATAGTATGCATCACATGAGTATTCTCCTTTGCTAGCATATAGAGAAGTACTGTACAGTTAACTACAGAGTTAGAAACCAAAGAGAACATGCTTTGGTTGAAAGTGAAAGAAGTTCTCGGTTATTGAACCTAAATACAAACTATTTTGCAGTATTGAGAATTCGGTACATAAGTATTCAAAATGGGAAGATCCAGGAAGATTAGATAAGTTCTGCATGCTGCTACCTAATCGAAAAGCAATGAAGCACAAAGCACCAAAGCATTGTTGATGAAGAATGGTGTCCTCTTCTGTCCCCAAGAGATCGGGAATCTGTTTATAGAGGTAAAATGTGCAAATGTTCTATCGCAAAATGATAAGGCCAACAGTTTTGGGAATGAAAAAAACAATTGATGAAATGGAAAGCAGGGGGTCAGACCAATCAGAAGCTCTCGGAGTCGTCCTCCATTCTGACCGTTTAAATATCCACAGCATGGCGTCAGTGTTTGTAGCACTGCTGGTCGAGACAGATATGATTGTCTACAAAAGCAGAGCAAAGCAGTTGAAACGACAAACAACCAGCATCACAATGCACACTAAAAAGCGCCATGTTTGGAAGTCATGTGTTATGGTGTTCCCGTATGTCCCAGGCGAGTGATGCTTTTCAGTTCTCATTGGTGGTTAAGTGTGGTCGGGGTGATAGAATTGTGTACCCATGGGCAGAGGGGGGTGATGAGGTCACTTCCTGCCCAGCGCTCAGGCCAGAGCTCTGGTGAAACAGGGGATGAGAAGAACTGCTGCTGCTGCCACCGTAACAACCATCACCAGGTTCCAGTCTCCCTCACTCTCCTGAGGTCAAGAGAAGACATCAGAGGGCAAAGGTCAAGAGAAGCAATATTTACCATTTTTACTTTTATGTATTCTTTGCTAATATTATAATTATAGAATAGAACTTTGATACTAGCTGTTTAACAGTTATTGCCATATACATTTACTTTTTGATATTATAATGATATATATATATATACAGTGCCCTCCACTAATATTGGCACCCTTGATAAATATGAGCAAAGGCGGCTGTGAAAATAAATCTGCATTGTTTATCCTTTTGATCTTTCACTCAATAAATTCACAAAATTCGAACCTATCATTGAAGTAAAACAATTGAAAGTGGGGAGAAAATCTCATGATGAAATAAATGTTTTTCTCCAATGAATGTTGGCCACAATTATTGGCACCCCTAGAAATTCTTATGAGTAAAATATCTCTTTTTTATTCCCATTCATATTTACATTTTTTAGCACACCAGGGTGACTAGGAGCATGAAATTGTCCAGCCATGACTTTCTGTTCCACAGGATTATAAATATGAGGAACACAAAGGTCAAATTCCCTTCATCATCCATCACAATGAGAAAAAAACTAAAAAATATATTTCTGATGTGAAGAACAAGATTGTTGAGCATCACAAAATAGAAAGTGGCTGTAAGAAAAGAGTTAAAACATTGAAAATCTCCATTCCCACCATCAGGGTAATAATTAAGAGGTTCCAATCAACTAAAAATGTTAAAAATCTGCCTGAAAGAGGACGTGTGTCTATATCGTCCTAATGAATGCTGAGGAGGAGAGTTTGAGTAGCCAAAGACTCTCCAACGATCACAGCTGGAGAATTGCAGAGAATAGTTGAGTCTTGGGGTCAGAAACATAAAAAAACTAAAATCAAACATCCCCTAAATCACCACATGTTGTTCGGGAGGGTTTCAAGAAAAACTCTGCCCACTCATCCAAAAACAAACTCCAGCAAATTCAGTTGTCAACACGACTGGAACTTCAAATGGCACTGGCTTCTATTGTCAGATGAAACTGAAAAAATAGCTTTTTGGCAGCAACCCCACCAGATGAGTTTAGTACAAACAGGGATAGAAAAGTACCCCATGTCCACGGTTAAATATACTGCTGGATCTTTAATGTTGTGGGCCTGTTTTTCTGCTGGAGGTCCTGGACATCTTGTTCAGATGCATGGCATCATGGATTCTATCAAATACCAACAGATACAAAATCAAAACCTGACTGCCTCTGTTAGAAATCTTATAATGGGCCATGTTTTGATCTTCCAGCAGGACAACAATCCAAAAAAAACATCAAAATAAACACAAAAATGGGTCACTGGGCACAAAATGAATCTTTTACCATTGCTGTCTCTGTCCTCTGACCTGAACCCTACAGAAAATGAGTGAGGTGAACTGAAGAGAAGAAGCACCGTCATGGAGCTGTGAATCTGAAGGATCTGGAGAGAGTCTGTATGAAGAAAATGGTCTCTGATCTCTTGTCTAGAGGTCTGCACGGGCTCAAAACTGAAGCCCAACCCGGCCCGTACCGAGATTGTCTGACCCAACCCGACCCGACCGGCACGGTTAAATTTAGAGCCCGAACCCGACCCGAGATATCCCCCGCCAGCGAATAGCCAACAAAAAAAGGAAAAGGCTGCATTTCACGATTGCATGCAAAGAAACAGATTAATCAAGGCTCTGCCATTTCACAAACATTTACCAGTTATGAAAAGTTTGTGAACATCAGGTGCAGCGTCGCATACATTCTGCCGAGTTTATGAATTTTGTATGGACAAGAAGATAATTCTTCCACCGTACAAATTATGGTCATTTTGTCAGTTAAGGCTCGTTAGCATTCTGTCTACTTTAAATCAGACATAAGATCTTAAATAAGATTGTATTTATTTGAATGCATTAATCATTTATTTGAATTAGCGAGAGAGAGAGAGAGAGAGAGAGAGAGAGAGAGACCGAGAGAAGGGGAATGTTGCGCGTGCATGTGAACCTGCGACTGCGTCTCTCTCTACAAGCAATGAGGCTTAGTTACTTCAAAACAGCGATTTTGCCGCCTCATTGCAGATAAATATAATGTTGTGACTTATGAGTCAGTAGCCTGTCGAAGCTATTTTACTAATAAAAGTGTCCGTGATGTTTGTGCTCTCGCGATCTCTGATATCTGTGGGCAATGTGTGTGCGTGCCTATGAAAGCAGCGAAGCCTCTGCATATAGTTTTGGCTACAAACCACGAACCCGACCCGAGCCCGAGGCTATCCATTAAACATTAACCCGAAACCCGACCCGAAACCCGACAGTATTTCGGGACCCGCGGGTTCGGGTCGGTAGCAGACCTCTACTCTTGTCAGGTGTTCTCCAAACTCTTCAGGCATTATAGGAGAAAACTCAGAGCTGTTACCCTGGGAAAAGGACGTTGCAATAATTGGGTGCCAATAATTGTGGCCAACATGAAATAGTGAAAGCAATTATTTCATCATAAATACATTTTCTCCCCACTTTCAATTGTTTTACTTCAATGATAGGTTGGAATTTTGTGAATTTTTTGAATGAAAGATAAAAAGGATAAACAATGCAGATTTATTTTCACAGCCGCCTTTGGTCGTATTTACCAAGGGTGCCAATATTAGTGGAGGGCACTGTATATATATATATATATATAACATTAAACGTCATATATTGACTCTATATATAAATGCAAAATTGTATACATTAATACTAATTATATTAGCCATATATTGGTATATTGGTATACTAGCCATATATATTTTACTTTTCATATTTTGAAATTGTATTGATTTATAGGTCAAGAGAAGTCAAAATAAATCGTTGATATTTTTGCTCTTGTATTATTCACCTTTATAATTGATAATATTACTGATACTAGTCTTTTTTTATTTTGATATTTTAATGATGTATAATATTGATTGTAGTTCTGACATTTTTTTATAAATTATTTTGAATTAGATAAATAAAAAATACATAAATTAAATACATAATAAAATGTTAATTATATTTTAATGAAATATTTAGTACTATACATATAGAATTGTACAATTTTAGGCTGATAATATTTTGTGTATCGCTGAATTTGTTTTGATTTTCACTTTCATTAACTTTAAAATGGATGTTATTTTTTTTCTAACAGAGAGGCTTTGACGTTCATATTTAATCTTGGCATTCACCAAACTGAAACGCAGTACAAACTCACAAATTTCAATGAAACTGAAACACAAACCAGAGTTTCACAATTTTCGTCTGGCTAGAAGACAGAAGGCTACAGAGCTGATGTGGTTTTAATGAACCTTCTGAGGACTTGATGTTTATTTCCAGTCATCTTCTGTAATAGTGCTGGACTCGAGAGCTAAATATACCCATCCAGAACTGGGAGAGATACAAAGCCAAGAGCAATGACCCGGTAAATACTCCAATCACTGTCACACACGTACTCTATTACTCTCTCTCCATCTGGTGTTGTGAGATTGGCAGTGGAAACCACATGACTGTCCAGCAGAATCAAAGAACTGTGTAAGTGTGTGTGCGTGTGGCTCCGGTCGGCCCCGCTAGGCAACAGAACTGTTGGAATCAGAGTTGTGTCATAGATTTGGCTGGGATAATAATGTTTGTTAATCTCAGAGGATGTCTGAATATGACTTGGTTTTTGATGGTGCCAAACTTCCTGACTGAAGACATAAGAAATGTCTATGATGCACAAATTCTGCTGTCCAAACTACAAAAGCACAATCTAATTTGGCAATGTTCTAAAAACAAGTCGAACCTTTTGGGAACGGGATGTTTTTTATGATTTTTCTTTATACAGGATTATGTTTACTCAAAGAATTTACCCATTTTTAACGTACTTAATCCAGAATGAGGGTTTCGGTTTAGTTTAAGGAGGTTTTAAACCACTGAAAAGACATGAATAAAAGCAACAATATGTTTTTCAGAGTAGTTAACTGGAAAACTATGTTTGTGAAACAATGTGCACATCCATAAAAGGCCCTCGTAAGTAACCAGGCACTGTGTCCAATGGGCAAACAGGCTTGTTTAGCATGAAAGTTGTGACCATTCATTATGGCTTATAAAAAGTGGCATTTTGACCAGGATAAAGATGAGTTTCACAGTACAGGAGGGACAAAAAGACTCGTCTCTGGACTCTTAGAGAAAAAAAGGCAAAGCCATACCTTTCCCCCTTTAGGACAAGAGCTCCTTCCAGCAGCACCATATCAGGCCCATTATTACAACCATTCCTATGAAGGGTATGGAGAGAATAGGGCACTCAGACGAAGGAGTGGAGCTCTGAGGAAAAACACAGGGGGTGCAGGGATGGAGAGAGGAAGAGGAGGAAGAGGTGGTGAGAGAAACAAAAGAAAAAAAATGACAGACACTCAAAATAAGGTCATGATTACACATGGGAGGTGTGTGCACATGTGAAAATACAGGTAAATAAAACATGGAAAATAATAAAAAAGTAATAGAGAGAAAGAATGAAGAGTGTGAGGATGAAAGGGAGAGAACACAACCAGAACGATAGATCGATAGATAGATAGATATGCCAGCAGAAATCATCAAATTTGTTTGGAATTTGATATAGTTCAGTGTGCGTCGTGAGCGTATGGGTGTTTATGGTATGTTGATGTAGGTGTTCGGTGGTTAGAAAGCAACAAACGAAGCGATGACAGACCACGGGGGAGCAGGGAGACAGGAAAATACACCGAGATTAGATACACAGCAAAGATGATTAAACACAAAATGGAAACCTTGTGCTCGTTTTGACCCTCCGGCTGAGAAACTCCGAGCCAAGGTCGCCATCTTGGCATTTAAAGATCCTTGCCCACACTGCACAGCCGGCCTTCTGCCTTAAACCAATGTACCGGGTTCAATCTGTCGACAGTCTCTGGGACATGCTGTTGAATACCACAGAAAATCATTCGGATTCATCCTTCAGCTTATATAAACAAACTACAGAATTATAGCATATAACATAATAACATAATTTGTATTTATTTTATGTATTTTTATTTACCTAAACTGAAAATAAAATTTTCATTTGGCCAAAACCTGAAACTGAAAATAAAGTTTCAGTAATTGTGTGTTTGAACTTGACATGTATAAAATATATGTCGGCCCTCCAAAAATTATTTTGTACAATTTGTTCACGTTTTGTTACAGAATATTTTTAGTTGTTGAAATTTCAGTTCATAAGTATGAAACAAAACTACAGACTAATAGTATAAAAACAACATATTTTATTGCAAAATATATGATAAAAGTTATTTATTGCAAAACCAAAATGCAAAATATAAAAAATATTTAAGTAGCGTGTAAGGAGAGTGACTCAATTACATTATTCACAATCCTTTATGGGAACAACACGTTCCATTGCAACAGCGACTTCTCTGATTGGTGGATCTTTGTCTTTCTTCTATAGGTAGTACAGTTCTCAAATTAAAATATCACAGTTAATGAAACATATATATATTCAAACAAAGTGACTTTTAACTAAAAATAAAATTCTGAATTACTTCTGGAACCTGACTGTTGTCTTCTAGTGTTTTCTGTGATATTCTGAAGCAATATTACAGATTCTGTCGATAGAGCTTCATTTGTATTTAACCCAGAACATTCCTTTAAAGAATCATGGGAATTGTAGGCGGCAGAACAGTGTGAGTGAGGGGTTAACCACACAATTAAAGTGCAACTATGAAGGACGGATGATTGACATGGGACACGGTACTCAGACTGGACAGACTCTTTGATAGGAAAAAACCCTAATTATTATTTCTGTGGCTTGGAAAAACTCATTCTAAGAGCTTGTTACTAGACAGTACAGGGGTTAGAAAGACCTCTATGTCCGTGCACATTGTACACACACGAAAGCTTGATATGCTACAGTGGATCAAGAAAACTAGCTAGACACATTAGCAGCTAAAGGTTTGACAAACACAAGATGTGAAAACACACACACAGCCCAGAATCAATGTGTGTGACAGGGCAAAAAGCAGCCGACAGTGAAACATACACACTCGGCCGAAATTGGCAGAGTGGTTTAGTTAGACAGGATGCGCTTTGAAAGACAGGTACTGCTGTTGGACAGATGGTCGCTTCAGCGGTGGTTGCCCCACATGCAAAACGTTAGTCATGTACAGAGCATTTTCAAACGCTGACAAACATGGAGGTTGATGGAGTCATGGTGGCATTCTGTTGATAATATTTTGCCCTACTTGCTGTGTGAGTAATGTCTGTTTGTTTTCAGCAAGTGTACGGTACAGAGATTTATTGGAGGTCACATTTTTCCCCAAGGAGGTTCACATGTTTACTGTCTGAAGTTCTAGAGTGATGGCTCTTGTAGATTTGGAAGAAAGCAGTGCATCATGACTGATATCTGACCCCCTCACCTGAGCCTTCCTCCCAGCCAGCCGATCAAGCTCCGCCCGACAGTGCTGAAGCTCCGCCTCTAGCTCCGCCCTCTCCCTCTGGCTGCTCTCATACAGCCCCTGCAGTTCCACAAGCTCTCCTTTTAGTCCCTCACACTAAAAGAAGGGAGAGATAGAGGCCAAGTGATTAGATTCACTGAGTCACAGGGAGAGTTTTATCTTGTGTGGCAGAAACAAGCTGACTAAATCTCTTTGTTTAATCATTCCATTATTCAATAGAGGACAGAATAATTATATATTTTTTTTGTCACACTGTTTTTCAGCCATATTTCCCTCAAGGTAAAGAACAACTGATGGCAAAATAACTAGATATTCTGCTAGCATCAGGTATTTGGCTCACATTTTATGTCAATACCATGACAGAAGGTTTTGTTTGACACCTGTTGTGACTCATTTTTTTACCCCATTTACCCCATACCGAGAGTGGAGAATTTTTCATTTGTGTTATTAATATATATATATATATATATATATATATATATATATATATATATATATATATATATATATATATTCACATATCTTTAATTAAAATGTCCACAATGTATATATACAGATTTTGAATCATTTATAAATATAATAAAATATTATATATAACATAAAATTTAAATGCATTTAAATAAAGATGTCATACATTTAATTAAATATACACAAATTACACATTGGCCCAGTTTCATAGACTGGTTTAGCCTAAGCCAGGATTAGGCCATAGTTTAATTAAGACATTTTTATAAACATACCTTAGAAAGCAGCATTACTGGTGTGCATCTTAAGACAAAACAAAGGCACTGACATGTTTTAAGATACGTCTGTGCAAGTTTCTTTCAGTCGAAACAGCTCAAATTTACATTTTAGTATAGGACTAGGCTTAAACCTTTTCTGTGAAACAGGAGGATTATGTCTGTTGCTGGACAAATCTCTTATATAATGCTGATCTATGAGAAAGTACATTTAACATGAACCACAATTCTTGATTTAATTCATTTGAACCAAGTAAATGATTGAAGTTGATTGGAGTTTTTTTATTTTCAGGTGGCTTTGTACCAAAAATGATCCAAAAACATTTCAAATTGACAATGCACTCTAAAGTTCAAACATCTGTTATTTGGCCAAATGGGCAACTGATTCTATCACTAGTGTACATTTCGGACATGCCGTACCTCTCTCTGTACCTGTGATGCTTTCCCCTCAGCCTGATTCAGCTGGTCTTTGAGGGAGAACACCTCTGAAAACCCTCCGCTCATGCCTGTCGGAGTGACAGGTTTGCCCTCAAACGAGATGTTCTTTT